>JAQMYK010000021.1:3253782-3265194 GCA_030014345.1 Clarias buthupogon
CACACACACACACAGGGCCTTGTCACTTGGTCACTTTCTCTTGGACACCTTCTAAATCTATTAGATGAATAAAGTGCGCTCTTTACAGTGATTTTTATTCTGAAACAACAAAGTGGAAAATGATGTACAATGCCTACATGAAGCTAGACACCGAGACAATCAAATAGTTCACACACACACACACATCATCATCATCATCATCATCATCATCATCATCATCAACAACATCTACAGAACAGAGCAGAACGTACAGTACCTAAGAAACATCTCCGTGATGTAGAAGTCTACAGAAATAAAACCGTGAGTGGTACATATGTTAGCCTTACATATACAGACATATTTAGGTGTTTACCTTGTCTATACATATCTGAAGAATTGACTGTGTTTTATTTGGAGAGAGAGTTTATAAAATGTCGCACTCAATTCTGCAGTTTAAAAAAATCTTTTTTTACGAAGTTAATATTGTAACCCATTCAGAATGAACAAATGGACAAAGTGATATTGAGAAATTAAATACTATGTTATCAGCTTTATATCACCCTATCATATCTTTAGCATCATTCCTATATGTACACAGCACAGCTTGGAGAAATCATACACAACCTATTTTTTTTCTTTGCCCCCAACTTCCCCTCCTATACGCTACAAATTTAAACAATATACAGGCACAAGACAAGTTTTATCTACTCAACCTTGTGCAAGTTTTATATTTATATATATATATATATATATATATATATATATATATATATATATATACACACACAATTTTTTTTTATTATTATTTTTGAAGAGGAAGAAGCCAGAGGAGGTATGTTTCTCCTGAGGTTTGGGCTAAATTCTAGGATAAAATAATGCAAATACAAGGCTAGCAAACTGATGTAAAAGCCCTGTCCACTAGAGGGCAGGTTAAAGCTGGACCACTGATACTGGATCCGATCATTTCGTGTCATTTTTCATAGCCAGGTTAACGATGAAGATGAGGGAGGTGACAAGTTTTGATATTGTATACTAATGCTGATATAAACTTTAAACATTACAAACCGCAAACTGTTAAACATCCACAAACAGTGATAGCACAACGCGACATGGAGACACATTACAGCATTGTTCATCTAGTGACATGATGGAACATTCTGCATGTCAGCTAAGAAGCAGAGCGATACTCAGTGTAAACAAGCAAATCTCAACATTATTTGCCACTTACTAACTGTCTGAAATCACATCTACATATACACACACACACACACACAAAGTATAAAATGTAGTCAAGTAAGAAATATTAAAGAAAAAGATGTCAAAACAATGTGTTCAAATACACACAAAGCTCTCATTGCATATGTAGGAAGAGTTTAACGCACACTCAAGTTCCTAAATTCTTCAATATCGTTAAGTTAACATTGTTCTATCATTTCCTCTCCACATTGGTTGTTTAAAGCCCCAGAGAATCACAATCTGCAATTCTAAGTAAGGCAAAATAATCAGTGCCAGGGACAGTGTGATGGTGTACGAGTACCTGTGATTGAGCTGGTACTATAGAAACACTAATGTTTCTATGAAAAAAGACATGTTGTGTTGTAGAAAATAAATCACAGTTTTGACTTCAACAGCACTGTGGTATAAGGTTCATGTTCATAAAGAGGTTCATGTTGGTCATATGGCCCTCATCTAAAGTACAAACTACTAATCAATGAGTGATGTAAAGTGGACGGAGCTAATCTCACTAAGGTTGATTTCGGATGTTTTGCCCACACTGATTTCATTCTAACAATGTGTCCATACTTAAACTGCCTAAATTTTGACCAACCAATAAATAAAAGCTACCCATCGAGAGAGAGAGAGTCTAAGGTACTTTTCTATCTCTAAGACTAGTAAAGAAAGCTAACCTAGTGAGTGAAAGCTAACTTTATAAACAGGAAGCTCATGCATT
This sequence comes from Clarias buthupogon, assembly GCA_030014345.1. Lineage (NCBI taxonomy): Eukaryota > Metazoa > Chordata > Actinopteri > Siluriformes > Clariidae > Clarias > Clarias buthupogon. The sequence continues at coordinate 3,255,713 of JAQMYK010000021.1, forward strand.
AAATTAAATTAGAGATTCTGCCGTAATGCCAATTTTATCATTGGTAATTTGAACGGTCTTAATTCATGGTAGTTTTAAGCAGTTTAAAAGGCGTTATCAATCAAGGGTGCTTGTTAGAATGTTACACCATGTCCACCGGAACATGAGTTTCAATAGAACACTTAAACTGGGGATACACTACACAACTTTAGACAGGATTTTTTACAGGATTCAAAATCATGCCGAATATAACCTGGTCTGCACCAGTTAGCATGGCAAGTTACCACAGAAATCTGTGAGCGTGTACGGGTTACAGACAAGAATTGGCAAGTGTGAGGGAAGAACAGACTGAGAACAGACTCTTCCCAACATGAGTCGCAGTATATCAAGTATATCAAACTCTCCTCTCACCTACACAGTCGTAGTTGATCAAGTAGGAAGGCACATGACTGTTGAGAATTTTTATAAATATAAATATTAGGCATAGTGTGAAGGTTAACCTCCTTGTTCTTTTTCTTTTCCGTTGTTTACTTGGGGCTCACAAACCAACTACATGCATACTGCCTGTTGTATCGGAGGGTTGAAATATCAAGTGTACCCAAGAATGGGGCATAATAATAATGTAAATGCTGTCTCGTGGGGAAGTGGCAAATCAATTGTGCCTCTTGTGAAAGCTCCATAACACTGCTACTGCCTATCTTGCATCCATGTTTGTTTGTTTATTTTTCTTCTTCTTGAAAGTTTAATATTTCTCTGCCAAGAGTTGTGAAGGTTTGGTGCGTTCATTTGGAGTGGTAGGTGTTGTATACGATCACTCGCAGTCAATAAGTGTAGAAGTGTAGCCGCCGTTTTTGAGTCTGTATTTAAAAAAAATAAATAAAAAGCCTTCCAGCCTTTGCGGAATCTTTTAGGATTGTGAAAGTTGTGTAGTTATTCCCCAGCAGTGGTGTTATACATGCATTTTACTCCACATTCTCTGGGACTGTAAACACTTCATTTACGCCTCACACACTTCCATCGGGTTTGTCGAAGGGGTTGTCACAGAAACAGATCCGTATCAAGCTTGGAATGTTGCAGGACCAATCAGATGTGTACGATTGTATGTGCTGAAATAAAGCATTGCGTTCATTCCATTTTATTAGCAAACCTCAGATTGTGCATTTTGCATCTTCAAGTATGCTGACATTTATTTATTTGCCATTTTGCTATAGGAAAGATAATTGACAGGTTCTGCCACCTATCACAGATGAGAGCATTTGATATGACATCACTGACATGCTGTTGCTATAGAGACCGGGCATTTATGACAATCGCATTTGTACAATTTTCACTAGCATCAGGTCTTTGCGTAGTATTTATTATTTTTTTTTAAATATCATATTCTCTATTAATTCCTTGTCTTTTCACGATATTTAACATGCAGCTACACAGACAGCGCTTTTTTTTTGTTGCTTATTTATGTGTACAATATTTTGGTGTTAAATTGACATTAAAGCTGCAGTATATAACTTTTACTTCAATAAATATAGTTTCAATATTGCATATTTTACCATTTAGCTACATTTGCTGGCTAACTAACGATTTCAAATTCATATCCACCCATTATTGACCTTTGCAAAATCAGTATGTGGCCCTGAAAAGTCTAAAACAGTAAACTTTCTTTTTTTTTTTACTCAAATTAGTCAAAATTCATCATGGCTCAACACCACAACCCTGGGCATTACTTCAATACTACTTGAATGTAAACAGGTATGGTACTCACTACTGCCAATGTTTCAAAATGTTCTCCGAATCCTTAAAAGTTACATACTACAGCTTTTAAAACTGTCTATACACATACACGCATCTAAGGACAACTGATTGAGAGCACCTTTTTAAAAATTTTGGATACATGTTGATTTGGTGGTTTTGGAAGTATTAGGTCATCGCTAAAGTGTCACTTACAACGCATCTCCCCCAGATGTTACAAACAGAAGGTTCAGGAATGCTTGTTAGAGCTCTTTGACTTGGAGGATCCTGGGCCAGGCCATGTTCCTGTAGCTATGCGCCAGCCCCCAGACGAAGCCTCGGATTTTCCCAGCGTCCCGGAGCGCTTGTCCTCGCTTGTTTTGGTGCTTGAGTCCTTTCCCTTCCCCCCATCCTGTGATCCCAGTTTCATGGGCCCAAGCACAGTTTTTGCCACACTGGTGAGCTGAGTGACAAAGCTCGAGCGGTCACCAGGAGAGACAATTCGGGATTTGCCGGTGCTGGGAGATGGAGTGGAGGGAGAAGGGGAAGCTGGGCTTTCCTCCAAAACCTCCAAGTGAGAGCGCTCATCTCGGAGGGTGCGGATAGACCCGGAATGGACTGAACTCTTCTGCTGTTTGGATTTTAATTGGAGCACTCCTGTTTCTGTCATTGGAGGTGGTGATGATTTAGCCTTGCAGTCGCTGCTTCCACTTCTTACTTCCATTCTAACCTCTGCAGTTTGGGGGATTTTCACAGACTTTCCAGGTTCCGCCAGCCCAGATTTAGCTTTTGAGTCATTCTCCCATGTTGCTTTTCCTTTATCTCTCTCTTTTCCACCCTCACCATGACAAACTGCTGTTTTCGGCACAGTGGTTCCTATGCTCAGTAATGGAATCTTTCCTCCAGGTTTTTCTTTCACTTCAGGGATTGAATCCTGCATGATTGAGGTCTTTGGTGCAAATTTATCTTGCTTTGCAGGTCCACAGATTGCTGTATTTATGGCTTTGATGGAATCATAGGTTTTAGAAGAACCTGTTGCCCCTGCTCCTTCAGACGATTTGTCTTTTTTGCGTAGTGTTGAGTCAGGGACAGAAGGAGAGTCCAGCTTATTTGTCATCTGGAGTGTGTCTGCAAGCGCGTTTTCACCTTCAATCTCCTGCAGGCTTTGCAGCATGCGGTATTCCTCCACACCATGTTTCCTCAGGCCTACTTTTTTCTCTGCCGACGATGGAAAGGAGGCAAATGATTGTGGAGAGGGCGGAGCCGGCTTCTCTGTCGACTGCACCCGTGTGAGGAGAGGTGAGCGGGGCCGTGTTATTGGCGGCGAGGAGTGCAGCTTGGCAGGGAAAGTGGGTGTGGTGCTGGGTGTGTTCGGCGAGGGAGTGTGTGCCAGTGGGGACAAAGGGACGCTCCCGGCTGATTTACAGCGAGACGAGCGGAATTGGCGCTGCAGTTTAGGGGACAGGCCGTGCAGAGAGCTTGGACGCATGTGATGAGATGTTGCTGGAGAGTTTGGTGTAGAGGATGCTGGAGAGCTGCTTTGGGATGACATGCCTAAGGACACAAAGAGAAAGGAATACAGAGGAGGGGGGTTGGTTAACGACAGGTTAGTGTCAGGTTAATAGCCAGGTTTTATATAAGGAGAATGTATTTAGTTAATGTGTTAATAGGAATAATTAATAGTATATGCTATGGAATTAATACTGGAAAATAATATAGCTAGATTAAACTAATTAAACTTTTTACATTTATTCTTATTCAGATGTTTTTATTGCAACAGACTCACATTTCAGCTGAGGAGATGTTTTAAATTTTTTTTTTAATAATAATAAGTTTAACGTTTTAATATTATGATGGATTATAAATTGTATATTGATCTAATTAGATAATATGTGGGTTACTAATATATATATATATATATTACAAACGCTGGGTTAACAGTCTGGGAAATATTGGTGTTAATGTTAATAGTACCATGGTGGCTAAAAGTAGACAAAAGTGAAATTCAAAGTTTTAATGACAACCCCTTTTTTGAAAATCAAGACAAGATCTTAAGAATAATTTGTCATTGTACACAATGAAATTGTTATACAACAATCAATATTTGGCATGAAGTTATTTATTCTTTAAAACCTCTGGTGTCACTCACTCAATTCATGCCTGCTTGATCAGTTCCATAAGATCATGTACAGAAATTTGCCCATATTTGTCCAGCCATTACCTAAACCAGCTATAGTTAGAACAACTCTTCAGCCAGACAGGCTTGAACTGATGTAATTAGTGCCATTTATAGTGTTGGATTAAACATAGGCCAGATATAGAACAGTCTAATATACACAACAAAGTAAATTAATATACACAAGAGAGTAAAGGCATTAGAAACATCAAGAGCTTTTATAATTGAGAAGAGTAAGCATCATCTCCTCACTGAGGCTTCTTAAATTGAACATTGCGTCTTCTTAATCGGTTTACAGTCAAGAGTAATTAAACGTAAGCTTAAGTTAGTTCATAATGTAGAAATGTTATATGCAAATATATAGCAAATAACTGGAACATTCTGAGCAGAAGAATGGACTTCGTCTTTTTTACTCCTTAATCAATAATCAGAATGTGTGTGAATGAAGGGATTCAGTCCAGTTGTAGTATGCTAGTCGCAGACGTGTCTTTAACATTATAGTACAAGTCACTGACCGAGGTGAGCGGAGTCAGGGGGTGAGCGGGCATACAGGCCATGGGTGGGAGAGCCAGGGAGACTGTCACCGGATGATAGAGAGCGGTTCAAAGAGGAAAGACTGCGGCTGGTGTGAAGCAAGTTCGACTGCTTTGTGATCTTACGGAATAAAGAACTTCGCTTCTTACTGCATGAGATAAAGAGAAGAATAGGATGGAAAGAAAAAAAGGGGGTAAGAAATTGTCATAGAATTAAAACATAACATCCAACAGCTGAATTATAAACATGGAGAGGGGCAATGTCACCTGTCTTGTCCCTCTTTGGTGATGGATTTCTTGTTCCGTCGTGCCATCTTGGCCCTTGAGCTGGGCTTTCGTGCCGGTCCGATCTTAATGGATGTGTTTTCAAACGGAGTTGTGGTGACGGTCACTTTATTCCCACTCTGAACACAAAACAAAGTGTGTTTAAAATGCAAACTCTATTTAAACAATTCAAACATGAAGCAGATGTCTGTTCAGACCTCTTTACCTTCAGAATGAGCTCCACCACTTCTGTATGAACCAGACCATGCACAGACTCTCCGTTCACATGTGTGATGAGGTCACCAGCACACAGACCTGCTTCCTGGGCAGGGCCTCCACACTCCACATGCTGCAGTTTGATGGTAGGGACCGTAAATTATTGGTTTTTACTTAAAGCAAGATGTGTGTAGGTGTTTCTGTGCATGTGTGTGTGTGTGAAAGAGAGAAAGGCTGTCTTACCCAGACCATGTGGTGGACACTGTAGACATTGGTGTCTCCCATGTAGACCCGGATTGCACGCAGTGTGAAGCCGTACCTTTTCCCCGACCGCTGGATAGTGATGGGAGAACGCACAATGCTGACGCATGGGGAGTAATCCCGGCTGGGGGATGAGTCACGGGATGACGGGTTGGATGATATGGAGCGGGGAGACATGGGACTCGCCAAAGGAGATGTCCCATGCTGCTCCACTGCAGAAAAACATTTAAAGCACATACAGTAAATTTACCAAATAAAAAGTATGAAACATAAAATGCATAAGAGAATAATATGGTGTGATGAATGAACTGAGAACAAACAAACAAAAAAAACTACAAAAGTAAACTAAATTGTAAATATAGAAAGAATATAAAAATAAATCTAAAACAAACAATAAATATGTCAATAAAATACCAATAAATAGTTTGAAATCCTGAAAGCAAACAGCTGGAACAAAGAAAAGTAATCAAATAAAGTGCAAAGATAGAAAAAATAATTATAAATAATATGTAAAAAAAAAAAAAAAAAAAGTATTGTACATCAATTAAGACTTGAAATTGATGGTAACTGAGTCATAAGTCATGCCCTGCTGGTGAGATTTCTGACCTGCAGGTATAATGACGGACAAGGCTGAGGCAGAGGCTGACTTTATGACCTTGGCACCAGAGCGGGTTGGAGTGTGTTTCTCTCCATCGGTAGGGAGGTGCTGATGTCGTGTTCGCCGCAGAACCACTTCACTCGGGGCTCTAGGTCCGAATGGTGCTGAGGTCACAGCTGCATCGGTAGGTTTCAGGAGTTTATCTGTCAATGTACAGGAGGAGGGGGTGGGGGGATATATTTACCTATAGAACATAATCACATCTCATGACCAAAAAGTTATTTTATCCTCTTCAACAGCAAAATTGGATTTCTGGAAAATGTAGAGTGGAAATCCAGTTAGCCGTTAGTGACCAATGTATTTAATATTTTGTTGCCATAGACACTGCTATTTTCTGCCAGCTCTGAGTAAAGCATCACCCATTCAAGACCTCATGCTTGGTTACTGTTCCCATGCAGATACTCGCATTGTAATGCACACCATCACACACCTAATCCTTGTGCCACTAGTGCCGCAGTGGATGACTCTGCCATAGTTCCAGCTGAGCCGGATGCCATTGGAGGACCCTCTAGTGACATCCCTCTGGTTTTGACTGGCACATGGCGAGTGTGTGTGTCTGTATCTGTCTCTAAAGGAGAGGTGACACGGTGTGTGTCGATGAGGGCTGAGAATCTGCGGCGGACACCAGGGGGACTGAAGTCGGACTCTGTGAAGGAGTACTCTGAGCAAGACAGACGCTTCCTGCACACAAACACACACACACAAAGCCGCAATGCCCTCAGTCACCAGGAGAATGAATGTGATGGATTATTTGCATGTATTTAAACTTTCCCCTCACATCTCAGGAGAACCAGTCCTCCATGTTTTGTCTCTCAGAGTGAAGCTGCCCAGGCTCTCCCTCTTGGCCCGGTCCTCCCGATGACCTCGCGGCTCCCTGCGGGTCACCACAGGCTTGTGCTCCAGCTGGGACAGGTGCTCCATGCTGCTGTACACCTACACACAAGGCTGAGTGTGAACACACACTACACAATCTTTATCAACATATAATGGGAAAATTAATAAGTGGAACAAGTCTTACAGTCATTGCCAGAAAGCGAAGTGTGTAAGGAGGAGAAAGATTGAAAATGTATAAAGAAAAATGGATACAGTAATCTGAAAAAAGGTGTAACCTTGCTGAAGCGAGGCGAGCAGGAGGAAAAACGGCGGATCTCGACAGGCTCATCGTCATTGGTGTCGTCTTCATCAAATGAGTGAATATGATGGTAACGTTCTGAACGTGCTAAAACAAGCAGATAGAGAAAAAGAGATATGATGGAAAAATATTTAAAAAATGTATTCTCCAAATAAATATAAAAACAACCATTCTATTTAAAAAATTCTATTCATGTTTATATTTTATAAATGTATTTATAAAATATAATTCACACAATGCAATATATATAATATAGAAAAATACACAGGTAATTGACTTATATGCAAAAATTATTTGTTCATTTAGACATTACATGGAATCTATACCGCTGCTATGCTATACTCAGGGTAGTCAGCATATATATATAAAATAAACAGGAAGCCATGATGAATAAAGAAATTACTCTGCGTAAATACTTTGCAGCTACATGAACTCAAACTATAATAACTTTTATTTAATAGGAAGCACAAGCTGAGTGTACTAACTGTCGAAGTAGCTGGTGTCCTCCTCCGACTCAAGCTGGGGTACAAACTCAGCTTTCTGCCTCAGTAAACTGTTCCAGTCCAACTCAGCAAAGAACGGGTGATGCTTCACTTCTACCGCACCTCCTGCTCTCACACACAAACACAGCATTAGTGAACCTGTGCCTAGCATAACCAGAGCTTAACCTGGTTTAGTTTAGCGAGTGTACCTGTGCCCAGGCGGTGCAGTGGGTTGGTCTGGAGCAGGGCCGAAATGAGGTGCTGGGCATCAACTGGGAGCGCTTCATCACCTTCAGGCCACACAATGTCATCTACACACATCACACAGGATATTGGTTTAAGTTACATAAACATAAAAGGTGAATCAGTGGGCTACACCAGCATGTGGTCTCTTACCAGTAATGACCTGCCCAAACAGCTCCTCAGGTGTGTCCCCAAAGAAAGGCACACAACCGACCAGGAACTCATAGAGGATGATGCCCATGGCCCACCAGTCCACAGGTTTACCATATCCCTGGCGTAAGATGACCTCTGGGGCAATATACTCAGGCGTGCCGCACACCTGAGGTAGAAAATGATGTGCAGACACGCTGTGTTGGTCATCTGGACATAAATTTGTTTAATGTTTAACTCAATAATCCAGCTATGGTATAGATGTGAAAAGTCCTATTGTTTTACACTGCATCCTTGACTGCATGTTGTGTGTTTACCTGTTTATCTAGGAATTCTCTGGTGTCCTTTTCGATGTGGCCCTCGTATAGATTAGTCGTGAGACTCATCAGACCCATTTTAGACAATCCAAAATCGGTCAGCTTTATGTGTCCCATAGAAGTGATCAACAGACTGTGAGAGACAGCGATAAGTGATAGAAAGAGAAAAAGCAAGCAAGAGATATAGTGTGAGATGGATTGTCAGTGTGAGAATGACAAAGTGTGAGAGAGAGATAATCAGTGAACAGATGAATAGAAAGAATGAGGGGGCCAAAGTCAGAAATCAAGCACAAAAAGACAGAAGGAGAAGAAAGAGGCAGAGGGTGAGAGACATAAAAAGATATATGAGAATATTGGTTTTCAGATTATTTTTTATCATTTTACTTTATCATTTTACTGAATTAATGAGGTAAATGATCACAATAGCAGTGAAAATATGTAATATGTAAATGTATAATATAAAAATGACTAACATTAATAATTAAATAGGAATGGGGTGTTAATGGAAAGCATTGTTACACAATCAACAGACTGTAGGTATTGCACAGTCTACACACTACAGTCCACACTATCTCACTTGTCAGGTTTGAGGTCCCGATGCACCACACCATAGTTGTGGATGTACTCAAGAGCAAGGACGGTCTCTGCAAAGTACATGCGTGCCATCTCTACAGGCAGAGCTCCAATGTGCTTCAGGAGCGTGGCACAGTCTCCCCCTAACACGGGCACAATAAGTCAGAGTTGTGGTTACTGCTGTTACACAAGTATAGTATACACTGCCTTCATGTGTGTTTGGGAGCCCTGCGAAAATTTCTCTGTACCCCGTTTCATACATTTTTACATTAATGTTGTTCACGGCTTCATTCAGACACACTCATGACTGCTATGGAGAAAACAATAAAATAACATAATTATTGCCACCAACAAGTAGTGATGTATAATAAAGGAGGACAGTTAAAAAAAAAAAAGGTTGTTTTTGTGCTTTTTTTTGATTAGCACAAAAACAAACACTTTTTTTTTTTAACTGTAAGCAAGTGTATGTTTGATTAGGTATTATTACTATACTGCTCATGACTTGCAATCAAATCCCAGAGCATGAAAGCAGGACTGGCTGGGATAAGGTCACATTGGTGTCAGTCACTAAACAGAGACATTCTGTGCTCAACTCACTTTACAAAATATCTCAGCAGAGGCCAACAGTATTCATAGACGTTTAACATGCAACACGTGCAGTTGTTTTCATTTCTATACTGCAAACCTTGTACAGTATGTGGCAAAGCCCTTAATGCTGGGGTTTTGTGCTTTGTTCTGAAAGAATGTTGTTCTGGAACGTTCAGGTGAGC
>JAQMYK010000021.1:5033537-5047420 GCA_030014345.1 Clarias buthupogon
TAATTAGGAGGCTATTTCTATGCAAAGATGGACATCTATTAGTGTGTCTTCAGGCAGAATTTAACACCCCACCCCCCAGCTCATCCAAACACCAGTTACACCAGCATACTGTATATACAAATCTATGTGGTTAAAAAGCTCAGGACCTGCCTCGAGTCAGTGACTCGGTTAAACTGTTGCACTCGTTTCAGAATGACTGACAAGGTTTTTTTCTTTTTCTTTTTTTTTTAAGAAAATGTGTTCCTAATAGCTGCAGGGTATTGGGGTGTATATATTAATAGTACAGAAGTCTATGTTGATGACTTTTTGTAATAAAAAAAACATGCATTGAAGTTCTCTCTTTTTCCTCCCTTACAAATGATCCAAACAGATTATAGTAAAACAAACTTATCAATGTTAGTGTTTCAATTGAAGAAAAATTGTAAAAGTAAACCTGAATAGATCTGTGGATCAATTACTGCAGAAATGAAAGCAAATGAATAGAAGGCAGTAAATAAATGTAAAGTGCATTGAACTAGAATGCCAAGGATAAATATCAACCTGTAACCACACACTCTAGTTCTGCTATCAAACCTAGAAACTAGAATAAATCTTTAAATTAGTTTTTTTTTTTTTTGTATCAAAATAGATTCAAGTGGTGTTCAAGTCAAAGTGGGACTTTGTGCACAGTTAAGAGTAAAATCTCCCTTCATTTCTCTATATAATCCCCTGATAAACCAACACACTTATCCCAGTGTTTCAAATTAGAGCCATGATGGATCGTCTACTTCACATCTGAAATGCTGGCCTCCCAGGAGCTCCTATAATAGATGTGTAAAAGACTTGGACCGAGATCAGGACCGTGTGGGGGATGTGGTGATAACTCCCAGCCGAGTACCTGTGATGTGCCAGTGGTGTTGGTGAATGATTGTGTGTGCAGTTCTCACAGACAGATGCGACAAGTTATCCGTCGATTTTCAAGGATCAGGCGTTTCACTCGCTGAATGTTTACAAGAATGACATCAGTGGGCTCTGAGCCACCAATCGTCATTCACAGATGTACGACCTTCAAACCGTTTGTACCATTCATGTTACCGCGGATAAGAGTCTCATAAGTCTTCTGTAAATAACAATCACTTTTACACCTTTATTCAGCAAAAATTTTATCACGAGTGCCAGTTTGACTTGAACTCTCCTCACATATACCTAGCAACACGTCTTCTCAAACAGCGTGGAGTTCATGGGTTAAGTGTTCCAGCAGGAATATTCCAGAAGCCCCGTGTTTGTGTTTATGTGCATAAATACGCTTGTTATTCAAATAAATTCCCTCACAGCAAATCACTGAGCTGGAGCAAAACCTTTCATTACATCCCACGCACGATGTGTGAGAAGAAGCGAGAGAAAAAGCAGCGTCCTCTGGGTAGAACCCTCCACCGTGTAGGCGTTCACAGTAGAAACGGTTGGCATGGCGATGGCCACGGAAACCCCTCGTCGCTTGATGTCGTTCGTCATCTTCTGACATCACGGGAGCCCACATCCAAACACAAACCTCAGAGGGGACATGTGCGTGTCCGAGCTCCCGCCCCGGTCCTCCTACAATCGCTTTTAGACACACAAACAGGCCGTAGGTCCGTAGTGACTTGACGCAAGATATCTGACCATGGAGGCAGAAGCGACAGTGCAACGAAAGAGATAGTACGAGACCTTTGTTTGTGTTTTGTGTGGTAATTAAACAGCAGATGGTTTGAACTGGAGGTGGGAGAGGGGGTTCATGACTCACAATGTTTAACAAGAGATTTAGATTTGCCAACAAAGCACCTGGTTATCACGTAAAAGAAACAATGAGAAGTAAGAATGAAGATGAATTAGGTACTACCTTCTCCAAAGTTTTTTCTGATTGGATTTTTCAAATCCAACACTTTTTCATAGAGCATGTGTACTGTATATAGTGATGGAGTGTACCACAACATTGATTTTATACATTCTCGATCCGGATTGGTCAGAAGGTTCTTTAACAGCAACAACACAGGTTTATATACCTAAATGTACGTATTAATGCGCTCATTTTAATACACCTCCAACTGAACTGTTTAAAAGACATGAGACGACTGATATCAAGATCTCTGTAAAGCGATTTCCAGTATGTTTAGTAATGTTTATTAATGAAAGGAGTCTCCAGTGTCAGCATTTTTTTCCTTCTCCGTCAGGAAGAAAAGACCTTTTTGTTTCTGCGCATATAACATGACGCAAATACTTTTTTCCCTGTCTAATTAACTACAAAAAAGGCAATAACAATAAGATTGGTGATATTAAAGCTTGTCAGTAATGACAAGACTATGGAAGGATTGAAAATCACTCGGGTCCTATATACTGTACCCGTGCTCTATATAGCGCATAATGGAAACCTGAAAAAACACATGAAGTTGATTACATTCTTTCTAGAGACATCCAAAACAACATAAACCATTAGGTTACTCCAATAAAACGAACACACACACAAAAAAAAGAAAAAAAATCTAATCTTTGATTGGACCACTTTGATACACCCGTGGCATCATTTTGATTAGCTTATGCAATGTCACAACATTTATTTCCATCCAGACTCGCATTAAATTCTCTCCAAGATCTTGTGTTGGTAATGAGAGAGTCAGACATCCCAAAGATTCTCACTCGGGTTAAGGTCTGGACTTTGTGGCTAGTTTGTGCCACATTTACTTGGTGGGGGAAAAAAACCCAGGTTGCATCTGAGGCAGCAGTGCAGTAGACACTGTAGACCAGTCCCTAAATAATGTGATTAGCGAACAGAAGGATGTTAGCGAGATGCGGAGTGACAGCACGCCGCGTACCTGTGTGAACTCTCACGTACAGAGCCGAGAGCTGCTGAATGTCAAGAGCACTTCAGTTCATAATGAAGAGCAGAAGCTGTGATTTAGCCTGCCACACACCCCCTTTTAACACACACACACTGAGTGAACACCAGAAATACACAGAAAACTTAAAACAGTTAAATACCATGTTATCTTGTCTGAGGTGAAAAAGTGGCCATATGGTTAAAGAGAAAACTTGATAAGGGAAACGCTGATAGCAAAGACATGCTAAGGTAGTGAAAGTGTTATCAAGGTTTGTTATCACAGTATTGTAGCAGAGACACATTTTGTCCTCAGTGTTTTTATGAATCTCAGCACACTCTATGTTAATCTTAACACTGATATGTAAATTATTAGTCACAGCACATTTCCTTTTGAGCCACCAAGCCTGAGTGGTGTTTAGCTAGCTAGCTAGTTTTTTTGGCTAGTTGATCCCGACTAACCATGTGTTTGAAGATAAAATATTTCCTGGATTGTGTTCAGTTTATTTTATTGTAGCAATGGTTCGAAACTTTTGAAAACACAAAAAAATTTTTTTTTTTTTTTTTTTTTTTTTAAACTAATGGATGTCATTTTATGTTGTTTTGGGCGTCTCTAGAAAGAATTTCACCAAACTAATAGAGAGCTTGGTAACATCTTTTTCAGGTTGCCATTATCTATATAAATAAAAGAAAGGTTTTGTCTGTACATTGCTCAGAACTCGCTCTTTCAATTATATCTTTACATTTTATACATTGGAGAACCTAAATACATACGTTGAGTTCTCGGAAAAATTTCTGTCTGTATGTCTGTCCGGCCAAAATTTGTCACAGCATCACGTAAAACTGGCTTTACAGAATTTAATAAAACTTTGGCAGTAGTTAGATATTTGCCTGAAGTTTAAATTAAATCAAAAATGTTTCGTAGGATTGAAGTTATGAGCAGTTATGTGTCATATTACATCACAGCATCTAGCGCTTTTTTGGACAAATATAGCACTTGATGAATTAACCACTTAACTACTGTATTTCCACAAACTCTTTTCCCATATACAACAGGCATTTCAGCTAGTATGCTATATAGACAAGGGGATGGGGAAGTTCCCAGGGCACTATGCTCCATGGATCATAGGAACCAGATAAAATAGGACCCTTTAATATACTCACATTATGTGCCATATAAATCTGAGGACTATAAAACTCTGGGAACATAGCGATGCCCCCTGGTAAGGAAAATCCAAGATTTGGTTTTGTCTTTACTGATGTGGCTGCTGTTAAATTAGCGAGAATATAACAATGAAAAGCATCAAGAGGTGATGAACAACAGTATCTGGTTTAGCTGTATGCTAATGTTGAATACTGAGTATTTATACTGTAAAGCACCAACAAGCGACGGGGAGTCCCTTTATCTAGAAATTGTTTCAAAATTTGTTTAGAAAGGACTTGATCCAAACCAAATACAAATCCAAGTTAATGAAGGCAAGTATGATAAGCCATATCATGAGGAAAGTAATGGCACCCTGTATAGGAAATAAGCAGAAACCAATGTGACACAAAAAGGGGAAAAAAGAAGAAAAAACTGGAAAAAGAAGATGAGGAACTTTCAAATGCCTCACTTTGGGGTTACCCTAAGGACCAGGGACACGTGATTAGATTTGCACTGACAGTTCATGAACAGCATTGTAGAGGGGAAACTCTGAATGGTTCAAAATGGCACAAGCATATGAACCCTATCGTGCATTCATTGAACCCTTCTCTAATTACAAAAGATGAGGTGAAGATGTGGTTAAAAACTCACAAGCACACACACACACACACACACACACACACACACGCGTGCGAATTAGGAGAAACGAGGCCTTATTGTACAGATAGGAAGGTGGAAATTGGATTAAAGGAGCAGATCTAATCAGAGCTGAGAAGATGGCTGAGAGAGAACAGAGAGACGTCTTGACCCGCCTTCACCTTCCAACAAACCATTCGACTCTCACCTGTCTCACACTGATTAACAACTGCAGAGCAGAGATGAGGAACGGCATCCTACACTACCACGCCGCAAAACATAGGGATAATAAATTTCCACAAGCAAACGGATAATTTAATTTTCCTCTTGCTTGTCTTGATTTAAACTCAGGCAGGAAACACTCGTAACCCTTCAGTTCACTTCTGTTCTGGGCAAACTGATGTTGAAAATATACATTGGCAATCCATTGAAGATTCAGTGAGTGGAACGCCGGGATCCTTGAAAATCAACTTGTCGTCAACTTGTGGAAGAGACGCATCTGTCTGTGGGAACTGTACACACACTCATTCACCAACACCACTTGCACATTACAAGAAGTTGGCTGGGAGTTATTGCCACATCCCCCGTACAGTCCTGACCTCTCTCCAAGCCATTTCCACACTTGGGCCATTAAAGGAGTTCCTGGGAGGCCGGGGTTTTAGGCATGAAGCAGACAGTCTGATCATGGCTCAAGTGTACTGAGAGAAATTTCTAACTTGATGGTGTCCAAGTACCAGTAAATATATATACAAAAATTAAGTATATATATATACAAAAATAAGCAAAAAATATTATACAAATTTGAGCCAAGGAAATTAGTGTCTAAATTTTGCCATTAAAAAAAACATTATTGGTACATTATGCAAACCACATGAGGATTAAAAAAAAAAATCACCTTTTTAATATTTTAATTTAAAAAAAGACACACAACCCACAATATTATTCTGTTGGAGAACTCTGTGAACTTTATGCAATAGAGTGGAGGTGGAAAGAGGAGGTGTGTGTGCACATAAAATTAAAATTAAATCAGCCGAGCCACAGGCACACGTGCTCAGATGCACATGCAGACACACACACACACACACACACACATTATTAAATTTTGTGAACTTCTTCGAACTGGGTTTATTAGTCTTGTTAGTCTTCTCTGTGTGTGTGTGTGTGTCTGCATGTGTGTGTGTGTGTGTTTGTTTGTTCCCATGTGTGTGCTTGTGCATGTTTCTCCTCAGGATGGTTATAAAGACTGCTTATTTGAGTTACCTTAGCCTGTTTGGCAGCTCAAATCGGTCTGACTATTCACCCCGGATCCTTCTCATCAGCAAGGTGTTCCCACCTGTAAAACTGGATGTTTTTTGTTTTTCGCACCATCTTTTTAAATCTCTCTCCTTTTGTGTGTGACAGGTCAGCATTTTCTAAAATCCATCCATCTGCATGATTTTGCACATAGTCCTTCTGTGAGGTGATCGACAAACAGGTGTTCCTAATATAGTGGCCAGCAAGTATATGTCTCTTCCTTGACAGGGTCACAGGAAACTTGAACAGGGTGCAAATCCATCACAAGACAACACATGCACACTCACACACACACTGAGGGAGGAAACCAGGAGGGGGAGAAGATGTAAACTCCATGCACGTAGACCCAATGCAGGAATCGGACCCTTGACCCTGGAGGTGCTAAACACAACACCATCGTGCTGCCAATTTAGATAAAGTCTTTGATGGTAATTGACTTACAGCAGCTCGTCAAAACCTAAAAGTCAAAAAGGATTTTTTTCAGTAAGAGGTGCTGTCGGCTCTCGGTTTGCTTTTTATTTTAATCAAACAGAACAAAGTCAGTACTAGATAACCCACTCCTGGTCATACCCGTCCTGTCTTCAGGTTTCACTACATTAGAGGTGTCTGTTTTCCCTGCAGGTGTGTGGTGTTGAGAATTCGAGAATGGTCAACAACATAAAGCCAAGCCGAAGCTCAATGTGTGGAGGTTGGGTCGGTTTCAGTGTGTACACGACCCCATGCAGTGTGTTTAATCATCAAACATAATAGCAAACTCTTAAGAATGTACTGTAGGTTTCACCTCTGGACCTAAACACACACACACACACACACACACACACACACACAACGGAAGAAGCCATTTACACTGTTTGTTCTTTCGTTTTTTACATATGATGTTGGTATATCTTTACCTCGAATATTAAATGTGAATGTGAATTAAATGTTCTTGAGTGTTTGTGCTTCAGCATATTGTCTAAGTACCATTTATAAAATCAGAAATCAAACGAAGGAGAGTAATTTATTGGGTCCTTAGAAACACAGCAATATTCCACTGATTGTCCAGTGAAGAGACATAAAATGAGGACAACAATCTACTTCTATCCGTCCTCATATGTTCTTTTTCATCCGTAAATACAAGGAATTTTAATTTAATCATGCTATTTATATTAACTAGAAAACGGTTACTATGGCAACTAATCAAAATCTTCAAGTAGGAGGCTTTTTCTTGGGGAAAAACACCGGCGCTGCGATTACATAACGGTAGTACAAAGAAAGTAATTTGAGGGGAGAAAATGGTGTCGTCAGTATAAATACACCTTTTATACGCTCCCTCTTTGTGGACGTCCTGAGGGTTCGCATGAGTTCGTAGAGTTCGTACATGGATGAAACTGAAATCTTTCTGTTCATTTACCAACCTTTTTCTTCATTTTTGAGGAGACTGCCCATCAGCATGCATGGTTAATTAATAAGAGCTTGTTATTTTTAATGAGAAGTGAATGAACAGGAGCACATGGCAGCAAGTACTAGCATAGGAGTGTAACGTGAACATACGTGGACCAAAATAAGGACTGATGTCGCTTATTTTGCACATAGAAAAACTCATGGTGTGGCCACCATTCTCCCCTGACCTCAACCCCATTGAGAACCTTTGGAGCATCCTCAAGCAAAAGATCTATGAGGGTGGGAAAACATTTTGGGAAAACAAAATGTGATACTCATCTGCAGCTAACTTACACGATGCTGATGTGATCTAAAGTTCTGATGATGTGAGATTTTTGAAAAAAATAAAGAATAATGAAATTTTACAGTGTTAGAACCAACGGAGACAGTTCTCTATAATTTTAAAGACAATAATTCATGACCAAATGGTCTGGACTATAACCAACTTGATCGGGAAGAAACAGGACACCTTTGACAACTGGAGTCTCCATCGAATTCCACAAATATTGTGCACATGGAATGTTACGAATAAGGAGAGCCAGAAGTCAGCACCATCATTAGAACTAGATGGCTACAGAATTCCATTTCGCCAGAGGGCATTCGTCTGCAGATCACACCAGAGCTCTCCGTATATGCATCAATGGACACCCTTCGGGGTTGAGGCGAACGCGAGGACGACCATGTGACACGTGGTCCAGAACCATCAAGGACGTATTGCGTTCATACAATGTTATATAATTTACAGCCTGGAAAACAGCACAAGACAGTAACAAATGGCATCATCGTACGATGAAAGCAACATCCTAGTGGATATACTACAGATGATAATGATGATGATGATGATGATGATGACTGCGCGTATGGATTGAGTCGGATTAAATGAAAAAAAAAAGTGTCATTAAGAACAATAAGTAGTTTTTTTGCTCTACAGCCTGTGTTACTTGTGGAAGTATTTTTAGTATATGATGAGCCGCTAGCAGTTAAGCTGATTGTAATACACGTCCATCCATCCATCCATCCATCCATCCATCCATACATCCATCCATCCATCCATACATCCATACATCCATCCATACATCCATACATCCATCCATCCATACATCCATACATCCATCTAGGAACCTCTGTAGTCCAACTATGAACCGTTGAGTCCAATGGAGACCATTGTATTTATTTCCATTTTTACGGCCATGGTAGGACCTCATTTAACATCTGCATGTCTTTGGACCATGGAAGGAAAGCTGAGTACCCGGAGGAAACCAATATACATCCATGAATGCTGTTTAATGTATTATTTAGGGAAAAAACACACTAAAACAAAAGTCTAAACATTTTAAAAGCTTAGCAGATATCTATTTAGCGGTTGAAGATTAGCCAGAATTCTTTTTTGTTCATTGGGCGGATTTAATTTGTGAGAAAATACATGTTTCTATGTTATATTTTATATCTATTTATTCTACTTTATGACATGATGTCACACTAGCCAGGTGCAACTACAGTAACACTGCTATATTGAAGGCAGGGTGAGCGATACAAATGTGTGTCACATACATAACATTAAAACTAACATAAATTTTATTTCGGTGGTAATAATGATAAAATGGAACACAACAACACAAAAGACAAGTTTCTTTTTCTATGAGGAAACCACAGTCTTCAGTGGAAAAACACTGATATGTGTGTGTGTATGTGTGTGAGAACACTGACCCAGTTTGGCTAGCACTCTGACTCCATTATGAGCTTTTAAAGAGTGAGCAGTGAGAGGTCACTGCCTCTCGAGGCCTGGCACGTGGGTCTAATCCGCGCGATGCTGATAAGCAGCGCAGGTGCAGCCCCAGTGAGAGGACCCCTCTGTTGAAAAAGCCATATCCTTCACAGCATCATGGCAGGAATTTTGCACAGTAAGACTGGAATTTCAGGAATGCCAGTTTCTCACTCTCTCTTGACTCATTTTCATCATACTGGTTGAGTGCACTAAGGTGACGTACGTGGCCTGATAGAGTCACTGTGAAGCTTGTTAACGTTAGCATTTGGTTAATGTTCACTCCTCTAGCTCTGCAGGGGGCTTTGGGGAGAGTCAGCCTCCCACTAGACTTTGTACTTCTAATAAACATTTCTGTAAGACGTTACTTGGAGGTCTCTTCAGGTTGGTCATTAATTTTGAAGTTGTTTTTTGTCCCCTACATCGCTAACAAGAAACTGAAATAAGCTCATATTTCTTCCTCGGATGCCATCTAGAGGGAACACTATGCTGATTTAATGAGCTTTTGGTTCAGCCAAAAGTCTATCATATAATGTTTCTGAGGTGCTCAGAGTTCCCCTGATAGTCCTGTAACAGTAACTGTCACTGCCAAAAATTGTTGGCAACCTCTAGTTATATTAAAAAAGAAATGCGTCCAAGATGGACGTGTCAAAATGTGCAGTTCCTGGAATTTCTCAGTCTCAGTCAATCCCCATAGACCCCCATGTTGAAACTTTACAACACAAATAAATGTATGCAGCCCGGTATAAAAATGGTTTGGTTTTGGTCTCAATAGCTAGGCCTCTCTTTTATGACAACTGAGGGTGAATTTTTTTGTAAGTAAATCATCAGTTAAAAAGACATGAAATTATGCATGATAGGGGCGATGACAGTCTGAGTGAAAGCTGCATTGCAGGTGCCAAACCGCTAGTTGTCTGCTATCACTTTAGCTAATGAGCTTGTTGTAGTTTAACCCGCCACAAGAAATGTAGGAGTTGAGGCGGGACCATGTGTGGGGTATGGATAACAGAGTAATATTAGCATATAAATCAACATTAGCCACCGTAGTGTTTTTGCGAAGCTAAAGCTAAGCTAGTTACTTTGTGGTAACTGAGGTAAGTAGGCATGTTCCAACAGTCAGTGGCCTATTTATGGATTAACCAAATTTTAGGCAAAGTCAGGTCCTGCCAAGATGGTGATGACCAGCACTCTCACTATGATGTGACGTCACAGAGGGTTTGTTCAGTTCTCATTCAGTCTGTGGTTGAAGGAAGCAGTAGATTTAAAGGCACAGGTGAAGTTCAACAAGAAGGTTTTGAACAGCCAATCAGAACAGAGTCCAATATTATCAACAAGAAGGAAAGGAATCAGGACTGATGGATTTTTTTTTCTTGTTAAACATCTAAATCTATCTGTCTGTCTATCTATCTATCTTCAAATATTTTTTACTTTTTGTTACGTTGTGTTTTGAGTTTAAAAGTGAATTATCGACTATTTATCAACTTACAAAATTAATAAAATGATTTTGTGTAAGAGCTGTTAAAGGTTTACGGTGTTTCTTTGCAGTAAAATATGTTTGAAATTTGAAGTATATTAAAATAAATTCTGGATACTGCTGTGATTAAACTCCTATGGCGAGCACAGCATGAGTGCAATAATCCTGTGTCACTGTAGAACAGCGCAGAGGAAAATGTTTTAATCACTGGACACGGGTCACTGGGTTTTTGCGAGTCATGACACGCTATGCTTGTTAGACATGATAAAAATGTTTGGGCTTCCTAATCAGTCTAAGGTGGATTATAGGGAAGACCTCGGCAACCACAGTGTTACTGGGTTCACCAATGAATTAATGAAGCCTTTCCAATAAATAAATAAATACATCGAAACTGGGCTAAATCCAGAGGCAGGACATGAGTATTATTGGACCTCATTAGCACAGGCGTCACACTTACTGTTCCAATGTGATGATGATAAAGTAAGCTGTTTGTTGAGTAATATTATGCTGACACTTGTGTCTTTTCTTATTATTTTATTTGTATGAAGTCAAAATGTATATAAAGTCAAATTGTCCTTGTTTATTGTTTCAGAAAATTGGTTGCTTAAATTCATACAATGCAATACAATTATCTAATCTGCCAATCATGCGGCAGCAGTGCAGAGCATAAAATCATGCAGATATGGACCAGTGGCACTAGGTGATGTTCTCATCAACCTTCAGAATGTGATCTCAGTGATTTTGTCTGGGACATAATTATTGGTGCCAGATGGGCTGGTGTTTGAGTGCGTCTATAGCTGCTGATCTCCTGGGATTTGTACACACTGAATTCTCTAAAGTTTACTTAGAATGGTGCAATAAAAAAAAAAAAAGGACATCCATTGAGACGTAAATGATTTGTTGATCAGAGAGGACAATGAGAATGGCCAGATTGGGACAACATGGCAAAAAGGCTACAACAACTCAGATAACCACTCTGTACTCTTGTGGTGAAGAGAAGAGCAGGGCAGTGGTGTCTCAATATATTAAGGCTCCGAGTTACTGATCGGAAGGTCTGTGATTTGATCGAAGCCCCTGGATCGGACCCCAGCCTACTAACAAACTGGGATATGTGAATAATAAAGAATTTCATTGTGCAGAATGTATATGTGATGGATAAACAAAGGCTGAAAAGCATCCCAGAATGCAAAACTTGCTGAACCTTGATGGCTACAGAAACATAAGACCAAATCGGCTTCCAATTCTGTCAGCTGAGAGGAGAAAGGCTCTCAGGAGAAAGTTAGAGGCGGCAGCTGCCAAAACTGCACTGCTGAAGACTGTAAAAAGTAGTCCGGTCTGATAGATCTGGATATTTGCTGAGTGCTCATACTGTAGATGGCAGGGTCAGAATTTGGCACCAATATCATGAATCCATGGACCTGACCTGCGTTATGTTTAGGATTAACAGTCCTTTCCGGTGGATGTGGTGCAGTTATGTGGGAAATGTTTTAACACACACGTTGAGCTCTCGTCACATTGTGCATGTGGAAATGCTCGCACTTTCACAATTAAACGTATCCATGAGTTCTACTGGTTTTTTTCCCCCCACGATTTAATTTCACAAGAGTTTAAGTGATCTCCCATTACGCTTATTCAAGGTGGTTTTTCCAGCCACATTTCTTCATCAAAGATGATGAGTCACCCGATTCCAATAATGCATTTTACAGTTCTTAAATCAATGTTAGTAGTAATGATTTCTTAAAACACTTTGGTAGGCATCTGTTCCAGTTAATCCTCCATTGAAATTATAGTCATCGCAAACTGGTTTCCTGAACACAACAATGAGTTCAAAGTTCTAAAATGGCCTTTATGATTTTGTAGAACAGCAACATTAAAGTCCAAAAATCATTTGCAATCATAACAACATGGACCTGAATCTCACAAAAATCAAAGTCAAAAGCAGGCCCTAAACAGAATTATCATATTATTCCTAATAAAGTGCTCAATGAGTGTATATATGGTATATATGATTTTATTTCACTAAGCATTTAAGTGATCTCCCATTACGCTCATTAGGGATGTTTTCCCGACCACATTTCTTCATCAAAGATGGTTCGCCACTATGCTTCCAGCATTTTTCAGTTTTTAAACTCAGTGGTAGTAGTTTCAGAAATCTCCTTAATTGTTTTCTTTTCTTAATGCAGGCCAATAATTTTACCCCTCTGAAAGACAGTAACATAGTTGCCATGACAACAGGATGTGTCTTCTGACATGGTTGAGAAACAAGAAGCTACTCACTGCACCAGTTAGGGTTAAATAGCTTGTTGCCAGCTGAACCTTATTAATCACTGCAGTAATTATCCAATGGAAGCCTCTTACCTATGTGCTTGGTTAAATCCAGGTGGCGACTTTAATTAGTTACTAATTTGCATATTTGTAAATATTTCACGGTAATAAACATATTTTTCAGGGAATCCAGCCCTCCTTCATCAGCTGTGACGGACGGAGTTTACGCTTATAGTATCAGTGGCTGTTTAAAGCATATGATTCATCCCCAGGGGTTACAAAGTTCAGTTGTGAGTTGAAATGAGTTCGTTAAGCTTTCTTGCTTCATTGCTGCCATAGCAACAACTAGTCAGTCTGACAGATCTGTTATGTACTGTCCATTGATATTGAAGTCACAGCATTACAAAGGAAACATCCTTCCTTACACTCCTTAAGGCCCTGTGATTGAAGTGACCGAGTCAATACGTCTGCTTGTAGATGTAGCTTCGATTCTTTAAAAGAAGGAAGCAGTTATAGGTTCACAAACTGTAGGAGACTTTTACGTATACCGTCAGACAGTTTTATTACAGTAGTAATAAAATTACTTTGATTATAATTACTATAAATGAAATGAATTTAATTAAATAATAAAATCACATGCTAACATTTCATTTGATTTTCATTTAGCTTTGATAATGTAGTGTACAGTTAATTTCCCATGCTCCCAGATCCATTCAGTCCTGGAATATGGTGTCCATAGATGTGATAATCTGGTCATTCAGTACATTCAGGTCGTCAGCTGACTTCATTTTATTGCCACATGACGTTGCTGAGTCTAGACCTGAGCAACTGAAGCAACACATCAGATTATCAACACTGTCTCCAGAGGCTTGTACAGTGGACACTATGCATGATGGGTGCATCACTTACCCTGATGCACCTATCGCTCTAGGATAGGCTAATAAGCCTCATCGGCCCGCATGACCTTTTTCCATAGCTCCAAAGACCAGAGGTGTCAAGTAACGAAGTACAAATACTTCGTTACCTTACTTAAGTAGAAATTTTGGGTATCTATACTTTA
>JAQMYK010000021.1:5055936-5071173 GCA_030014345.1 Clarias buthupogon
AGAGAGAGAGAGAGAGAGAGAGAGAGAGAGAGAGAGAGAGAGAGAGAGAGAGAGACAGGCAGACAGAGAGAGAGAGACAGAGAGAGACAGAGACTGACAGAGACTGACAGAGAGAGACAGAGACAGAGAGAGACAGAGACAGAGACCGAGACAGAGAGAGAGAGAGTGAGAGACAGAGAGAGACAGAGACTGACAGAGAGAGACAGAGACAGAGAGAGACAGAGAGAGAGAGAGTGAGAGACAGAGAGAGAGAGAGACAGAGACACAGAGAGACAGAGACAGAGACCGAGACAGAGAGAGAGAGAGAGAGAGAGAGAGAGAGAGAGAGAGAGAGAGGACCTGGGAAAGAGAGAGAGATCGGACAAATCACATCAGACGACTTAAAATGAGAAGCAACTCGAATCCTATAGCCGCATTGCATCCTGGGACTTTGACTCCAGCATTCGCACTCCAGCGTCTCCACTACGCCTGGGACGGATCTCTCGTTTATACCGTCCTGAACATCACTGGAGCTCAAGATCAATACAAGGTCTTCTTTTGTCACATGATCACCATGTGACTTCAGCAAACTACACACACACACACACACACACACATCTTTTCAGTATAATAATGAACATACAGCAGCAACCAAGAAAATCGTAGATCTAAACAGATCTCGACTATTCTGATGTAAACGCTTGTCCAGTGCTTCCAGCGTGGAGTTGTCCTTAAAGCGTCTACATCTCTGACCCACAATGTGTTTGTAAAACAAGGAATCACACACTATTGTCTATTCGTTGTGTGGCTGTGATGCTGCCACTGTAACACAACTGAGTCACTTACTATTTATTCTTGATATCAGACCTTCGCTTTGTGCCTACACACAGGCTGTGTCCCAGTCTGTCTATCTATCTGTCTATTTATCTTAAACTGTTGTTGTTGTTGTTGTTAAACTGATCACATGATTTCACACCAGGAAGCCCACTAAGCGTGGGGAGAACACGCAAACTCCATGCACACGGATCGGAGACGAGATTCGAACCCCCGGCCCTGGAGGCGTGAGGCGACAACGTGCTGCCCACTACCACGACGTGCTGCCAAATCTTCCTCCTTCCACACATTAAATAGGTGTTTACAGGAGTAGTGATAATGTGATGTGATGTTTGTTATAGTAGTTTATGTGGTTTGAGACGGAGCCGTGTTAGGATATACTGTATTTAACCCCAACATCACTAGTGACTGTAGGAATATACACCGAGAGTATAGTATAAAGAAAGGTGTGTGTGTGTGTGTGTGTGTGTATCAGGTACAACAATGTTACAGATCTTTAAATCATCTCAGTGTCAATTTCAAGATGGACCTTTATCTACAAATTGTGCTCTTGACTGATTAACACACACACACACACACGTGTAGAGTCCGACAGGTGGATCATGTGGACAGGGTGCCAATACTTTTTGCACGGATCAGAAGTGCTCCAAAAGCAAAACGCGCATGCGCAAAATGACGTAGCTGGCCCTGATAAACCTGCAGTTTCAGACACGGTCCAAAAGGAGGAAAAAATGTGTTTGTCCGCCCTCTAGTGGACACGTGATTCATTACAAGGTTTTCTCCCAGTATTTTATACCTGCAGTTTCAGACACTGTCCGAATAAATGTGTTTGTGTGCCCTCTAGTGGACACATGGTTCATTACAAGCTTTTCCTCTCAGCGTGTTAAACTTTACTGCAACTAAAAAGACCCAGAAGTTTCTGCTAACTGTAACACACTTTACTATGTCCTTCCCAGTGACTTTACTTTTAAAACAAAGCATCATTCTGAAGTAATTTATATATTTTTATAGTGAAATATTAGTGATGTCATTAGTGATGCTATTTGTGAAAGCTTCTTCACTCACTTATTTATTTATTTATTTTTGCAGTATCTTTCAACTTAATATCAATGAGGAAATCTAACACAGAAGTAGTGCAGACATTAGTGCATACTCTGGACCCAAAGTACCAGGATGAAATGCTAAGTGAGACACGCCTCAGCTAGGTAGTGATTTGTGACATCACATGAGAGATGATTCTGATGAAGGTTAAAGCTCTGAAAGCTGATCTAACAAGACTGGAGCACCAAAGCCCCGCTGGAACACCAATTTTAGGGTTGAAATGAAGGAAGGACTCAAATCCCACTGCATTATGATGTGCGAGGAGATGCATGGCATTGTGGGTAATTAAGGAAACCGTTAAACGAAGAGTCAGACTGATAAAGAAGACTAAACAACAAAGGCAATTTCATTTAAAAAAAGGGGGGGGGGGGAATCTGGTCCTGCATCAAAGATCTCATGTTCATTAATAAGTTTAATATCTAATTCAATCAATCAATCAATCAATCATTTATTTTCCTTAAAACCAACGTGGTGTTATTTCTTTGTAGAGTTAAACTGCTGTTTATTTTTAAAAGAGCGCTTTGTCATGCTTAAGGTCAAGGCTTACATGAATTTTAATCTAGTTTAGATCACACCTTGAACAAATTTCTTAATAAAAGGAGAAATTTAGCAAGTTTAACAAAAATTTAAGGTCTGCTTGTCAGGTTTATTTGTCTGCCTGAAAAAAAAGAGTTGCTCAGCTCCACCTCTTTTTCTTTAAAGGGTGCCTATTATGGAAAAATCACCTTCGAGTCACTCAGAAGTTTTTCGAGTGTTCGTGTACACGCAAACAACATTTGTCTTTTAGACTTATTAGGTTTCCCCCCAATGTGATCTCATACAGTAAAAAAAGAGCCCTCCCTCAGCTTTATACTCAGCTCTGCTGTTCTCTGGAGGGGCGTGGCTCAGGAGTACCTCATTTACATGAACAGTGAAATGGCGCATTGGGAGGAGGAGCGAAAAGAAGTACATTTCAGCTGAAATGTTACGAATGAGCTGTTCCGGGAGAATGTCTGTAAGTCGAATTTGTTCTTAAGTCTGACAGAGTGAGTCTTATGTTATTTAACACAAATATAAAATGTAAAGCATATAAATCCACATGACTAAATCTCTGTCCTCTTTCCCCATCATGTGGCCAAAAAACTGCGCCCAAGGAGTACTTAATGTCAGTGTTGTCTCTGCGCAGTTATCTACAAATTGTGCTCTTGACTGATTAACACACACACACACACACACACGTAGAGTCCAACAGGTGGATCATGTGGACAGGGTGCCAATACTTTTTGCACGGATCAGAAGTGCTCCAAAAGCAAAACGCGCATGCGCAAAATGACGTAGCTGGCCCTGATAAACCTGCAGTTTCAGACACGGTCCAAAAGGAGGGAAAAATGTGTTTGTCCGCCCTCTAGTGGACACGTGATTCATTACAAGATTTTCCTTTAAATCGAGTAGGGAATCCTAGACATCATTTTGTCTCAGAACTGTTTTCCACTGTATTGGACTGTGAACTCTGTTTTGTTGAGGATTTTAGGATGTTGTTGAGGAAATTTTAGATTATTCACCATCGGGACAGCGTTACAGGACAGACATTTTCTATCATCACGCTGCTGTGATTGATTCATTGAAACCGGTGAGGCCGACTCATTTCTCCTGCACATGCACACACACACACATACAATATACCGGACTTCAGACATTTTATACATTCACTTACACACAAAAAATATCATGTATGATTGTAAATATTCGAATCTGGTGCACTGCAGTGTCTAATTTTTTGTACAACACACATGAGCTACTTCCGTGATTTGTTCGCAGATATGAATGTTCGTAAAACTGCAATCCGTCCGTATCTGTGGAAATTCATAACTTGAATGTGCGTATGTCGGGGACGACCTGTATATTTTTAACTGGGAAAGGAGGAGATATGACATTAGTATAACAGTGCATGGGACAAAACACACTCTCAGGTAACTTTAACTAGATGTGTTTTATTTAGTTTTTCACTCTGGATTTAACTTTTTAATATAAACCCCAAAATGTTTTTTTTAAAGAACAGTAAATTGAAGAAATTAAAATACCATCAGTAGTCGATGACGTATCAGTAAACAATTTCACTGGAGGAAGAAACAAAAATACAATGGATTATGGGTTAAATTAGATGCATTAATATGTAGCTGTGTACAACTTTTATTCAGAGCATTAATAAGTACGAATGCCGTGCTCTCTCGAGCTACGGTGGGAAAAGATTAAAAAGTTCAGATTAATAATCTCCAGGTGAATTAATCAGTAAACAGAGCTCAAGTACACTTTCAGTGCGCCTCATCATCCGTTTCAGAGTAACCGCTCACAGTTAAACGGTTTGTTCATGTTCAATTGTACAGTTATTTAACCGTAATGAAGATTAATTCAGGTCTCGCACGTAAAATGCATAAAGTTCAGTAATGAGGAATTAACACTTTCACTCGGGAAGATGTCAGCTGGGGAGCAGTAACCTCAGGCAAGAAAGGGAAGACAAAAACACCACACACACACACAAACAAATGACACATAACAGGCATGTGCTAATCATTACAGCACAGGCGAGTCTGTGTAACTCTCACACTAACCGTCATGCGCTACGATGAAAAAAACTGATCAAGGTTGGGTTAGAACGGAAAAGAGCAGGAGTTCCTTTTACCATCATCAAGCTGATTATTTTCCCAAAACCACTGCAGGTGTTTAATACACTCACTCACCCACTACAGCGCATGTCCTATCCCAGAGGACTCGGGGCAGGAGAGAGACGGGGGACACCTGGACACTACGGGCAATTTGGAACGCCAATTAGTCTATGATGCACGTTGGAGGAACCCCACCAAGGAAGGGGAGAACATGCAAACTCCATGCACACAGACCCTAGGCGGGACTAGAACCCTCGCTCCTTGAGGGTTACGCCCACATATATCACTTTATCAAATATCACTATCATCTAAACATTCCTCATCGTGGAGAAGTTACAGCTTTACAACTTTGGAACGTACAAAAATACTCAATAAATTTCTTAAGTTTTTTTTCCTATTTAATTGCACTGTTGCTATGGAAACAATAACGTATTAGAACGAGCTGCTGTTACAGGAAGTAAATCACCACCTTCTGACCAATCAGAATTCATCAGCACTGTGGGTCAGTATATAATAATACGGGCTGCACGTACAGCATATAGTGACGTTTCACACACCGTCGTTAGTAATTATGTGACGTTTGTAAACGTGAACGTTTTTTATAAGCCTTATCATTATTATTTATTATTATGTCATTCTGGAACGTGCGATGATTACCATGATTCATATTTTAACACACGCACACACAAACACAGCCTTCTTATGCGTTTCGTTTCCTTTGGGAGGTGTGACATCATCAGCACACTCTGCTCTGATTGGCCAGTCTGGGATTCTGCGCCAGTCCAGACCCGGCGCCAGGTTAGGGTTTGAGTTTGAGCCAGGGGTACAGCACGGTGAGGATGGACAGGACGGACGAGGTGAGGCCGCACGCCCCCACGAATCCCGGCCCGGTGGGATAGAGGTCCAGCTTGTCCAGCGGGATGAAGAGGTCACACAGGTTCTTGAGCGTGTCCAGCAGGAGCGGGGGGTTGCTGCGGAGGACGGCAGCGAGCAGACGCAGCTGCTGCTGGAGCCTGGCCGTGACCATAGACGTGCAGGAGGACGCGGCGGAGGGGGGTAGCTCGCCGTTCTCTACGGCACCCGAGAGGTGGGTTTTGGCCGACGTGCTGCGGCGCTCGCGCTCCATCAAACCGTAGATCTCGTAAAGGTCGCGGGTCAGATTCAAGATCAGCGAGAACAGGTAATACCTACAAAGAAACAGAGAGCGAGCGAGTGAAGAGAAGAAAAGAGAAAAAAGAAGGCAAGAGGAGAGAAGTAAAGTGATCCGACCTGAACGAGCGCTGGCTCCACTTGTTCTGGTCAAGTCGAGGCAGCAGCCCCGTCTTTCCGGCCCACAGGAGGTTATCGCAGGCGAAGTACATGGCTCTGTTCAGATGCGAGACGGTGATGCAGAGACGCAGCACGCAGTCCGAGAGGTGAACCGCACGCTTCGCTGCCTCCAGGGACTCGGCCGAGTTCCCTAACCGCATCACTGAACACACGGCAACGAACAAACACTGTTTAAACACTGGAAAGAAAGAGGATTCGAAAGGAATAGGGGGTTTGACAGGAAGGAGGTGTTTGTGGCACTAAAGTAGGATGTTTGGAAGGAAAGACGTTCAGAGGGATGTTAGTTCTAAAGTAAATTGTTACTGGAAATAATGATGAGAGACAGGAGGACATGAGTATGTGAGAATGGGAGCCCTAAGGTTGCGAGTACATGAGTATGTGAGGATAGGGGATCTAAGGACATGCGTATGTGAGGATGGGACATGTGAGGACATGAGTATCTGAAGACAGGGAGATGTGAGGACATGAGTATCTGAAAACAGGGGACGCAAGGACAGTATGGGAGACGTGAGGACATGAGTGTGTGAGCATGGGAGACGTGAGGACATTAGTATACGAGCATGGGAGACGTGAGGACATGAGTGTGTGAGCATGGGAGACGTGAAGACATGAGTATCTGAAGATGGGGGTCACGAGGATATGAGTATGTGGGTTTGTAAAGATAGGTGACGTGAGGACGTACGTTTCCTGCTGAGACTCAGATGAGCTTCCAGCTGCTTGACGGTTGTTAAAAGCTGAGCTGCGGCTCCTCCTTTCTGCAGTGTGTATCCGAGCAGAGTGCAGGCATACTGTGCAGCCCTGTACACACACACACACACACACACACACAGAGACAACTGATGAGGAAGTAAATGTTACTCAGTAGCCTTATCAGTGTTAGCTGAGAGTAATCTTAGCGCTGTACAGGACTGAGAGAGGACTCTGATCTAGTGCTCATGTTTTATTAAACTTACTGTCTGAAGAAATGCGTCCTGGTGGATCAAACTACAGCAGTGTGTAGGGATTAGGGAACAGGGAATAGAGAGTAGGGATTAGGGAGCAGAGAGAGTGAATAGGGAACAGGGAGTGTGGATTAGGGAATAGGGAGTATAGAATAGGGAGTGGGAAAAGGGATCAGGGATTAAGGAGTAGGAAATAGGAATCAGGGAATAGGGATTAGGGAGTAGGGAACCCTTCAGACCCAGGGGTGTTGTATTGTACCCTAGTCCTGCAGAAACCTGTCCTGGTCACTGTTTAGTGCACTTTTTATCCTCTTATGAGTGTCCCTACATCTACCGCGTGCGATTTGATTTAAACCTCGTTCTTAACGGAATGATGTACGTTAGAGACACCGCGCGGATATTCTCACCTGAACACGCGCTCTTTAGCTTGACTCTGAGCGCTGAATCTCACCCACGTCTCCATGGACACAACTCTGCCTTTCACCTCACCTTAACCCTTTACACACACACTGCGCTCCCGTGCACCAGCTTTACACTCGAATAATAAACGTCAGAATCTAATAAAACCGCTTAAAAAAAAACCCACTTCACCTGTACATTCAGATAATATTTCGTACTTTTCGCCAGTAAACAAACCGTTCAGTTGCGCATGAGCGCTAACTTCCGGGTTACGGCTACCTCGGAAGGACAAACTCGTCTCGCGCGTTAAATTTTCAAACGTAAACGTCCTAACATTTTTTTAAACTGACTTCTACACAGAGGTGGAGTTATATTTTAAGTAAAAATGGTTTACAAACATAACATTTAACTTTATCGTTATCCATCTTGGAACAATGAAGATATCAAACACAAAAAGGAAGAATAACTGAAGTGGGGGAAAGTATTGGCACCCTCTACTGCTTATTACATAGTCATAAAGTCTGACAGAAAACACTTTTTGTAAATGATTTCATTTATTGAAGCAAAAACAAGAGGGTTATGCAAGACCTCTACTACCTATGTGAAAACGTCTTTTACGTCACTCCGGATGAACTTTAGTAAACTCTTCTTTGCAGAAGTACCTAAATTCAGATACGCTGAAAGGCTTTTGAGAACAAACTTTGACGTTTAGGGTAAATTCAGGTTACAAGGTTGCAGGATTTTGACTAGACCACTCTAGAACGTTAATTTATCATTTTAATTTTTAAATATTTAAGCCATTTTGAAGTTGTGCTTTGGATCGCTGTCCTGCTGCATCACCAAACTGAGTACAGACCGGTGACTAAGCATTCCCCTTCAGCACATTTCCGGTAAATAGCTGAACTCATGGTTGAGAGGTCACTTAAGTCCTGAGACAGCAGAGCATCCCCGCACCATCACAATACCACCACCACATTACAGCGTGATGGCAAATGAAACATGACCCACATCTCCAAAAAAATAATAAATAAAATAAATCCAGGCCACAGAATTTTAATCCAAAAGACTTAAATGTCTACCTGTGATACTCACCAGTTGTTTGTCCGTTTTCAATAATAATCAATGTCTAATCAATTGATTATTATACAGTTATTATTGATGCACTGACTTATTTCTGGCTTTTTCCCCTTTTTCTTCTTTTGTTTGCAAGAAAACAACAAGCTGACACTTGGAATACTTGGGAAAACTCAGCTATGTCCATTTTATTCAAGAATCTCTGATGAAAATAAATTAAGAAAAAAAATATATAGTATTCATGATCACACAATTGAAAAGGAAAAGAAATCTCACAATTAAACATAAAAAAAACCCTCTAACAATAATCAGT
The DNA here is from genome assembly GCA_030014345.1 of Clarias buthupogon. NCBI lineage: Eukaryota > Metazoa > Chordata > Actinopteri > Siluriformes > Clariidae > Clarias > Clarias buthupogon. Next base: position 5,064,549 of record JAQMYK010000021.1, read on the forward strand.
CAAACCATTTAGATTTTACGTGTAGTAATTGCACAACATTGATAAAAACAACAAAAAAAACTATAAAGGAGTCACATTTGTACGCCATTTAGAAGAACACTACACCAGGAACAACTGCTGCGTGTGAACATAAAGACTCTGGTAGAGCCGCGCGGATCGAGCACCCTAAATGTCTTATTGCGTGCGGCGACTGCTCTCATCATGACTTGGAGACGTCTGAGATGAGTTCCAGTCCCCAGACGTCTGAGATGAGTTCCAGTGTGAATCATTATCATTGCCTTATCAACGAACACTGACCGTTCTGATTTCATTTTGTTAAAACTCTGAACGGTAAGGGCCAACCCGAATAACAGCGTGAACTTAGAGCTTGTAATGTTCACTCCTGCACTGTGTGTGTGTGTGTGTGTGTGTGTGTGTATGTTGCTGCTCTACGCCAAAAATAACACCACTTTGCAAGTGAGCCTCGGGCCGAATGACTCTCTACTTCCTATTTAAGCGCACAGTTTGCGCTATTGTTCCTTCTACTGTACACCATACCCTGTAGAGAGCGGTGCGACATATTAACCATGTATTACCTCCAGCCGTTTAAATGCGTCCTGCGAAACTCAGCAAAGTGAATAAAGACTAGAAAAACTAGAACCAGCATAAAAGAAAACATTACATACTCCTTTAATCTACTGCACTGTATCAACCTTCCACCTATTCGACACAACCTGTAAACTAAACCTCTCTCTCTCTCTCTCTCTTCCCCCTCACATACTCTAAACACTCTTAAACTTCTTACCAAGAAAATCTAAAGCCTGAAGCTTACTCTGAACTATATTGTCAGGGTCTGAAACTTTCATTCTCCCCCACACATTTTCTTTTTGATTTCGGTGCAAATTAAAATAAAAAATAAAATAAAAAGGAAATGCAACAAAACGCAAGTCCCCTAAAATATGCCAATCATCTTTTCCAGAAAGAGCTGCTCTACTGATATTTTAATCAGTGGTAGCTTAGCGGTTAAGGCATTGGAGTGCTAATCAGAGGATCTCAGGTTCAAACCTCATCACCTTCAGTAAGGCCCCTTAACCCCATCTGCTTCAGGGGAAATGTATCATGGCTGACCCTCTGCTGACCCCAGTTACGCTGGGATATGCAAAGAAAGAGTTTGTGCAATAACGTGACAAAAAAAAAAACTAACTTGTATTTTCTAGTGTCTCTCTTTAGGGAGTTTATCGATCAATACTGTTGTTGCATTAGCTGTCTTATACGCTAGGCTTCTCCAAGACGATTAGCAAAGCAAGCTAGCTGTGAAGTACGTAGCCACACACCCTCACTGTATATTTAACAAGACTTTCTAAATGACATCAGTAAGATTTTAAATCATATCAAATCAACAGCATACAAAGTGAACTTGTGAGCGGAAACTGGGAAAAAAAAAAAAAAAAAAAAAACACACTTAAGACGACATGCACCATAGAATTAACAATAAATAGAAACAGCAAGCAAAATCCAGTGCGTCTTAACCCGATCTCTTCAATTTACCCAATTTACATCCGTGAGCAGTGTGATGATTGAGTGTCTTATTACGACAGAGGCGAGAAATTAAGGGCGAGTAGAGTTTAAATTGTTCTCGTTTCCTGCCACAGCGTCTGGTGGAGAAGGAAAAAAAAAACATAATGCAATAATTTCAGACCCTCATTCCTTCATCTCAGTCCTCAACCTCATCTCCCTACCTTTCACCCCCCTCTCCGCTACCTTCTTACGTCATGCCGCTGGTTAAGAATCGGAGGTACTAGAGTTCTCCTGAAAAGTCAGCATCGAAAGCTACGCTCCCTGTAACTAATGTCAAGTTTAATACGCTTCACTAAATACAGTATTGTGAAGGATCCTCCTATAGTCCTCACGTAATAAAAAGGATAACAGTAAGTAGCCGATATACCGTGGCTGTAAGTGTGTCCTGCACGTAGGATTCCGGCATCTGATCAAAAATAACCGGACGATTCGGAGTGCTTAATTAAAATAAATCAGATAATAAACTATCTAGGTTAACAGTTGACCGGCCGCGTCTCGAGAAGGCGGAGGTAACAGGTTTACAGACACCGCCTCCTCCGCCTCCCCATCCTCCTCCACCTCCTCCACCTCCTCCTTCTTCGTGAAGGGCGACGGTATCGGCCACTCAGTGCTCGGAGTGTTGTTTCTTGCGGAATGGTGCTTTAAGGCGGCTCCAGAGTGAGCGGCTGCGTCGCGTCTTTCTCTCCCCGCTGCGCACCACCTCGGCCTCGCGCTGGCGGATCTGTCGCACCAGGGCGGCGAAAACCTCGTCGATGTAGTAACGGAACGCCGCGGACGTCTCGAAAAACGGACACTGGAACTCCCTCGCCAGCTCCTTGCCCTCCTCTACTGACACCTGGTGAAAATTTTTTTAAAAAGAAACATATAACAAGGAAGTTATAGAGCATAATATAAGAGCATGTAACTCCTGAATGTGATGCACAATCAATGGTTTCATCTGTACAAAAACACATTTCAATATCACTCTTCTGCTTCAGTCAGCCTGGCAGGGAGCGTAGCCGTGCCCACTTCACTGGAATTTTTTTCCACACTCGTAAATGTTCCGACACTTTTATAGTTCGGGGTTATCAGTGCATTCCAGAGTTGGGAAACTTTTCAAAAACTACACTCAGTAGAACCTCTTGTATAAACCCAGCTCTCAGAATTCATAATGTAGGCAATCGTTTATTTGGAAATCGTTTTTGGAGTTTTTATCTATCCGAGGCAATAAATAAATAAATAATTAAAAAATAATAATAAATAAAGCATGTTATTAAGTAAAAGTTATTTTAGTACATATCCCATGAGATCCACTGAGGCACTAAAATTCAATTTTTTCCTCCCCAATCCATGAATTTGAACCAGCAGTGAGAGGCACAGTGACCACGCCTTCTTCACTGGGATTGACAGACAGAGGCCACGCCTTCTTCACTGGGATTGACAGACAGAGGCCACGCCTTCTTCACTGGGATTGAAAGACAGAGGCCACGCCTTCTTCACTGGGATTGAAAGACAGAGGCCACGCCTTCTTCACTGGGATTGACAGACAGAGGCCACGCCTTCTTCACTGGGATTGACAGACAGAGGCCACGCCTTCTTCACTGGGATTGAAAGACAGAGGCCACGCCTTCTTCACTGGGATTGAAAGACAGAGGCCACGCCTTCTTCACTGGGATTGACAGACAGAGGCCACGCCTTCTTCACTGGGATTGAAAGACAGAGACCACACCTTCTTCACTTTGACTGACCATATCTTCTTCTTCACTGTAATTGACAATCATTGTGGCCACGCCCCCTTTCCTGTGATTGACAGCCACTTCAAGGTCACGCCTTCACTACTGAGTGACACCTGCTTCATTATGATCGACAGCCACTGAGGTCACGCCTACTTCACTGTTACTGACAGACCCACTTTGGCCACGCCTCACTTACAGTAACAGATAATCACAATGAAGCGGGTGTGGCCTCTGTGACTGACGGCCACCTAGGCCACACCTTCTTCACTGTTCGTGACCTCCACAGAGGCGACGCCTCCTTCACAATGTGATTCGACAGCCACAAAGGCCACACCTATTTCACTGTGATTGGCAGCTAAAGAGGCCACGAGTACTTCACTGTGATTGACAAACCCTTACATCACGCCTTCTTCACTGTGAGCGGCAGCCACTTAGGCCACGCCTTCTTCACTGAGAGTGACCTCCGCAGACGCCACACCTACTTCACTGTGATCGAAATCTACAGAGACCACAACCAACTTTTATGTGATCGACAGCCCCTTAAGCCACACCCCTTCAACCTTGATTGACAGTCACCAAGACCGCACCTCTATTAATATGTTAACTTCATATATTTGTAGTTAAAGCAAAGAGTACTCGATTTTTCTTTTTTAATCAAAGAGTGCATCACTTCCCCTGCTTGTGTGTGTGTGTGTGTGTGTGTGTGTGTGTGTGTGTGTGTGTGAGTGGGAGAGAGAGAGAGAGTGAGTGTGTGTGTCACCTGTCGCAGGTGTGTGAGGTCGGATTTGTTTCCCACGAGCACCACCGGCGTGTCCATGGTGCGCCTCACGCGACAGATCAGCTGTTTGAAGTGCCGAGCCTCCTGGAAGCTGCGGCGGTCCGTTATGGAGTACGAAATGATGAAGCCTTCGCCAGCACGCATGTACTGATCACGCATGGCTGTGAATTCAGCCTGCACACACACACACACACACACACACTTACTGTTAACTATGGACCGTGTGGCAGGTCTGTGTGCACTGTTACTATAGAAACAATAAAGTATTAGAAAACAAGTGCATTAATATAAAACTGCACAAAAATTGATCATCAACATGATTCAGACTGAAGCCATACTGTTAACATTATGAAAACGGCATTAGCGAAGCTAATCTGACGTCGCTGCATGTAGACGGCCTTCATCAGGACCGTTTCTGTCCATCAGCCGTATAAGACACAGCTGTGAGGATCGGACAGATCACTCAGAGCCTGCTGAGCTACACATTATAACCGAGCCCTCTGATCATGAGAAGAGTGTGTATGAGAGAGTCTCGAGGGGTTTCAGGTCTACGGTAACACCGAGGACAATCGGAGCCGGCTGTGTCGCCTACCTGTCCCGCTGTGTCCAAGATGTCCAGGTTTGCAGGCTCGTCATCGATGCGGATTTGCGTCTTATACGCGTCCTCTGAGAGACGCAATGGCACCGTGAGGGCGCGCACACACACACACACACACACAGACAAAATCAAATCAAACAGTTATTATTTTTAAAACAAAGTCTAATACTGATCTTCTGGTTTTGACATCATGTCTTTTATTAATGTGCTGACTTACTATAACACATCTCATACAAATAATCCTTGATAGTCATAAGTATTTGGACACCTCAATTCTTGCTATTGTATTTTTTTTAGGCGTGTAAACAACTTTGCATTCAACCGTTATGAAGCACAAACTTCCATAAGATTAGTTTAGACTCATCAGACACTTTAGGCTGCGTTTCACTTTAGGGCCGCAGGATCATTTCCCAAAAACACTCCAAAAAAAGTCTGGTTCATTTTTAATCAATGTGAACACAATCGTTCCGGCATTTCTGACATGATTGATTTGTTACTGTGCCCAGGACCTTTTTCTCCGCCTCTCCACTCACCCCACTGGCCAGCGTTCACATTGTTTTTTTGCGCTCCGCTCTCGGGAACGCTTACTGTACCTTGACTCTCCAATACAGCAGCACCTCCTGGGCTCGTGAGCCGCCATTAAACACAACCGAAGAAGAGAACGAGGAAGTTAACCTTCACGTTACACCTCATATTATCGATATTTCGGGGGGAAATGTTTTGCGTCCTCCTTCTGTATCAGCTCTGGCCGTGTAGGTCAGCGGATGAGATTGCCAGATGTTACGCAGACATGGAGACTTCAGAGGAGACCGACGGCAGTGATGACGTCGCGTCTGAGCAGCGATCTAATCCCGTCCTCGACTAGCTTCCATATCTGATTCGATCGCTCCCAAGAGCACCTTTTAAAATCAGACCGGGGAACGGTTCGCGGCCGGGAAACGATTTTGTGTTCTCGCTGATCAAGATGAACCAGACTTTGGGGGTCAAGTGTTCTGTGAATACGCTCCGGAGGCCTTAATGCGAAAATCCAGACTGGGAGAAACTCTGAGGAACATGAGTTAAGTTAAAGCCTGTGTGTGATGCGGTAACACAGATATAATAATAATAATAATAATAATAATAATAATAATAATAATAATGAATGATTGATGAGGACTTCTGTCCTTCTGTCGCCCACCTATAGTAGGGTCGTGATCCTCAGGGAAGCGGTGACTGATAAACTGCATGATGATTGCTGTAGAGAGAGAGAGAGAGAGAATGGTTACATAATGTGATTAAGACACCCGAGCTGTGAGTGCACACTCCTCTTTCCCTTAATCCACTATTTTGACTCATCTCTCTCTCTCTCACACATTCACACACGGCACAGAACTGCGCCATTCGCACCCTTTATCCTGTTCCCATGGAGACAGTGTGAATAAAGTAAAACACAGTGAAATTATATCTTTATCTAATAAACAACATTCACACCTTTCACCAGGTGACATTAAGTTCATCGCCATGGCGACAGAATGGCTGAGTTGGGGGGTGGTTGTCAGGCACCTCCCTGACGACCAGACGGAGCTGAAGAGCCTCTAAGCCACCGCCCAGAGTGTGTGTGTGTGTGTGTGTGTGTATATATATATATGTGTGTGTGTGTGTGTGTGTGTGTGTGTATATGAGACACTCATACTGAAATGCATCAAAGTAACCACAGCAACGAGAGAGACAGAGAGAGATAAGGAGAAAAAATAGATGTGGTCAAAGAGAAAAAAAAGAAAGAGATGTGTGTTAGAAGAGAGGACAAGACAGACAAGAAGAGAACGAGAGTGTGTATAAACTCAATCTCACGGACACCTCTCACTCTAAACATTGTCTAAAGTCAAGAGAGCCACCGCCCTGTGTGTGTGTGTGTGTGTGTGTGTGTGTGTGTGTGTGTGTGTGAGTGAGAGAGAGAGAGAGAGAGAGCACAACTTATTCACTTAATCAGCAAACAAT
>JAQMYK010000021.1:5071273-5088367 GCA_030014345.1 Clarias buthupogon
GTGTGTGTGTGTGTGTGTGTGTGAGTGAGAGAGAGAGAGAGAGAGAGCACAACTTATTCACTTAATCAGCAAACAATGTTAGGAGAAAAAAAAAGTGTAGAGAGAGGGAAACAAAGAGAAAGATAGACACAAAGAGAGAGAGAGTTACATATAAAGACAGACGGAGAGAGCGAGAAGAAAAAAAAAAGAGAGAGAGAGAGTATTTACTCACCACTTTTACCCACTCCTCCCTCGCCCAGCATTACCAGCTTGTACTCGCGGGAAAGACCGCCAACCCCCCGCGAAGACTCCATCAACACAGCTGCACCACACACACACACACATACACACACACACATGCAGACATATTAAGCTCACATTACACATGTTTGTCAAAATGCTTTGCATTATTTAACCGGTCATTGCTAATGCTAACAAACTAGACTAGCGTTATGTTTTGTTTGTTTGTTTGTTTTTCACCTCAGGAATAATCTGACAAAATCAGGAATAAAACAACAACACAAATATAACAGTTGCAAAGCTGATTTCATTATGTCTGGTGTATTTTTTTTTGTTTTTGTTTGTTGTTGTTAGCCAATAATAAACTAGAGAAATTGATAATGTTGATGTGTGTTGATACTCGCTGACAGGCGGTGCTTCATAGAGAAAGTGTATTGTATTGCAGTGTAGTGTAGTGTAGTGCATAGAGCTTAAGTGCGTTTTCACACTAGTGACACTGTACTGTACCCGAGACCACCTCTTCAACGCCCTGAAGTGATTTCAGCCAGGTTTCAACGTGGTTTCGATACAAAAAAAATATCAGAATTAGGAAGACTGTAGGCGGTTACACGGACATGGCGTGTGAATAGTTTCGAGCGCACCTTCTGCAGGATTATAGAGGAACTGGAACATTTCACAACCTCAAATGCAAACACAAATAGATATTTTTATTTATTTATTTTTTTAAATGAATCGATTTCTGAGTCACACAATCACAAAATCACAAATGAATCGCCACACAAAAGAATCCCGATAAGTAACCAAACTGATTTCCCTCTCTACTCTATACTAGCTAAGAGGAATCTCATGTATGTGGAAGTGGGCGGATAGTGCTTCCCTTTGACTTTTGTTACTTATCTGACTTTCAGATAAAATAAACCTTTATTTAATTCAATTGTTAGAACAGTATGGTAATAATTGTAGTAAAAATATGAAAAGGACAGCCAAAAATTTGTGGACACCTGAAAATCTCGCCCAAAAGTTTGAAAACCCCTTCTATAAGGGGTCCATGGTCTTTCCTGATTTTTATTTCTTTCTACATTATAAATAAATACTGAAGGCATCCAAATTACACAATAATCTCCTTTAAACGGGTGATATTGAGACTTGTCTGCCACTTATGCTCTGTAAAGCCTTCATAACAACTCTAATATGAGGTTTCTGAGGCTGGTGACTCTAGGTGAACTTCTCCTCTGCAGTAAAGGTTCGGGAAGGTCTTCATGAGAGCTGGTTTCATCACGGTGCTCGACGGGATCCGCAAATGCACTTGACACAATACTGTTCTAGCAGCTGACCTTCGTGTCTGAAAATAACAACTGGCTATATTAAACGCCTGTAGCGTTACAATTTCCCCTTAAGCTTAAGGAACTAAGAAACCCAAACCCGCTCCAACATGACGAGACGCCTGCGCACATGGTGTGTTAAGAATGTGTGGGACTGGAAGGACTCGAGTGTCCTACACATCCACGCTCCAACACCTAGAGGAAAGCTCTTCTCAGAAGAGTGGAGCGCGATCAACAAGTAGCACAAGGCTCTCGTGCTCAGGTGTGCACACACTCACCGCTCACCGTGTGTGTGTATACTCGGTGTGTGTGTTTACTCTTTGTGTGAATGCAAAAAAAGATGCTGGGTCGCAATCTGAGAAGTGTGTCAACATGTGAGTTGACAATATATGTCCTTGTATAGTGTGTGTGTGTGTGTGTTTGTGTGTGTGTTTGAGAGGCATGTGTCGACCCCAGAGACCAAATTTGGCACAGAAGAGGAAGTGAGTCATTCAGTTTAAACTATTCATGTGACAATGTGATGCACACAACATTAACCGCTCTGACCGCTAAAGCTTGAACAGATCCTGATATTGCTAACGTTACTTACTGCTGTAAGAACAGATTAAAAACAAACAAACAAACACAAATAAGTAATAATGCATACAACATGGGTAACCTATTTGTTTAACTGTTGAACATTACACAAGATTAAACATTAGACTGAATAGTGATGTTTTGTGTCTGTGTGTGTGTGTGTGTATGTTTAAAATTACATAACATTTTCCCCAATATTTCAAGCATAATTATCACTTTTACAACAATTATACCATAATAAACTCCTTTTCTGAGATACTTTTCACCTCCTACATTTATTAAAAACAACAGCATGTTCTTGAAGGGGAGTCATGTTTTTAAATCCCTTTAAGCACTGGAGAAGCTGGGGACGGAAATGCACCGAGAGCTCGCTCACTCGCACGCCGCTGGAACGCTTCCGTGTTCGGTGTGAGGCGTCAGGAAAGCTCGGGGATCCGGGATGAATTATAGGCCGCGCTGATTACATTAGTATCCCTTTGTTTACTTATTACATGATTCGCCTGGCCGTGTGTATCCCGCGCGCATTGATATATTTTGATGATTTTTAATCACTTAAATATTATATATATATATATATATATATGTCGATTATGATTTTTAATGCCTTTGTGTATGAATGTGTTACATGTATTAATAAACAAAGAGGCGACCAAAGAGCTGATAATCTTATCAACTTAACTGCAACGCTTTAACAACAAACTGAAAGATTGTTTTGGCAGATTTTGCCTTTTTTTTTTTGTTTTTTGTTTTTAATAAATGAATTGTTTACAGACTGAGTAAGTTGTCTGACTTCAGGAGAAACTTTTAGTAACTTTTTATCAACAAGCAACTGCTTCACTTTCAGACTCAAAACAAATAAACTGGTCTGTTTTTTACACTTAACAACAAGAAGAAACCTACAAAAATAACTTTTTTTGCATTCATTAGCGACTGAGTTTCATGAGTATTAATAAAAAAATAAAAAAAAAATAATAATAATAATAAAACAATCTCTCACCTTTTGTCACAGTATCTCTGACGTCATTGTTAATGTAATATCAAAGCTTGTGATCATTTTTGATTAGAGTTGATCAGTGGCAAAATGCTGCCCAAGTGTAAACACACACAAACACACACTCATACACTTTCATATATACAGTATATACACACATACATAGGAACCATTGACGCGGACAGCCCTACCGCTGGGTCCTAAAGCCTGAAGAGTTTTGTCTTGGGTAATACTTTTAGTATGATGAGTTGGTATCAAAAAGTTTCGAGATCAGCTCTAGTTCTAAGCTCTGTTTTTTTTTTTTTTCCCACTGTAGTATGACGGTATGGCCCCTGATGACGGGCAGTGAACAATGCTGCGAATTTTAAAAACCCCATGAGCATGCACTTGGACGAGCTGGAGACCGTCTTCTCCTCTTTCGGCCGTGGAGATGTTGGGCTCTTCCACTGTGAAGACTGTCGCTCCGTCTCAGGGTCGCACCCCAAGTTCCTCACCGGTAATGACCCTCGACATGAAGGATGGGTCATCCACGGACCCTGATGGTGTTCTTGGCACCGACTTCGATGCACTATTCCTCCTGCTCCTGGGTCAACAGCCTGGGGACGAACTTGCACCAACATGGCGAATGTTCACATCACACGTGACAACATCTCTGTCATGTTCTCATTGCACAAGTTGCCGAAGGGTCTAGACATTTTCAATGGTTAAGCTCGTTGAAGGTCTTCCTGATCTCTCGTCGTCTTCCAGAGATGTTCTTCCAGTTCTTGAAGTGCTCGTGCTACTCAAAACACCTCAAATGACTTGTTGCAGCATCGCCGTAAACATGCCGAATCGTGGTAAACGTCTCCGCGGCAGATTTTCCCAATTTCACATAGAATTTCAGGTTCGCTTTTTGTTCAAACCTGCTGTCCATGCTGAAATAGCAGACACAGTAATGCCTGTGGTCAGAATAGCACCAGTTGCACAGCTCCCGATGTACACAGGACGATGTCTTTTGCCATCTTTTGTTGCCCCCTGTGACTGTCCGTGCAGGCTTGTGCTGCCATCTGTTGGCGTGTTACAAAACTAGCCACAAAACTTTTTCATACCCCCTCATAAATCTTGCAAGCACAGAGAACATGCAAACTCCATGCACACAGACCTGAGACTGGAATCGAACCCGGACCCTGGAGATGAAAGGCGACAGTGCCAGCCCCTAAGCCATAATCTGATAACAAGAGAACTTCTTAAATCGAGCATCTTGAAAGTCATTTCATACTCCAACCCCAAATAAGTGCATAACTCGGAAAAGTAATTCTGGTTGTACATGATTAATAACTCAACATTAACATGTTCATACCCTTTAAGGGCACTTGACCCAAAGGGTGGTTAAGTTTTTTTTTCATCAGTGAGAACACAATCGTTCCGCACTTGGGAACCGTGCCCGATTCCACTTGAAATCGGGAATGATACAGTATACTCGAGGGAATCTAATTCAATTTGGAGGCAATCGCGTACCTAAGAACGGAAGTAGACATCACCAACCCGCCATCATCATTGCTGTTGGTCTCCTCCAAAATATCCGTAGTGTCAAAAAGACACATAGCACGTGCCATCCTCATACTTTGTGCTTCACGGGTGTCACATTTTAAAAAATTTTTATAATAACAGACATCATGCAAAAGTCAACTTCCTCGTTCTTGTGTTTTTAACGGCAGCTCTTAAGATGCAGTAGGTGCATCCTGCCATCTGCTGTATCGAAGGGTGTAAATACGTAAGCGTGTCTGAGAACGGAGACCAAAGAGCAATGTGAACATGGTACAAATGAATCGTTTTTAATCTGAAAACGGCTTTAGACGCTAATATGTTATAGTTTCTATAGAAACAGCTCATACACAAGAGGGGCTTTATGTAGGGCAGACACTCTACATAATCTAAGACTAATAATAAACACACTTGTAAAAGGTAACAAAAAGCTGCCGCCAGGGTGTTAATTATCTGGGGTGTTAAATTGTGCTCTTAACGCGATAAACTGGTCTTAACACAATAAAAGATAAATACACTGGTGAAGAAAAAAAACACAGGTCTAGTGAAAATAGAGAGAGACAGAGAGAGAGAAAATCAATCTTTTAATGACATTCTCTTTTTTTTTTTTAATAAATCTTTTTTTTACAAGATAATAGAGAAAAATTTGTTATGCAACAATCAATATTTAATATGAAGTGCTATATTCTTCAAAACCTGCTAAATCCGGCTGGAATGTAGTGTCAAAAGACATCTGAAGTACTTCCTCAATTCATGCCTGATACTGTAGATCGTGAACAAAAAAGGGTTTCTTATCGCTACTGCTTTATCTGCCATTGTCCAACAGTTTCCTACTGGGGTTCGGTCTGGAGGTGACCCAGGCCATGGCTACAGAAGCTGAACACTATTGTTACATAGCCAGTTTTTCACTAGTTTTTCAGTGCATTAGCACAACTCTTCAGCCAGAACTAATTACTGGCTTCAGCTGTTTTGTGCACAGAGAGAGCTACTGTATAATACATGGCATATGTTGTCTTAATACCTACCCACATACACAATCAGTCAACAGCTTGGACACACCTTCTAACTCCATGGTCTTTCATTTCTTTCTACACTGCTGAAGGCGTCCAGAATATGCAATAATGTCCCATAACAGCTGACATTGAGATGTATCCTACTACTGTACTTCATTATGGCTCTAACCTGCTGAAAAATCCAGCGTAGACCAGAGTGATTTATATGCTGGCCTATGCTGGTTAGTGCTGGTCTGATGCTGGTTTCGCTGGTGAATCAGCATCACTGATGGAAGACCAGCATAACCCGAGGTGCAGTTTGTTAATTTCTGAGGTATGTTTTGTCCTTGCTTTCCTGGGATGGTCTTCATGAGAGCCAGTTTCATCACTGTGTTTGATGGGCTTTGGGGTTTTCATAGCTTTCAGAGAAAAAAAACAAAAACATTTTTGTTCAAGAATGTAGAAAATAAATCCAAAAGTTTGTGTCCAAACTTATAATTGGTACTGCATGTGTTTTAGCCATTCACTGTGAAATGCGGAAGCGCTTGGCTTTTTAATGATTTAGCCTTGATAATCAAGGCTTTTTATGTTTTTTCATTTGAATGCCCTTGGATTAATTTTTTTTCTTAGGATGTATTAATAAAAAAAATAGACAAGGCAGCTGACTTTATGCCTTCATGGCTTACTGTATTTGTTTATTTACTGACTGTTAAAATAGTGGTGGCATGACGGTGTAGTGTTTAGCACTGTTGCCTTGCTCCTCCAGGGTCCAGGTTCGATTCCCACCTCAAGGTCTGTGTGCATAAGGTTTGTATTTTCCCCTGTGCTTGGTGGGTTTCCTCTGGATACTCCAGTTTCCTCCCACAGTCCAAAGACATGCAGATTAGACTAAATGGCGTTCCCCAATTGTCTGCTCAATTATATTGTCATCCCAACTGCAATCTACGCCAGTGAAACGTGAAAGACGCCTGCCAGGATAACACGAAGACAGTCACCCAGCAGCGGTGGCTTCATAGAATCATGTGTGTCTCCACATCACCAACGAAGCGATTCGGCGCCAAACTGTGTCCCGCCCCCTAAATGACATTGTGACTGAGCGACATATGCGATTTGCGGCCCATATACACGTCAACCCCTAAACAAAATCAGCAATTCTATGGACGCCCCAAAAGAGAAAGTGGAAACAAGGGTGATCACGTGCAACATGGAGCCGGACCTTCATGGTCCTTCATCTCTGTGCACTTGTTGGTATCGTTGGCCGAAGATTGTTGGCAAACCAGTCTAAGTCTAAATGAATGTGTGAATGGCCCTACCAGGGTTGTCACAGGAGAACAGGCTTTAATTTATCTTTGGCACATTCAGTAACATAAAATCAAACTATCAACAGACATACGGTTAAAATGTGGTGTCCGTGAATAAATGAATCATCTTCATTGAGAGATGTTAAATAAATCTGTCTGACTTGCAGAAAGGGAAAAAAAAAAGCTCAGGTTTAGTGGATCAGTTTCGATTTTATTTGCATGTTCATTTTGTTAACCAGTTCACCATACAGTACACATCAGCATTAGTGTAACAGGTTTAGCATAGATTTATTACAGCGTTATGCACATCAGGTGTCATCAGAAGCGTTTATTTATTTTTAAATTTTTTTATCTCCACGTAAAACTCTCTGAATCGGGACGAAAATTTCGCTTTGCGTCTCAGTTTATCGCGCACCACACGACAGCAAAGACCTGCGTGGTTGGTGTTTGGGGCTCTTTCTCTATTATAGAATAACAAAAATAATGATTATAATAATAATAATATTAATAATAATAATAATAATAATAAATAAAGGCAGAAAGTGCTACTGCCAGATAGTGCATTAAGACAAACAATACTTTACAACTGCTCATATTTATTTATGCACATACAGTATAAACAAGCTTTGTATGCCAAAGAATCAAGAATGCACAAGTCAAAAATATATAATCGTATAACATTTACCGTAATTCGAGTAAATTTTCTTTGCCGTCGGGTTGCTTTGTGCATTGGATGGAAAAGAGAAAAGTAAAGCAGTGTTTAATTTTCTATCAAAACCTCGGTATAATTTAGGCTAGTGTACACCGACCTACACTAAAAGCAGGAATGTGATAGAGGAGCAAGTAATATTACAGAATATACTATAGCACTATTTACCATGTTGAAGATTTTTACTTTCCCTGTTGTTTCCCTCCTGCATGCACGGCACAAAATGAAGTACATCGTTTTTTTACACAGTTTTTTTTTTTGTGACAAATGTTGCAGCAGTGCATCCTGTATGTCTTCTCATTTTAAAAACACTTCTTAATCAACGTTTTAGTTTCGGATGTATTGGAAGCTCTTAAGATGTTAACTCAGGTTGCCCGGATTCATCAGGACGAGGCGTTTAAAATGAACCGGACGACTGAAACCCTTCACAGCCTTTACAGAGAGGGATGATTATTTTATTCTTCTTCAGCGATGACTAAGGAGAGAAAGTCTTTAAAGGTGCACTCGGTAATCTGTAGCGTACAGTGTAATACAGCCGTGCACTGGATGCTCCGCCCTGAAATAAGCTCCGCCCACCAACTGGAACTCATTCTGCATCCATTCCTAATTCTGAATATTAACTCCAAGCGTTCAGAGAGCACTGGTTTCTTTGTGCTGCTCCCCATTAGCATCATAGATACTGTTTTTATTGGCTGAAATAAAGCACATCATGAACTATACTGCTCATATAGAGCTTACAGTACATGCGTCACACATTTACATTTACAGCATTTGGCAGACGCCCTCATCTGGAGCGACTTACATTTTTATCTCATTATACATCTGAGCAGTTGAGGGTTAAGGGCCTCGCTCAGGGGCCCAACAGTCGCAACCTGGTGGTGCTGGGGTTTGAACCTTACGATCTGCAGTCCAACATCTACCTCATCCTGCTTTTAAGGTCTACGCACTACGGTTTACGCTTTCAGTTAGTGTGTGCTCTTTTAATTTTTCCGCCAGCGTAGTTGTGTGTGTTTTTCTAGTTGTTTTGCTCTTCGTTACACAGTTAGGTTTTAATTTATTAAAATTTTTGCACACTTGTATTTCCTCGCTTCGAGTCATCATGACATGGTTTGGGTTTTTACGCTACGTTCACATTACCGGCATGAAATGACTCGAATCTAAATTGTGTTCTGATCCTAGACTGGATATATATGCATATCCAGTATGTGGTCATGTGACTTGAATGAGAACGCGCAGATCGGGATCCATGCAACTTGTTATTATTTGCTCATGCGTATGGCGCTGTCTGACGTCATCAGTCAGCACTGACAGGACGGGAATCTCAGAGCAGCGCTAGCAAGAGTTGCTAAAGCAGCTAAAACGAGACGTTCGGCTTTTTTTCCATCTTTTGCATCTCAGCCGACCAACTGCTTGCCGTCCTACAGACTTGCAAAACCCCAAGTGTATTTGTTGCTGAAGTCACATCCATTTTTTAAAATAAGGGGGTCGGTGTTGTAACCCAGATGACGTACTGTATCACATTAGATTCAGATTAAAGTCACTCGTAATCATGAACGTGAACCGTCATGACATGCAAATCCGGTCTGACCAAAAAAACAATGTGGCTTTTAATGTCAGTGTAGCCTTAGTTATGTATAGGACTGTATAATATCATGAATAAAAGTTACTATTAAAAATGCCTACTATTGCCTAAAGTTACTATTAAAAATGTCAATTTGATGCATTGAACAAACTGACTGAGCGGTCAGTCATAATATAAATTAAAAATACTGTAATGTGCATATATATTCCTAACAGTTCGAACGATACGCTATCAAATTGTTGCCGATAATTTTTTAATGTTTACATTTTATGTAAGCCGCAAAAATGTTTTCTACATTTATTTCAGCTTTTTCCTTCTGTAAAAGGGTGCCAATAATTCTGGAGCTGACCGTACCATCATTGGAATAAGACACTCGATGATTTTACTCATGAGCTGTTTCGGCTAGTCATGGTCTCTTTGCGAAAGGTCAGCTGTCAACCCCCCCCGGTGTGAATTCCAGCTGTGCGCGGATGGAGGAGTAACGGAGCGGGAAATGAAACCGCAGCCGTAGACGTACGAGACTGTAAGCGATGTGATTAACATGAACACGCATCTCATTAATTAAGACTGCAGATATGAGCTGCCTCCTGCTCGTCTACTTTGCCTGTCCTCCCTGCCCACACACACACACACATATAGATCTGACTATCACTGAGCTCATCTGTTTGAGTCTCTGTGTGGGAGACGGTGTGTTTCATCACCATCATCGCTGTTAAACTCAGCGTGTCTGAGACAATCCTAAGGGAACGGGACTAAAAGAACAAGGACAAATTTAGAAAAGGTTATGTGAAAAACTAATGTGTGTGTGTGTGTGAGACGGTCAGTGGTATCTGTAAAGGTTTTCAGTCATCCGGATAAGAGTGTGTGTGACATGGAAATAATAATATAATCAGATTATAATTAGAACGTTTTTTTTTTTAGATTTCTTTACCCGCTTATTTGATTGAGCAAGTCGGAGTTCCCCTGTCACATGACCTTGAAAGGGCTGATTTGTATTTCTTTGGAAAGAAGAAGGAAGGAAGAAAAACGGAAAACACCTTACCATAGAAATTTTCGAGGAAGTTCAAACAGATGAATAAAGAGGAGTTTGACTGTTTTTTATGGTTTATAATAATCCGAATGGTCGTCGATATGATCAAACATGATGTCCGTTTAACATTTTTGTAAGGAGTCTCCAGTGTCGGAGGTCTTCCTTCAACAGGAAAGTTTTACGCTTGGTGGTTCAGTTCCTCCCACAACACTTTGTTGCACAGGGTGCTTGGGCCCGCTCATCGCTGCTCGCAACTATATTTGTTCTTGTTTAAAGTTACAAATAAATAAAAAAATCTTTAGTATCAGCATATTAGTTGCAGGAGTTGCATGGAGATTCACACCACCAGCACCACCTCATTACTGATTATTTGGGTCTCGACACTCATATACTGTATATCTTTAATGATAAAATATAAATCAGCCCTGGCGATGCTTCCTCAGAGGCATTTAAAGTCGGCGAGAAAGAGCAACACCTCGTGCACGGATGCTGTAAACCCTGGGAGGAATTGTTTTTTCCGCCAATCAGAGCCCTGGATGAGGGAAGTGAAGATTATACGGACATTAGATTCCGTCTGATTCTTTGACATGGGACGAAAATGACATCACAGCTATTTGGTTCTCTCCATATAGATAGATAGACAGACAGATAGACAGATAGATAGATAGATAGATAGATAGATAGATAGATAGATAGATAGACAGATAGATAGATAGATTTGTTCTTTTCTACAATTACAAAACGAAATCATAAAGTGCGAGTATCTGCATATTCCTCACTCGTTATTTATGTTTTTATCGGGGACGGGTATCACGTTACGGTTAAGTGTGTTAAAAATCCGCTGTTCGGGTTTAAAAGAGGGGAATCTCTAGAGATATGTAGAGTCTTTAAGCATAAAACAAAGAGAATCGTGAGCCTCTTATGATACACTTTGTACATAGTTTTTTTTTTTTTTGCAATAATAGGAAAAGCAGGCAAAGAGGTTTAAGAGTTCGGTAAAAATACACACATGTTCATAATTAACAGCAACATTTCGGGAAAAGGTTTGAGGGGAAACCCCGCTATGTACAACACGGCTGTCCGTAACCCGGAAAGAACGCGCCCTGGATTTTCTGGATTCCGGCTCCTTTTTCATTTAAATAAATAACGAAGCACGAATTAGCCGGATCTAGTGCGTCAGAGTCGCATCTCTACGACTGTTTATAAAAGCCAAATCTTTAATATCTTTTCTTTTTATGCAGATTCAATGTATGAAAAGCTGTGTAGCTCCATACTGTAAATGCCCAGGGTTCCACTAAAACGACAGCTTTACTGTTGACAGGAGTTGGAAACTTTCATGGGCATGTCGATTAAAATCATCCCCATGTCCTCCTGCTATCGCTTAAATAGCTAGCCAAGGTAAATTAGTAAAGCTAGTAACACATCTTACACGTTTGCCTTGATGAATATGCAGTTTGAAGCATTTCTGCTGAAAATGTTCAGTATCCAGGACTCGTGATGAAATGATGGTACGGTGATGAGATTTCTTGCTGCCGGGACGACTCGGACACCTGATCCTTGAAAATCAACGGGTAACTTGTCGCAAACTTACGGAAAAGGAGGTCTGTTAAAGGAGTTCCTGGGAGGCCAGAGTTTCCGATCATGGCTCTGTTTTTTCTCTATTTTCTACCTTGATGGTGTCCAAGCTCTAGTGAAACATAAGTAGGATAAGTGCATCAGTGTATCAGGGGGGATCATATAGAGAAATAAAGAGGGGTTTTAACTCTCATAACTGTGTTCTGTTATTCTGTCCTGGTCCTGGTTTGACTTGGACATGGAGGAGTCAATGCAGACATGTTAAGTTAGCACCTTTGATTGAATAAACCTGGAAGTCAACAGCATGGGATGATGATGATGATGATGATAATGATGATGATGATACCCGGAATGGTTTATCGAAAATTGAATTCTGAGCGCATTCTGTCTGTTTTTAAGATAAAATTTATGATAACTTTTTTTTCCCCCAAAGATGGCGATCTCTAAACGATCCCAACCTTTCCGAAAACTATGACTGTCGTTTTTTCAAGCACATTCGTTCCTGTTCCCAAGAGCATTAAAACAGAGTCATGAATATGTGTCACTCTTTTACTTTGCGCTAATACCGTGCTAGAGTTCAACCGTCTTCTGAAGACTCTCTCGGAGATCTGCGTAACTATCAAGAACAAACAGATCTCAGTCAGCCTCTGTGGTTTTATTTATCACTATAGAAACACTAAAGTTTGTCGTGACATTGAAATTATCAAAAAAAAAAAATTCCTTTCAGGATTCAATGCAGACAAATCCGAAATAAATAACTATTATCGCAACAATTTACAGGTTAAGCGTTCCTTGTTAGCAATAGCATTAGCGCTAGGTGATCAGAAGAAGGGCTTTTTACTGAATGTGAATGAAGCGAACTCTCTGTGGCGATTAGCGGACTCTGGACATCCATACAAAAGCTAAGCGACTCACGAGCTGATGTGTGTAAAGTTACCACGATGCATAATAATGCGTCCGGATCCGTTCATCAGAATGACGGACTTTACGCCTTCGTGTCCATTCGTGCTCCTGGAAGGTGTCGCTTCTTCTTCATCGGCTTCCGAACCGAGGGATATTTCATTCTGAACGCTTTGACGTCTTCGGGATCTTCGCCAAAGTAAAAAAGCGTGTGCTAAAGTTAAACCGTAATCGTTAATAATAATAATAATAATAATAATAATAATAACTGCCTTAGGTTTTCTCATAGGGTCATCAAGCGATGATGAAATTATATCAGAGAGACAGACCGGATTAGTCTTTAATTGTCCAGAATAAAGGACCTTGGTAGACCTCGAGTCCTCGAGTCTTATCTCACAAGCGCTGCAGGACGATGGAGTCTACAGTACGTAGGCAGGATCCTTCAGACGAAACGCAAGTAAAGTCGTGCCTCGTGTGATGGTCTTCAGGGCGCTCACACACACACACACACACACACACACACACACTGTCTCACGCACGCGAATATATTCAGGCTAGGATACACCTACATGAGAAAAAGGGTAACAGACGGGTTGCTATCTTTATCGCGGTAGGACCGGGCGGTGCGGGCTGTTAGAACTCGGACAGGTCGTGCCACTTGGCGATCTGCCGCCGCGGGTTGTCGCACACCTCCCTCCAGTGCGTGACGCCGGACGGCGTGGGGCTCTGACCCCCGAGCACCAGGCGGCCCACCACGGCGTTCTTGGTGGTGCGGTCGAAGTCGATGAGGAGGAACTCGACGGAGATGTCGGCCATGAGCTCGGCGGGAACGTCGTACACGAACGACTCGTTGAAGACCGGCTCCAGGGTGCACTTCTTCACGTGCGTCTTCTTCTTAGCGATGCGCCTGCGCCCGTAGAACACGTTCACCTTCACGTACGGGTCTGCGAGAAGGAGGGGAAGAACGGTCAAACTGTGTGAGGTCATTCTGTGTGTGTGTGTGTGTGTGTGTGTGTGTGTGTGTGTGTGTGTGTGTGTGTGTATGAGTGTGTACTCACTGCCTGGCAGACTGGTGATGTCCATGGTGGGAAGGTGTTTGGCTTTGAGCACCACCACGTTGAGCCTGTGTGTGGCAGGATGGTAGGACAGAGACACCAGCAGCTCACCGCGTCTCCCGCACTGCAGAGACAGAGGTCAGGGGTCAGAGGTCACGCACCACAGTGCCTATTTTGTCCTAGAGTGTGAAAGCTTGACAACCGGCACGTAGTTCACATTCTTGAAAGATGCAGTGAAAAGTTTTGCTCACACACACACACACAAACACTTAATCGCTCTTTATTCCTCTTCCCTCTGTCCTTCACACCATCTATCTCCTTCTCTCTCCTTTCATTTTACTCCCTCTTCCATCTTATTATCTCCATTTACTCAACCTGTTTATCATCCTCTCTTTTCTTTCTCACTTCTCATCCCTCCATCTGTCTGTGTCCAGTCCATCCTCTTTATCTTCTGTTCATTTTTTCTCTTTGTTTGTAGTCAATCCTGATCTTCTCTTTACCTTTACTCCTCCATTGTCTAACCGTCTCTCTCTCTCTCTTCCACCTCCTTTCCTAATTAATCCTACCCTCTTCATCATTTCTATCTTTTTCTTTCTCAATTTTTCATCTCACCTTACGTCCGTTCACTTTATCGCTCCCCATATTTATTGTTCCTTTCTCTCCTTCTCTCTATCTTTATTCCTCTATTCTCTCTCTCTCCCCCTTTCTTTTCCGTATATATCCGACCATGCTCTCTTTTTTCTCACTTTTATCTTTCCCTCCGTGTGTTCATTCTGTAATCTTTATCTCCTTTCCTCCTTTTATCGCTCCTTTCTTTTCTACTCGCTCTCTCTCTTCCACCTCCTTTCCTTAATAATCCATTTTTATTTGTCACGTACACGGTCATTCACAGTGCGATATCCAGTGAAATGTTTATACGACCGCTCGGGAACTTCAAATCAAGATTATCAATAAGAAATAAATTATAGAATAGAATAGAAATAAAATAAAGAAAAAAATAGCTGTAGGAAAAAATAAGAAAGAACAAAATATAAAAAATAACAAAAATCTTTTTTTTTTAAATAAAAAAAACTATATAGACAATATGGCTGTACAAATATGGAACATATGGAAACTGGTGTGAGAATTGATATAGAATTTAAATAGAAATTCATCATTCTTATATTTATTCCTTCTTAATTTTTCATCTCTCCTTATGTCTCATTATCACTCTCCATCTTTATCACTCCTTCTCTCACTCGTCTTTTCTCTATCTTAATTCCTCCTTTCTCTCTCTCACTCTCTTCCACTTCCTTTCCTTTTATGTTTGACCTTCTTGATCGTAATCTTTTTTTCTCACTTTTATCCTTCCCTCTGTCTGTTTTCATTCCGTTCTCTTTATCTCCCTCTCTCCTTTCATTGCTCTTTTCCCCTCTCTCTCCCTCTCTTTTCTACCTTCTTTCCTTATTAACACTTTTCCTCATTCCTCATCTTTTTCCTTCTTGATTTTTCATCTCTGCTTATGTCTGTTCGCTTTGTTTAGTCTGTTCGCATTGTTTAGTCTATTCACGCTCCATCTTTATCGCTCCTCCTCCTTCTCTCACTGTATGTAGTCAATCCTCATCTTCTCTCCATCTTTATTCCTCTATTCGTCTCTCTTTCTCTCTTTTCCACCTCCTTTCCTTATTAACCCAACCCTCTTCATCATTTCTATTTTTTCTTTCTCTATTTTCATCTCCTTTCCCTCCTTCTCTCTCTCTCTCCCTCTCTTTCACCTCTTGATCATGCTCTCTTTTTCCCTCTGTCTGTGTTCATTCCGTTCTGTTTATCTCTCTCCCTTTACCGCTCCTCTCACATCGAGGACTCCAGTGCTACTTCTGGTTATCACCATGGCGACGGACCGTGGGAGGCAGCCTGGAGCCGGTCTTGAACTTTCAGACGCAGACTTTCTCTTTTGATCTTTACATGGGAACTAAACGTCCTCATGGCAGCGGTTAAGCGAGAAGGATTTAAAACTTGTCAGAGGATCTGGCTGGTGTCCGTGTGGAGAAG
Source organism: Clarias buthupogon (assembly GCA_030014345.1). NCBI lineage: Eukaryota > Metazoa > Chordata > Actinopteri > Siluriformes > Clariidae > Clarias > Clarias buthupogon. The sequence goes on from JAQMYK010000021.1 coordinate 5,087,081, forward strand.
CCTTTTCATATATTTTTTTCTTTTCTTCTTTAAAATGCACATTTTTTATTTAACAGAGTTTGGTTGTTGAGGTTGAGGTCAGGGTCTGGTGTAGGTGCAGAATTATTAAAGAATATTTCATATTGTCCGAATGATAACACTGTAGGTTAAACAAGATTATCATCAGAAATTGAATATTTACAACAGTGAATAAACCCTTGGAAAAGATATTGCAATATCCAGAATATTATTGATGATGATAGCATAAAAAACGATAATTAAGTAAGGGTTTAATAGTCACACTTTAAGTGTTGTTTGTTTCAACCAGACGATATCCATGGAATATGATATACAATATAATATACTGTACTGTGCAAAAGTCTTGGCACCCTCCCCACCTTATTATTTCTTCACATTTAGCTTCCAAAGCTCCAGACATTCCTGTATGTTTAATGCACTCTTGAGGAATAGTTCTCCAGGACTATTTTTGTCTCTCGTATATTTTCAGTCCTGTTCCTGTAGCTGAGGAGTCTCAGAGGAATTTTTAGGGTTTTTTTCTTTTTGTTTTGGTTTGTTAAGCCACTTTTAGTGACCATTCGAGTATTAAAAAAACATCTAACTTAAGGAACGAGTGAGAAACAGGTGTAGATGATGACACACCACTGATTAGTGTACCGCTGATGCTGAACAGACGAGAGGGGAAATGAGGTCGCTGCTGCTGAGGTTGAGTTATTTAAAAAAAAAAATTTAATCGTGCTGTACGTTTAGGCAGTTTGCAGTCTGTCACAGTAAAACGGTTGTTCACGTTTCTTGTATTAAATCTACATCATTTAATTTCATTTAATATGAGGAAATGATGGGGGAAAGACCTATGTATAGTGTTGTATATTAGGAAAGTCTATATGAGTGTTATATTTAAAAGATCATATTTCTTCATATATCATAAATATATCATATTTCTGAAGAGAAATCAATTTGAATTTGATCTAGGTATACAGTAGGTACATCCTGTCATTTGTTTTTCCTCATAAATGTTTATGTAAATAACTAAATACTTGTAAAATGTACAGTACTGTGCAAAAGTATTAGGCACTATATTATATCCTGAACCAATTTTGTTATGTTTATCACGTCTGCATAATTATGTACAAAATCATTCAGTATTTCCATATATAACTTAAAAATTGATAAATAAATAACATTACATTAGAATATATGCAAGGCTGTAAAGAAAAAAATATATAGTACAAGACAGACCAGTTTTCAGATGGGAACAAAAAACCTAATGTACGCTCCTGGGATTTGCAT
>JAQMYK010000021.1:5096766-5110211 GCA_030014345.1 Clarias buthupogon
AAGCTAACCCTCAGTATTCCAGGCTAGCGCAACACACTCCAAGCTAACCCTCAGTATTCCAGGCTAGCACAACACACTTCAAGCTAACCTTCAGTATTCCTGGCTAGCACAACACACTACAAGCTAACCCTCAGTATTCCAGGCTAGCAAAACACACTTCAAGCTAACCTTCAGTATTCCAAGGTTGGCAAAACAGACTTCAAGCTAACCTTCAGTATTCCAGGCTAGCACAACACACTACAAGCTAACCCTCAGTATTCCAGGCTAGCACAACACACTTTAAGCTAACCTTCAGTATTCCAGGCTAGCAAAACACACTCTAAGCTAACCTTCAGTATTACAGGCTAGAACAACACATTCCAAGCTAACCCTTAGTATTCCAGGCTATAAACAATATATTCCACTTCAATGTGACATAATGATAATGTGAAATAATAATAATCACCACAACACACTCTTGTAGATAACACAAGATGGAAGAGATATTACTGATCAAGCTAACCTAAAATGCCACTAAAGCAGTCAAAGTTAATATAAATAGGCTTCAAGATAAATGACAACAAGCACTCCTGAGAAACAATAAATTATTAAACTAATCTGATAGTGTGTCCAAATTGTGTACAATGCATATAACTATTACTCTAACTTGTGAAATATTTAACTGTTTTAATGTCCACTTAAAGTTTTCGTACATTCTGACCCGAGAAAGAGGCTCTAAGAGTCTGACCCGGTTAGATGTGCGACAGAGAGGTTACACAGTCGCCTACATCTGTGAGTGTGTGACATTTCAGTTGTTTTTTATCATTCTCTTATAATATATAAAAAACACACAAAAATGGCACGTCATACTTGAGCATCCTCGCTCGTGTCATGTGTTAAACATGCCCTTTACCTCAGACACCTGGAGTAAGACTTGTGTGGATAAAAAACAAGCAAACAAACAAAAAAAACAATTCCTTTAACTGTAACAAACTGAAATTTCTTTTACGTATTTCTTTCTTCATGGCACAGCTGAAAAACACAATGTGCCCGGGAGGGGTGAGACTGCATGCTTAACACCCCGAGCTGTTTCCTGTCTTTTAGGGCGTATGGCAATGCTGTTTAATGGGACGGATGCTGAGAGCAGCAGTTCTCTTTATGATCGCAGACGCCCGATGAAGAACGATCTGTCTGTGAATCACTTAGCATGAAAACACCAGCAGATGAATTTAGGCAATGTGTTTATATTTATGGGTTAGTTACAGCAATAATGTCTGTCTTCCAGCTGTATTGGGCTCAATGTGCACCATCCGTCTTATTAAAACCAGCATGTATGAGATTAGGTTCAACTTTTCAAGTTGCTCGTGAAGACAGTTTACAGAGAAATGTAAAGCTAAAAGCAATGCAGTACACAAAACGCACATCTAAAATACAAAAATGCAAATTTTCTGGTCGTAAAAATCAAAATAGAAAAGACACGCTCATAATCATGTTTTAATTTCGTCATCATTTCTATAGTAGCAAGTTATACAGCAAACATTCTACATAATTTATGGATCATGATAAAAACAATGTGAAAAACAGACAGTACTGTGCAAAAGTCTTACGTGCCCTGTTTTTTTGTTGTTGTTTTTTTTGTAGAAATTTTGTTATGCATGGTTTTTTTTATCATTTTAATCATAAAGGAGATATCGATATGCCAGAAAAAAGCTGTATATTATGTAAAAGACTACTTTTCAGATGAAAAAAAAAAGCTACTGGGTTTTGCTGCATGAGAAAAAAAAGCAGGTGTCCTCAGAAGCACTGTGGCTGGTTCTGCAAGATGTTCACTAAAAGCAGCTAATTCCCTTATGAAACTGAACAAATTGTACTTTAGACTCTATTTTAAGCAAAGGGATATCACACGAATCATCAACTTTGTTTCATTATTTACTGTTTACTGCTTTTTATAGTATTTTTTTTTTAATGTAAAGACTTTTTTGAAGACATCCTTGCTCTACAGTAGTTATTTGCATGTGCATTTGTTGACACACTGGCGTTTAAGAGTCTCCAGTGTTTAGTGCCTTGCAGCAGTCAGTACATTTTACATCATAGAAAAATATTTTCTCAATAACATAACGAGCTGAAAAACTTTTTAAACCTACTAACCTATTAAATTATTAACTAATTAACCGGAGAGGGAATGACTAACTATAATGACTCTAGGTAACTAGAGCTGTGAATAGTAGGCAGTCTGTTGAGAGTTTGGAGGTAACTGAGTACATTTACTTTCGTTACTGTACTTACAGTAAGTATATACTTCATATATCTGTACTTGAATCGTTTTATTAGAGGACAATTTTTACTTTTACTCCACTCTATACTTCTACTAAGCTACATTTCTGCATGACGCTGATTTAACTGCATGACTTTCCTTAGAGACTTGTCCAATAACGCAACAGGTGTTTGTAAAAGTTCCCATCTAATTTACAGTAGTTGCTGTTCACTTCTGGTTTGTTTAAAGCACTGCTCAGACTGTTTTTGTTCCACACTTGGTCTGTCTTTCTGCATCACCTTCCTTTCTTCAATTTCTTACTTGTCACAACTCCCTTTTCTCTCCTTTATCTCTCTGTCACTCTTCTTTTCCTCCCTCCTGTCCTTCCCTTCGTCAGGTCGCCGTGGTAACAGTCGTGCCATTACGGTCATGGCGGGGCGAGCTGATTGAAATTCTGCGCCGGGCTCCGGGTCGGCGCGCTGATGAGAACAGGACGTGTCGTAAAAAAAAAACCTCGGCACAAGAAGCTTTTTAAAGAAGCCAGGAAAGGAGAAGATACAGCGGAGGAAGATCATAAAGAGAAGAGCGAGACTCTGGTGTAATAGACTGACCAGGAAATCACAAATGAATCAGGATGGGCGTGGCTTCTGTGCTTGTAAATCCCAGTCAAGGAGGCAACGACCATTCAGGGAAAACATGCTCACAAATACTTAAAACTCAGCCTTAACATCTTAAATTATCCAATCCCAGCACATGAAGTATGATTTATTATAATATAACTTGAAGAAAAATTACAATTATAATATTTAAGAATTATTGTCGTGGGTATTGTCCCAGTAGGGGCGTGGTTGGTAGAGGAGATGTTGAAATGGGTAATGAGTGAGTGACTACCCCTGGGTACGATTAACACTAACCTGTTTATATTTCTTTTACATATGACATTTTTGCCAGTGAATAATTGAACAGTTTTTGCACAAAATCTTGGTCAGGTGCACAGATATTAAAGGTGAGATATTGTGCAAAATTTGTTTTTTCTATTGGCCGGGACTTAAACAAGCTGATTAGATTTGCTCCGTGTTATGATGTCATATAAGAAGAAACCCCTCCTCTAACTTGTTGCTCAGCTCTGCAGTCCCCTGGGGGGCGTGGCTCAGCAGTAGCTCATTTACATGGACACTGAAATGGCATATTTGGAAGAGGAATTTGAGGTTGAAAAAATGGGTAAAAGGTATTTCACACACACTTCGGGGGAGGTCTGAGTGCTGTGTCAACTAGAGAAATAGTGAAATATGGAACCTTTAATACAAACCCTTTCTTTGTGAAATATTAAATAATGTCAGGCTGCATGATTTGATAAAAAAAATTTAAAAAAAACACATTGTGATTATTTTTAGACATATCGCGACTGCAATATTTAATAAATGTACATTTTATATTGAAACAGACTTCTCTAGGCTAAAAGCAAATAATGGTACAAGTCCTGTCATTAAATGGATGTTTGCTTATTTTTATTTATCAAATCAAAAATATTTAAAAAGAAACTACATGTAAATTTCAATTATTGGCAAATGCTAAATAAATTCCTGACTAAGGCTGTAATAAATTGCAGCCTTTCGCCATTAAATAATTGCGCAGGTGTGTATTGCAATTTTAATTTTTATGAGAGCATCAATCGAGCATCATTACTTATACAATGCTTCTCTTTCTGACATGAACCGAACCTGATCATTTACACCACTACTGATAATCACACTCTCACACATGCACTCACACACTCACACGGACACTTGACCCCACCCTACTCCTCTCCACACAAAGGCCGACTGTCTCTCCTCCTCGCGTGTTCACTGCGACCCCCTGAGAGACGTCGATGCGGATGATGTCACTGTTTTGGCAGCGTTGTAAAAACCCAGCTGCTCCTGCTGCCTAGATACGACCCCCACTAGAGAGAGAGGGAGATGGATCGAAACTACTCCTTCACTCCTTACTCTTTCTCTCCATTTCATCAGTCCTCTGCAGTCTCACACTCACTTCGCCTTTAAATGACTCATTAGGCCCTCTGAGTGTGGAGGAACTCTGACACCGATTCATCGCTTTCTGTCCCGCGCGCGAATGACGTTGTTTTCACGCGAACAAATATCGATTAACTCACGAAACCTCTTCCACTTCCTTTATTTCTCTGAAACTGAACAGACCCGGAGGCGAAACATGAGGCACCGGTGGAAATATTTTAATTCACACACACACACACACACTCAAGCCTCACGTCATTCTCCGAGCACTTTCTCCCAGAGAGTACTGCATCCTATTAGGATGAACGCTTCCTCTGAGTCATGTCTTTTTGAGGCGGAGTGCTTATAGACTAGGAAAAGGAAGCGCCGGAAGGTCGTCTCGTCCTATCGTGCTTATCGTCTGTGGGATCTTCAGGATTCGGACACTTCCGACCGCTTCCCCATGGAAGCGTCTCAATAGTGCAGGTCACCTTGGTTGCCTTTCAAAGCTTTACTCTTACTCAAAACATTCCAAATAAAGACAGACTGGTTTATTTATTTTAAGAAAATAATCGATTGGGATATGAAGTGGAGTTCCAGTTACTACCATGAAGTGGACCATTTTTCCAAAAACAGGACACTCCAAAGTGTTTTATTCCACTGGATTTGTAGATTTATAACCCCGAGTTTGAGATCTGGGAAGATGAGGTGTAAAGCTGAACCTCACTCGTCCCCTGCTGGTAAGATCAGGACCACACCCTGCTCTCCCACCGTGACGCCTGTAGTGAAGACCCTGTTCATACAATCAGACATGACGACTAATGGTGCGTGTGCGATTGCACGAAGCATGTGAGGAGGATTAAAAAGCATCATCAATCTGCCCATCACTGGCACTAGTGTGTGAATCACAGGAGTACATAAAATAGACAGGAAAGAAGGAGTAGTGAGGGAGGACGTGATGAGAGCGGACGAGACTGAGGAGGCATCAGCCCACTCATCGTGTCCTTCAGTGTCCTCTCTCTCTCTCTCTCTCTCTCTGACACACAACATTCTATCTGATTCTACACTTATCCTGGATAAACCGTGATTACCCACAATGCCACGCTGCATGCTGCATCTCACTCGCTAATGCGAAAGTCTGTGCGCTGGCACACACTCGGCCTCGGATCGCGCACAAAGAGGCTTCTCACCGTCACACCACATGTCATAACATTACAATTCAGCCCGTTGTTGCCCTACTGCACCTTCCCAATGTGCCACTCTCTCTCTCTCTCACACACACACTCACACACATGAAGAGCATATGTTTAAATCGTAGCCTATATAAATACATCCTGATTAATAGCAGGCCTTTCTAGCTCAGACATTCTTCCAGAGATGGAAATATTTTATGGTCAATAAAGTATGCAGTCATCTCTTCATCCATCCGTCTGCTACACATATGTTACATGCATCCATCCATCCAGCCATCCGTCTGTCGCTTCCTTCTATCCTCCCATCCATTGATTTCTCCGTTCCAACCCTCCATCCATTCAACTATCCATCCATTTGTCCATGAATTTGTCCATTCTATGCATGAACCCTCTCCATCCATCTATCCTTCCATCCATCCGCTATCCATTCATCCATCATTTTATCTTTTCATAATCCATCCATCATTCAATCATCCATCCCGTCTTCTAACCATTCTTCCACCATCCATCCTTCCTTTCATCCAACCACCCTTTTATCCATCCTTCCTTCCATACAACCATCCATCTATCCATCCATCCTTCCATCATCCATCTTTCTATTTATCCAGCCATCATTTCAGCCATCCTTACACCATCTTTCTGCATCCTTACTTCTACCATCCCTTAATTCATCCATTTTTCTATCCATCCATCCATCCATCCATCCATGTTTTCTTCAATCCTTCCACCATCCATGCATCCATCCATCTATCCTTCCTCCTTCCATCCATATTTCCATCAATCTTTTCACCATCCATCCATCATTATATCATCCATCCTTCCACCATCCATTGTGCTAAGTTTCCATCAATCCTTCCACAATTCAGGCCACAATCCACGCATTCATCCTTCTTACTGTACATCCTCTCACCGACCATCTATCTCTACTCAGTCACCCATCAATTTTCCATCCATTTTATAAACCAACCCACACATTCATCCATGAATCCTTTTACTTTACCCATCTATCAGCCACCCATTCACTCATTCATTTACCCATTAATTCATTCAACCATCCATCCATCATCCACTCACACATTTACTATTCCTTTGGTTATATATCCATCTACATTTCCTTTCATTATCTATCCATATTCCAACACATTAGTTCACCCATTAATTAACCCACTCACTCACTCATCTTCTATACCACTTTATCTTGTATTCGGGGTCGCGGGGACCTGGAGCCTATCCCAGGAGACGCAGGGCACGAGGCGGGGTACATCCTGGACAGGGTGCCAATCCATCGCAAGGCACACACACATACACACACTCACACACTCATTCACACACTAGGCCAATTTGAGAATACCAATTAGCCTAATCTGCTGGTCTTTGAACTGTGGGAGGAAACCGGAGTACCCAGAGGAAACCCACCAAGCACGGGGAGAACATGCAAACTCCATGCACACAGAGACGGGAATCGAGCCTGGCCGGGAATCGAACCCGGACCCTGGTGGTGCGAGGCGACAGTGCTAACCACTACACCACCATCTGCCATTTCTCAGGCCAAACATTTATTTACCTATATATTCCTCTTTCTATCTATCCAAATATTCAACCACCTATTTATCCATCCATCCATAGATCCATTTATCTCCCAATAATCATTTACACACCCGTCCACGATCCATCAATCCATCTCTCCCATACATCCATTTTCCCAGCCATTCAGCAATCTTTCATTTATTCCCCAATACTGTACTTCCATCATTCATTTATTCATCCATTCATATACAGATACATCCATTTAATTCACCCATCTGTCTTCATATCTATAACTATAATCCATCCACCCCCAACAACCAAATCCACCCCCAACAACCAAAAATGCATTCTCCTCCTCGCCTCTCCTCTTCTTATACATCTTCTTAAATCCGTTTTATTCCCCCACCACCATGCTGTCAGTACTTCTATCATTGCTTCATTTTGAAACGTTTGGCATTTATCACATTACCTCATCTTTTATCCAGAATAACAAAGAAGTAGAGGGCGTAAGAGAATCCAGTCTGAGCACAGAGCTGGAATGTGTGTCTACACCTCTAGCCAAAATTTCCACCGCAGTCCACTCACAGGTGAGGAATGTTTAGGAAGTGTGCGTTGTTCCAGTTTTGCTAATGACGATTGCTTCTCTGGCAAGGTCAAAGTTTCTTAAATCAATACCGACGTTATATGATATAATCGGAGCAGACAGGTCATTTGATTTATATTGAAATAGTTTTGCTGGATTGGATTTCACAGCTCAAGCATCTCAATAGCGTGATTTTAGTGTTAAGTTCAATCCGGGACAAGCAGCGATCAGACTATGAGCACCAACTCAGGGGACGAGCTGAAGACAAATAGATCCTGTGAGCACGTCAATACAAATGAATCCCACGCAACTCCGCATTAAGTCATATGACAAAGTCAAGGTCTGTCTTTGTCTGCAAAAGTGCTTCAGCTCATCCACATTGTTTAGCGAAATTTTGTCATGATGTGGTGCTATGTTCTGGGCTTGGATGTTCAGCTAGGTGTTCAAATCAAACCGGGACTTTTTGATTGTGCAGTCTAAAGGAACACAGTTATTTCTCTATATAATCCCCTAATGCACTTATCCCAGTGTTTCACTAGTGCTTGGACACCATCAAGATAGAAAGCCATGATCGGACTGCCTGCTTTATGGCTGAAACAGTGGCCTCCCAGGAACTCCTCTATCAAGCTACATAATCAACATTCCTGGTTTGAGTTGAACGCCCTTGTATTAAAGGTTATTAACCCCCTCCATCATTCATTTAGAAGAATTTTCAGCTTCAACTTATAAACCAACGTCTCCTCGAGATGACTCTGACATCATGGCAGCTCAAAAACACAGTTCTTAAAATACACACACATGAGTCAGGAAAAACATCACCCACAGTCTCCTCACCTACAGAACTGTACAAGCCTGATAATAAAGTGTTACAAAACGTGCTGTTTATTTTTAAATGTCAAATTGGTAACAGGATGAAGATACCTAAATTTTAGAGATTAAAAAGTGAGACTGGTGAAGGACAGATTATATCTGTAGTTTACATAATAGTAGAAATAATATCTATGTTTACAACATGTTTGATAACAAAATATAAGTTGTTTTTGTGGGTGTAACTATATGTAATGTAACTATGAATAAAATAAAAAGTTTCATTCCTTAATAAAATGATTTTCCTCTTACAGCACCAGACCCTGTGATTATTCTGTATGAAGTATTAAGTAAAGTGCTTCTCTTCTTCTCATCTGAGCTATATACCGTATGTATTTCATATAAAGCACGTAAAAAGTTAAAGCTGTAAAGTAGTTATAGTTATAAAGCGAATCATATCTAACTATCTATCTATAATTCTAATTACAGAATGTATTAAAGTTGGCTACTTTCCTATACAAATCAAGATGATAAAGAGTGGATGATGAGCAGCATTACGTCATCATGCCATCCATCTCTCTCCCTCTCTCTCTTTCTCTCTCTCTCTCACACACACACACACACACACACACACACACACACACACACTCATTGCAGTGCACTTAGTATCTCAGATCTGCAGATATATTCTTATTACTGTATTTGGCACAACAGCTAAAACACATACAGGCCCTAGGCATCTACACACACATTTTACAGCACAATATATAAAGATACATTGTTATATGAGGCTTGCCTAAAAAAAAAAAAAAAGCACCATAACTCGAAAAAAATATTTTTTTTTAATTAGTAAAATTAAAAATAAAGCCTCCCTGCTCACCCTGCTCATTATTCAATTAGAATAATACTTATCACTAAAATATAAATATGAAAAATGATAATTATTATTATAAAGCTCACCTTCTTGCCTTAGCTGTTATTATAATAATAATTACTATTAAAATAAAAATATAATAATAAGTGTTATAATTGTAAGCTCACCTGTTCACTTTAGTTGTTATTATAATAGTTATTAAAATAAAAATGTACAAATAATAATAATTATTATAAAGCTCACCTTAGCTGTTAGAATAATAATCATTATTATTATTATTAAAATAAAAATATTAACATTATAATAATTATTATTATAAAGTTCACCTGCTCATCATAGCTGTTGTTATAATTATACAAATTACTAAAATATAAATATAAATATAACAATAATTATTATAAAGCTCACCTGCTCACTTTAACTGTTATTATAATAATAAAAAATATTGACATAAAATAATAATAATAATAATTATTATTATTATTATAAAGCTCACCTGCTCAACTTAGCTGTTAGAATAATTATTATTATTATTATTATTATTATTAAAATAAAAATATTAACATAATAATAATTATTATTATTATAAATAATAATAATAATTATTATTATTATTTAAATAAATAAAAATATATATATATATATATCAATAATTATTATTATAAAGCTCACCTGCTCACGCTGTTATTATTATAGTAAAAAGTATTCACGTATGATAATAATAATAATAATAATAATAATAATAATAATAATAATAATTGTTGTTGTTGTTGTTGTTATTATTATTATTGATTAAAAGGGTGCTCCAGAGGGCTTACCGTAGGTTGGGCTCAGACTCGCTATCTCAGCCATTTTAGCAGACTGCGTTCAGCAAATCCAAAACAAATAAATAAAAAAATAATAAAATAAAAAACGACTCGCCCTCTCTAGTTCACCTCCATGAACACACAGCTGTAATATATAAATCTATAAATGTGTTTATAATGTTCTGATGCTGATGAGCCTGGCCGCGCGCACTCCCGCACCGAGAGCGCTCCGTCTTCCTCAGGCGCGCGCTGCTCGAGGACGCGCACGGGAAAGCGCATTGGGAACGCGCTGTGCTTGTCTCCGCTCTGGTCCAGTGATGCTGCTGCTGCTGCTGCCGCGTGCTCCCTCCTGCGCTCGATTAGCTGTCCTGTGACCGCCTGACTGAAAATGACTACCATTTAAAAATAAAACAAACAAACTAAATTCATTTTACACACATTTCACACCCTGGTAGGGCAGTACAGTATATCCCAGAAAACATTGCAGGCTGGGGGGAGGGGAGACACCCCTTTGGATGGGATGCCAAAGTGTACAGGGTACAGAAACTACAGACAATCTGGAAACACCAGTCAGCATACTGTCCATGCCTTTGACTTCCATGACTATTAACCGTGCAATAGGCAGATTTGTTTTTCCTCGTTTCCTTACAAATAACCTGGACGATATGTATAACATAAGTGTGTCAGACAATGAGAACACTACGTATTTGAGAAACTGACTTTTGGTCCAAGGTTGCACAGTCAGGGTTCAAATCCCTCCTCGGGTTTGTGTGCATGCTCTCAGCGTGCTTGGTGGGTTTCCTTCGGGTACTCTGGATTCCCTCCAGAAAACATGCAAGTTAGCCTAATTGATTGTTGCATTTCTGTGGTGTGTGAATGAGTGTGTATGTGACCTGTGATTGATTGGCACCACGTCCACTGTTTACCTTGCCTCATGGAATAAACTCCATACCCCCCACAACCCTGTAGATATGATAAAGCAGTATAGATGATAAGACGATGACGACTTCTGGTCCAGAATGCATGTACACTTGTTCTCAGTCATCTTATAGACTCTCGTTCAAAAAAACAAAAACTTATTTTGAACCCACCTATGTGTTATGAGACTTATCCACTAAAAAAGACTACACTATGATCTGTTTAGGTTATGTAATAAGTACACAAAGTTGGCCTTGAGTTTCCACAGGTTATTGATACCACAGGCAACACACCAATAATGTGATAACGTATTATCAATTACTAGGTTGCATCAGGAAGGGCATCCAATGTAAAACCTGTGTGTCGGATCGGATATAGATTAGAGCTCGACTCCATGTGGCATGTTGGCATAGTGGTCACCACTGAGGTCTTTTGGAAAAACATTACACAATATCACATACATTATTGGTTCCATTTGATGTAACTGAATAAATAAAGTCAAGGTACAGTAGATACAGCGGATGTCTGTTGAGATGCCTGCTCTTCAATTCTGTCGTTCTTCTGCCTGAAGCGTTGAATCTGGGGTTTGTCCTGCATGGACAGCCTGAAGTTTGCCATGAGGATGCTCTGGCGGGAAACACACAGATACCCTGTAAAGTTTTAAAGTTTTGTAGTTGCATAAATGAGTCGCTTGGTCTATCCACTGATGCCAGGAGAAACACAGAGTCTGTCAGAAAGGTCTCTATTTATTAACTCTCTGGGTTTATGCTTCATGTTGTCTGAGGGAGTTTTTCATCATCATCATCATCATCACTTGCCCCTTTCTCATTAGGGAAAGATCTAAATCTGTACTTACATTTGGATTTCTGTGAAGCTGGTTTGTGGCAATGTTCATAAATAATGGGGCTGTAGAAATAAAACTGAAGATAGAAATGAACCATTCTCCATATTTTAGAAGCTCTACCCATCTCACAGTATATAAAAAGAAAAAATGCACAACAGTGATTAAACTTAAATAACTTTCTCATTTATTTGGGTCTATTAAAATACATTTTTGTTTATTGTTGTGGTAAAGCTAGCACAGACTAGCTAGAAGCTAACACTTGTAATCAGTAAGAAAAATAAATATATAAATAATATTAAATAAATAGTTTATTTAATCCAGTTTTATTATTGTTGTAAAATTTAAATGCTAAGTTTAATTCATTCATTCATTCATGCCTTAACTAATTCCTGGTTATTTTATAGAAGCTGTACAAATAAATAAACAAACAAATAAATAAATAAAAAGATCCCACACATGTTCTAATACTAGCAGAGGCTCCCAGTCTGGTTGCTATGCGGTTGCTAGGCGGTTCCTCTTCAGCCAATAGGAGCGCACCAGGAAGTGAAGACGGGGAAGCAGGATCTCTTTGAGAAGTCATGCTCAGTGTCCACACCGGCATGTTAAAGCTTACTAGCGCCGTCTGCCGGCCAGTGTGAGGAGGACAAGGGTGTAGTGAGGATCATATGCAGCTACTGATTAAAAAAACAAAAATCCACATAACTTTTACATTTATTAATAATTAAAATGATAATAATAAATTGTCATCCAGTTACACTAAAAATCATGGTTGAATTTAAATATAACTTTAAAACTCTCTTAATACTTAAATTACTATTTATTATATTGCACTGATTCGAGCATTTAAGTCCTTAAAATCTTGTTGGTGCGCATGCTGCTTTTGTCCCGTATACATAGACTTGACTAGACACTGAGTCTGGATCAACGCGTTCAGTGTCTGACTCGTTCTTGTTCTTATCACTTGAGAAACATTGCTAAATTTAAACATCTGTGGTGTCTCAGGCTAAGCTGGTGATGAGAATCTACAGTTTACTATGAAATCACTCTTTCAATCAACAAACAGGGAGCATGTGAGATCTATTTAAGGTTAGAATCCCTGGTAAGCTTAGAATTCAATTAAAAATGTAGTAATTACATATACAACGATAATAATACACCCCAATAGATTTTAAACCAATTATTATCTGAGCTCTAGATTTTATTCTGAGATTTACATTTAAATTTGAGATTTAGGTTTTACCCCGAGGGTAGGTTTTAATCTGTGGTTTGAATCTTAATCTAAGGTGGAGATCAGTGATTAAATCTTTATATATGGTGTAGATTTTTTTTTTTTTAATCTAAGGTTTAAATTTTAACCCGCGGTGCAGATTTTAATCTGGGATGTAATTTTAATAAGAGGTTTAGGTTTTCATCTGTGGTCTAGGTTTTAATATGAGGTGAAGATTTTAAACCAAGGTCAGGATTTTTATATGTGGTGTAGATTTTAATCCAAGATTTAGTTTTTAATCTGAGGTGTAGATTTTAATCTGAGGTTAAATTGATGTAAAATGAGGTGTTATTTAATAACAGAGGCTTAGGTGTTAATCTGTGGATCAGGTTTTCATCTCAGGTGTAGATTATAATCTGAGGTTTAATTTTAATCTGTGGTTTAGGTTTTCATCTCAGGTGT
>JAQMYK010000021.1:5117694-5134132 GCA_030014345.1 Clarias buthupogon
CTTACCCGCCCCAACCCGCCCCGCGGGCTGCCCGCGGGGCCCGCGGGTTAAAAGACGACCCGCGCATCACTAGTGAGTATATATGTAACTGTGTGTGTGTGTGTGTGTGTGTGTGTGTGTGTGTTTCTGTATGTAGTTATCTCTCCCTGCTCTCAGTTAGAAGGTCCAGGGTCTGCCAGAGGCATGGTGTGTAGCACCTCGTCCAGGAGCTGCAGGGCACGGTGGAGATGCACCTCCACCCAGCAGGGTGTGTGTGTGATGCTGTGGCGTGGGTAATCGGGTCCCCAGCCCTTCACGAAGCTCAGACGCAGGATACACAACCTGCGCAGGTCGTCCACGCCGATCCCTGCGGCCGCTGACAGACCTGCGAATCAGAGCATGACTCGGTACGGGTTCGAAGAAATAAGATTCCTGTGCAGATTCAGTGTAAGCATTTGAGTTATGAATATTTTCTCACTCCTGGTTCAATCAAAAACTTTATTACTGTATGATGTCCGGTTCCTGAGATATGGACAAGATGAGTTTGTTAACAAGGAGAGTCTCGGTAAAAAAATTTGTATTTCATAATGTTGAGAATGAAATGTTGAGAATGAAAGAGGGAACCCTCAGCCTCATTGTTACACCAGGATTTCTCTGCTACCTCTAATAATAACTCCACCCTCAGTGCAGGTTTATAGCAAAAAAAAAAAATATATATATATATATAATAATGCATGTTTTTCTATCACCTATAACTGTCGTAACCACACACCATATTTTTACACTTGTATACTTTAATATTTTTTATACCCCACAGTTTACAATTTCATTTCATACATTCTGTAAATCCTGTGCAATTTATTTGTATATTTCTATCTTATTTCTATTTTTAATTCTATTTTATACAACTTTGAATTGAAAGTTCTATAGGCACCATGGTGGCGTAGTGGTTAGCACATTTCAGGTTCGATTCTGGCCTCGGGTCTATGTGCATGGAGTCCTCCCCGTGCTTGGTGGGTTTCCTCCAACAGACCAAAAACATGCAGATTAGGCTAACTGGTGTTCCCAAAATTAGGCATAGAGAGTGTGTGTGTGTGTGTGTGTGTGTGTGTGTGTGTGTGTGTGTCCTGTGATGGATTAGCACCCTGTCAAGTTCCAAAATATAATGGGTCATATAGTATAGGTCAAGTACAATTTAACTACTTCATTATTTCACTATAGCTGAAAAAAAGCAGGTAGACAGGAGCCCTGTAGTGTACATGCAATATCTCCGGATTTTCCTCGTAGAAGATGTTCATTTTTTACTATTTTGTACTAATTTATAATAATAATAATAATAATAATAATAATATGAAGCCAATATAAAATAACAATAACACCATATGGAATTATGCAGGACAGACCCAGACCAAGAAAAAAGTTAAACTGAAACTTATCCTATTAACTACTCGTCTACTTCTTATTTTTAGTCCAGCCACATTTGGCTCAGAACTGAAATGTCTTTATAACAATTTTTATTCAATCCAGCATGTCTAAACCTTTGACCAGTGGTGTATATTAAGTCCATGTGCAGCATACTGTATATAGAATGTGTCTCCTGTTAGTACTCACTAATTGCAGGAGCGATGCCCCCGACGCTCCCTGGACCAGGGATGTTCCCTGCCACGGCGGCTGCCTGAGCCGCTGCTGCTGCCTGAGCCGTGGCCGCCTGCTGCTGCATCTGCCGATGGCACTGACGCAGATCAAACACCTGCGCGGGCACAAACAAACTGTGAGCGTCTGCTCTGGTTCTGCACAGTAAAAGCAACCATTATACTGTAAGCAATTATCTGTGATGTGAAAGTGTTAAAGTTTTTTTTTTTTTTTTAAATACTTGATGTAACTTACAAGCACAAAATCCTCTGAACTCAAAACTTTCCCCGCAGTGCAACCTTTAGACACTGGCTGAAACCTTCTTCCATACACTTTAAAAGGTCTCCTCGCCTTTTACATTACCATGGCTCATTAAATGTTTTAATCTATTTAATGTTAGGTTTAAATTATGCAGAGTGTCCACTATACTGTATAAGCCCATATGTACAAATATCAAATTACACTTTTAAACATCATCATTTATCAGTCTGCGTCCTTCAGATCTAATGCAGGCTCTGAACAAAGTGATTTCATCTGATATCTTATATACTGATCTGTATATGGTCTAATAGTACAACTACAGTATGTCCACCTTAATGTAGGCTCCTGGGTAGATTTTGTGGACGGCATCCCCCGGCGCTCGTCCCGCCTCTCTGTCCAGGTAGTAGCTCTGAACAAAAACCGCGTGATCGCTCAGACATCGCATCCACACATCGCCCTCGCCTCGACACTCCAGCTGCACGCCTTTACCTATGTGTAACCTGCCAGACGATGGACAAACAAACTAGCGTGAACGACTGAACGTGATAGAATGTACACCTGCTCCCAAATAGGGTGTCTGTCATTCGCAACGACGGAAGTGTACGTGGTACAGACCTGGCCCTTTCACTGGCCTCGGTACGATGAACGTTACTGAGCTGCCCGAGGCAGAAACGATCTCCTCCTGATGGATCCACGTAGCCATCCACCGTCACCACGGGACAACTGGACAACACCTTAAACATTTCACCAACCTGAACGTCCATCTCAAAGTACGAGATGGAGCACCAGAACTCTGGACCTGTAAAACCAGACATAAATTACTTAGAGAGAAAGGTTTTATTCTGGATTATTAAACATACAGTTGTTAAAAACAGAGAAGTACCTGGATGGTTGGAGACTGGTGGAGGGAATGATGACGAACTGTGATGCTGAGACCCTAAAATATCAACACAGCACACACAAGACTATAGTGTTAGTTACCAGACATCAACTACAGTTCGATCCAAGTTCTATTACAAACTTTTTTACATTTCATTACTTACAGTAGTGGGGGTGGTGGAGAGGAGGCTGGTGGGCGCGGCTGCTCTGTTGGCGTCCTATAGGAGTGTAAGAGGCCGTGCTGCTGCCCGTCCAAGTAGCTGAAACATTTTAGACAGCAGACTGGCAGTGAACACAACAGGAAGGTTAATATTTGATAATCCTGAAATAGTCCTAGTGGTCGTACCCAAGTGTGGGATAACCAGCTGTTAATAACATTGAAGCAGAGTTAGAAAGCATATGGGCCACATCTGGTGTCACAAAAAAACCACCAACCTCAAATGATTAGGCTGATTTCTGCTAGCTCATAAAGTGGCTATGTGAGAATATCACTCTCAACTAGGGAGGGTTCAGTAATCCTTAAGAAGTCTAAGAGTTTTTACTACTGAAATTTACCTAAACTTCCTCTATGATGTAAAACGTATATTAAACCACCACATATACACCGATCAGCCATAATACGAACCCCACAAATTGGTGAACTGAAAGGATTATAGTCAACCAAGTCTCATTTATCCCTGTCCATCCATCCATCTATCTAGTCTGGATGTCTAGACTAGACTACACCTCTGTAGTCTCTCTGTAGTCCAACTAGAAACTGTGGAAGCCAATGGTGATCATTGAACCTTCGGTCAACACCCACATACTACGGGCAATTTGGGAATGCCAATTAGCCTTATCTGCATATCTTTGGACTACCTGAAGGAAACCCATCAATTACAGGGAGAACATGCACACAGACCCCAAAGTGGGAATCGAATCTCGAATATAGAGATGCAAGGCTCCTCCATAATGCTAACCACTAAGCCACTGTGCCGCCACTCATGACTGTCAGCTTGTCAAGGCTGATCTCACAGAAAAGGCAATGTAGCACAAAATTGCTGAAAAAAAAGTAAATGCTGACTATGATAGAAAGTCAAATCAGTGCATCACAGCTTGCTGTGTATGGGATTTAGCGGGCAAAGAGTTCAAAGTTATTGATCCAGACTCCAAGTTCCCAAGTGTTCATGGAATGTGCTGGACAAATAAATCTGACACATGGAAGTTCCAACCCAAAACCCACAGCACCCAAAGGATCCGTCCCAATGACCGACACCACAGCAGACCACTAGAGGTCTTGTAGAGTCGTGCCTCAAGGGGTCAGAGCTATGCAATGGGAACAAGGATAGCCTATGCAATCCTGAGCATGATGTTCTGGGTTTAAATTTTCAAGGCTGATTTGTGTACATGTTTCCCAGAAACAGTCCAGTGTCTGGTCAAAATATTGTTTAATAAACCATCAATGCTGATATTTTTTGACCGACTTGTGTTTGAACTTCTTCCAAATCGGATCTGTGCCAGAACTGGGTCAGATGTTACAGTAGATCAATAAATAACAGTATTCTTGGTTAACTCAGACTGTTTTGGTGCAGATCTTTAAAACAGATCAGTTCCAGTATTGAGCTGCTGCATATAAAGATACCAGGCCAGATGTGTCATGAGGACCCGGAGCGCTATGTTTGGTTCTAATCTGATGCATGCAGCACTGTTAACTGGGTTGATAACTACGACTTACTGTGAAACGAGCCCTGTCCCTGTGGGTGTTTGGAGTTGTTGTAGCCGTTCTGAGTGGGCGGGACCTGAGGGGGCGTGGATGGAGGAGGGGTCGGGGTCATGACCTGAGCCTGAGGGGATGCGATCTGCAGGAGACCCTCATTGTGACCGCCCTGCATGGACATCATCGAGCCAGATGCTAGGGAAAAAGGACAGCTCCATAAGTACCAGAACCGTCATAGTGTTATAGATTTCTTTTAGTATGTTACAGGCTCAAGATCTTACTGGTTGGGGAGAGGGGCATGTTGGGGTAGAGGGTGGCAGGCGGAGGGCACCGTGCTGCTTCAGGGGGCATCTGTAAAGGTGGAAGGGGTGGTGGGTAATGCTCCGGTCCAGGGTGCTTCATCGCCCCCTGGTGGTCTGACTGTGAAGGCAAACCGGGAGGAACATCCATCTGGACGCAGTCGTGGGTGTACTCCTCTTTGATCAGTCTTCCAGAGATAGCTGCGGTACAGGGCAGCCATGATGACAAATAAATAAATAAATAAATAAATAAAAACATGAAATAATGCACTGTAAGTGAAAATATTCATCTTAGTACAGTTAATAATGCCACTGACTCACCTGTGTTCTGTAGGCTGAGGCCAACTAGTGATAGGGATAAAAAGACAGAGAGAGAGAGAGAGAGAGAGAGAAAGAGAGCAGGAATGACATTAGAAATCCAGATCATAAATCATAAATTAGACTACCGGAGTGGTCCATTCAAAAGCTAATCAGTCTGAAGTGATCGATGTTTGAAGCTACTTCATAATGAATATAACATCAGGTGTTTGATTATGATTAATATGTTTCTTGTAAAGCTTTGAATAATATCATGCATTATATAATGTTAATACATCTTACATTAATAAGTAGATTTTGGTATTGTAAACTCCAAAATTCGCATCCCAAAGTGTTTTCAATTCGCCAATTTTTTTCTTCATTTATTATTTTTTATTAAAGAACATCATATGTTGTTGTTGTTGTTTTTTTTGCATGTCTTTTAAAAATTACAATTAATGTTGTGAAACACGTTAGTCCAAGTTATCAGGAATGCGTCAAGTCAACAATAACCAGCTGCTCCCTCAGCTGCTTCAGCTTCTCGTGTTACTGTCCTGAAGACTGACACTGGAGACCTTGTCCAAAAAAGTTACTTGAAGACTAGGGCTGTACCGAACGTAATGCAAAAACTGGGCATGAATTAACTCATTTTGCACATGTTGGTAGAGTAACTCTTCCTCTACACAAAGGTGCTACTCAACACGGTCTCCATCATAAGTCATGCATTGCGCACCATTGGAGCCATCTTCTTTGAAAATCCCCTTTGGGCAGTTGATATTCTCCTACTGCGCTACAGAATGTGTACAGAGATGACGCCATCGATGAGCAATGTGCACAGATGGATGAGGAAGTTTAAAGAGGGGGAACAGGCACTGAAGACAAACCACGCAGTGGGAAACCATCAATCTAACATACAGTACAGTGCCAATCAAACGTTCAGACACAAGTTTGGATTTACTTTTTACATTCTAGAACAATACTAATAATGGTATATTGATAGAGAAAACTTGACTATGCCACACTTGGAGCACAGCTGGAGTTGTTACTGTAGAACTGTATTGGGACTTGTGCATTAATAGAAACCTGACATTGTGCGTTGCAGCCAGAAACTACTGACTGAGATTTCAACAAAACCGTGGTGTATATGCAGTGTCTGTTTTGGTGTAGGGCATACCAAAGTTGAAAACTCACCGATGCCGGGAGAGACGACTCTCTCATAGTGATACGGATTCACACACACATTGTCGTACTTGAGGTCGAAGGCATACTGGCAGAACTTGACGTGCTTCAGCTCATTTTTATGAAGATCTGGCCAGCGCCATAGACGAGCATAGATCACATGGGGGAAACCTTTACGCCCGGCCACCTAGACACACACACACACACACACATACACAGTTCATCACTGATGTATCACTAATGTCTTGAATTCATGATGCATGAAAAATGTATTGTTAGTGTTGTCAGAACCGTAACCAGGATAAAACGGTCGCTCAACATAAATAACCATACATACTAACTATATTATACAACAATTACAGTAGTTTAATTTGACTGGACGAAAGCCATTCCAGGAGCGCTGATAATGCCCAGTAACAGCACTGTGTAGTTTAACTACTGTATAAGCGTGACTCCGATCCCCGGTGTTCTACAAACGCTGCATGGGTGAAAGTAAGCCAAGCTAGAAAGCTAACGTCTAACACAAGGCTGAATTCCAAATTCCTTCCTAACCCCTGATCAAGTGCACTTGGTGTGGTGAACAAGTGATTGTACACCATAGTGCACTAGCATTCCATTTAACACTATTTGGGATTCAATCCGGAACCTGGAAATTAACGGAGCTGATATTCTAAGTGGAAATATAAAGAGAAACTTTACCACCTACTGTGTAGTCAACCTTTTGTCTACATAGTACCGGTAAGAATTTAAACATTAGCTGTCGGTCACCAGCTCCGCTAGTCGCGGTTAGTTAGTTCTGCCAGTCGCAGAAGGATATGTATTGGCGGAGCAAATTACCTGTTTAAAAAAGGCAAACAAATCATAATCTGTTGATAATAAAAAACGCTGTTAGTAGAGCAATATCGCACTCGAGGTCACAGCCGTGATGATATCCAGCACAACAGCACTCCCTCACGTCTGATATTGCTTAAATTTATTTACAAGGCTTTTGTATTCAGTATGTAACTGTATTAAATAGCTACAAACCACATCATCTACGTATATTGTTTTGTTGTTTTCTGACATTTATAATTATTTTCTATACTATATTATATATACAATATGTTAAATTGTTAAAATATTATTTTAAATTTTCACCTGGGTGCCAATACTTTGGGAGCTTACTGTACAGGTGCACAAGTGAACGCAAAGACTTCGTCCTTCCTACCTAAAAAAAAAATGCATACGTGATCTCAAAGACACTGGTGTCCTCTAAGACACACCCACATGCATATATGGACTATAAGGAATTTCAGTCCCTTTTCTTGTTGTCTTTTTTTTAATGTCTCTCACTTCAAAACATCCTTTCATCATTCTCTCTCTCCCTCTCTGTCTCCATTCATCCCCTCTCTCACACTTTGTGAAAAAAGGTCGCCCAAGGTGAGGCACGACATCTTCAGTCAGCAGTTCAGCTCTGCTCCATCGCGGAGGATTGAATTCTGGATGCAGAGTGAACGCGGACGCCCACGCGCCCATATGCACACGCCAGATTGCTACTGTGTCACGTAAATAGCATCTCACCTTCTAGACACGGCAAAACAATAGACGGCATTAAGTTAACCTCGCCTGTTTCAGAAAAAACATCCCTCATGTCTTCGGCATTTCTCTCTCTCTCTCTCTCTCTCTCTCTCTCTCTCTATCCATCCCTTATTCTCTTTGTCTCCCGAGCATAATATCTTGCTCTATCTCTCTGATGTTATCCCTCACGCCATAATCAAGCTGGACATCGAACTTCTTAATCAAATGTAATCACACGACAGTTCTGCTCTTAATCACCTGGTTGCCATGGCTACTGTTGGCAAGGGATACCGGGGACTTAATAAGCACCGGCAAGTTCTTTAAGCGTATCTCTGAAATGTACAGGCTTTCAGCTTTACCCATGATTACTGACTGCTACAAGACATCACAATAGACAACACACACACACACACACACACACACAAATATGATGACGGATCTGTGACAGCTGAACAAAAACCTTTGGAACCAAAGCTGTCATGCAGCCAGACGCAAAGAACCCACATATCTATACAGTTGTATAGAACCAGACATAACGAGACATCTTAAAGAGACAAGCAGTCCGTGGCAACACTGTGATTCTTACAGATGGATGTGAAATTAATAAAACACAATCCAGACCGTCATTCGGATGCACTGCTACAGTCACTGTAACAAATCAAACCTCAAGATTTGGCGATTAAATTGAATCAAACCTAATACAGAAGGCCATCGAGATCTGCAGGGAATTGCAACCAGAACCCTCTTAAAACAAAATGCTGTAGTATTTGCATGAAATCTACACACAACCGTAAATTTTGAAGCATCTCTAAATTACTTAGTGTATTGATAATCCACCGTAGTACCCTGGTGTGTGAGGCTAGACCAGGTGGAATTTTAGCTGAGCCCCGGGCTCATGTTTATTCAGTCTGCACTTTTTATCCCACTTTGAAACCTCAAAACAACTCAACAGAAATGGGTCATCCCAAAAATTATAGCCATCGAGGCCACATTTGTCAACCTTTTCTAGAACGAAGAGAATTATGGGACTGTGAAAAGGACACTCCAAAGCAAGAGACCTTATAAAACTCTAGGGAAACGTAGGGAACCAATAGGTTCAGTAACTAACATGCACAACACTCCTTTGTTAGAGCTCTGTTAGAACTTGAGGCGGATCAATCGGCTAGGCCAGGGATGGCCAACCTTGGATCCTCGAGAGCATGATTTCCAATTATCCCTGAACAACTCACTGCTGATAACTTGTTCAGTCAACTATGCCGGAATCTGGAGGATACCATCTTAGATGAAGGTGGAATGGGTGAAGACGACTTGGTGAATTGGTATCGTCCAGCTTCTTATCGACTAAACACACCTGATCCAGGTAATCAGCAGTATGTAGTTCAGATATAATTGGAAAACATGCAAGGCTGCAGCTCTTGAGGCTCTCCCTGGGCCAGGCTGTGATCAAGGAGATACAGAACCTCCGAGTCTAGCACCCTTTGACGTTCCACAGAGACTCTGTAAAAGCGCTGGCGGACAGGAGCGGCATCACACTGGAGAAGATGGTGTCTGAGACGGCATGTCTGAGACCAGTGATGGAAATCCGCTAATCGGTTTGATCACCTGAGGGAGGTACTTGAATAACGCAGGAAGTTTTCAGATTATCAGCATTCCTACTAACACTGCATCATCATGTTCGCATTGACCCGCTTCATTCATTCGGTGAAGAAATCGGTTTGTAATTGCCACAGGTACTCTTTACATTTTCCTCCTGCAATGCTACAAGCAATCAGTTAGAAACATGAGAAGACGCACCCATATGAGATCCAGAGTTTATTTCATCTTTACAGTGAAAGTATACTTTGAGCGGATTAATCTCACACCGTCGGGTTAATCTTTTCTGATCACCTCGTATGGGCCAGCAAATTTTAAATGAAAATTCGAGCTGGCAAGAATGCCATTACCTGATCCCCAGGCCTGAAAGCACAATGTTCAGTAATCATACAGTTTGTCATTTTGGTTTCCTTGTCAACAGGTTATCTGTTTGTCAAGTTTCCTTTTTAGACCAGCTCGTCAGTTTCATAAAGACGTCATTGAAACCTATTGACATAAATATTTAAGGCCTGCCCTACCAAACATTCAGCTTGCAATAATGCCAAATTACTTTGCATGGTGTGTCCAAATGCAAGGGCGCTGGGACTAAACCCTGTGCCCTCCTGGCTCACATCTGTAGCCACCAACATCAGTCAGGGCAAACCCTCCTCACCGTCTCGACTTGGCTCTACACAGCATCCCTTCAGCGTAGACTTGAATGCCTGATGAAAATGCTCCAACACTTCCTGATGTTGAGGCTGATGAGCAGACACTTTTACGCTTAATCTTTCGCACCTTTGCTCAGGAAGTGCATTTGTTAGACATGAAATTAGTTCCCCAATCTGACTGAATCTCACTCACTCTCACTCATCCTATCCCAGGAGGCTTAGGGCACGAGGCAGAGTAGCCCCTGGACAGGGTGCCAATCCATCGCAGGGCACACACTCACAGACTCATTCACACACTACGGGCAATTTACATATCTTTGGACTGTGGGAGGAAACCGGAGTACCCGCAGGAAACCCACCAAGCACAGGGAGAACATGCAAACTCCATGCACACAGAGACGAGAATCGAGCCTGGCTGGGAATCGCCTGGCCGGAAATCGAACCCGGACCCTGGAGGTGTAAGGCGACAGTGCTAACCACTACACCACCGTGCCGCCTTCTGACTGATTCATTTTTGGTAATTCAAATAAAGAAATGCACTGAGTTGATGGCCTTTACAATGTTCTTAGTCTGAACAGACTGTAAAGGTTGAACATGAATTACAGTCAACAAATATGAATCCCCTGTTTTTGAATGAGACAGTGGCTCCACACAATCAATAACAATAATAACAGGGCGAAGATGAACTGGGTTTTGGCAGCTGATTAGGGTTTCATGTACAAGCATGTACAAGTCTTCACATAAGCAGAGACGGCCTTTTTAAATCAAAGGCAATTTAAAAAAAAAATTTATGGACCACAGAGGGTACTACAACTACAACCACACCATGGCGTGGTACCTACCTATGAAGTAAAGTGTTTCCTTTCGTTACACAATCAGGTGTTTGGTCTTCATCAAATTGGTGAAGGAGCTAAGTAAAGGGTCAGAGTTTAGTTCCCAACTGATCTCAGACCACTGGCCAAGGTAATCAAATTCAAGGAGAGCATTTTGTTTCAGCAGCCCCAGTTAAAGATGGTGAGACCATCAAGACGATCATAAGGAGACAGACTATCTGAGTCCAAAGCGGTATGGGAAACTCAACAGGCCACACTTGATTTTCCAGTATTAATGCCACCTCATTTAACAAGAGAGAAAGATATATACTCCCAACAATGCTCCACTTTCAAATACGTCTAAAAAGGCATGCATATACTTTGGAAATAAACAAGGAAAACTAACATCACTAACATCCCCACAGAGAAACAGATCACAGTATCTGTATCTGTTAATACCAAAATAGCCAGTGATGAATGCTTAACAGAACATCTGGTCTTTTCTTTGCCTCTGCATATACAGTATGGCACTCCAACTTCCAATGCCTCTGGCCAAAATAATAATTATAAATTTGATCTGGTCCCAATGTTGTACGCCAGGGACGCTTCTCTAGGTTCAGAGGCGAGTCAGAACCCACAAAGATTTAGCAGTCCATTATCACTTAAACGCTCCAGATAATTGGATTGTATGTATCAGTGCCAGTGCAGTGGTTTTATTTGCCGTATTAATACAAGAAATGGCACAAGCAAGCACATTTTACAGTGACCTCTTTGGCAAACTCTGTATAGGTTTGGGTTGCACATTTATGCATACGCTTATAGGCTTAGAGGCTTTCAGTATGGCTGTTGTAACAGTCAAGAGAAGCCTGATTAGGACTCCTGCACTCTCCCTGATCCATCAGGATGCGCTCAGATTCAGGCCAACTAATAGCAACAACCACATGTTGAAATAAATTAAAGTACATTTAAATTAACATTCACTTTCTCAAACTAGACCCAAGTACCAGGATATATCAAATACAGCAGAACTACAGTAGGATGGGTCTCCCCAGACAATATACCTTCCTAAATCAACGGTCTATGCTCAATTTGTAACTCAAATTGGAATCGAGTTGGTGTTCAAACTGTTTTTTGTTTTTATTTCAATTTGTTTGACTTTGCTCTGTTCTCAGTGGAAAAACAGAAGGGTTTTCTGTTGCTTGAAAGGCAGGCCAGCCGTAGCTAAATTACCGGCACTTCGGAGTGTAGACAAGTTCATAACGATCTGTTACTGCAAGCAATCGGTCCCTTAAAACAAACCTAGCATCTCATCTGACTGACATGCAACAACCTCGTTGTAATTAGTGGTTTATACAAACACTTTCAAATAGATATAGATATACCACTCTTATACTAAATTATATCCGCCTTAAAAACGTCATTGGGCATAGAGCTGGCAACCCGACCCCATAAGTAACTGCCACAGAAATGACGGATATATCTCCAGGGTGTGGTCGCCCAAAGTGCCGTATGGCGCGTACAGTATGCGGACCTACTGAAAACACAGCTATATTTCCATTAGTTAAAAGAGGTCTGTACGACGTGAATCCTCATCTTCTAAGAGCTACAAGTGGAGGCAGAGTTATGCAGTCTAAACCAAAATCAACCATTGCAGTTAAAAATTGCCTGTGGCATCAGAGGTGTTCCCGAGACAATCACTTTACCCACTTTCACCATACAAAAATAACAAACTAAAAAAGAAAACAAAAGATCAATACACACTTAGAACCCAGCGCTATGCCCAAAGGAGATGGTTTCCCAAACAGAGCTGATTAAGTGGTAATCCTGAGTTTAACTGCGTAAAGCCAACAACATCATGGAAGTGTACTTCAGCTTCACAGGACTCAGGAGGTGTACTTTTTCTAAAAACAATATGGTGTTAGTCTTCCGGCTGCTCCAGGTGAGGGGTCGCCACAGCGGATTATCCAATCCGCACATCAGCTTGGCAGAAGTTTCACATCGGATTCCCTTCCTGACGCAGCCCTCCCTTCTTCCAAAATGCGACAAATAATTTACTGATATTGTGCAGAGATGAATTAAAAAATAAGTTACTTAGAAAGAAGTATGCGCTCCTCATTTGTCTGGGAAATCGAAACTGAAGACAATAAACTATTGAACCATCAATAGACAAATCCCAGAAGAAAAGCAGCAGACATTGAGGGAGAACAAGGCTTTTTAAACTCCAGTTTCACTTCTGCACCAGGCTAGCAATCAAGATCTACAACACCTACAAGCTACCTGTACTAAAAAAAGACATACAAAAGGAAAGAGTGGACTGCCTAAGCCCCATCACAAACAACTTACTGTCTTAGACGTCCTTAAGGTGCCTCCTGAAAGGGACACACTTTTTTAAATCTAGGAACTACAAATAGTGTCAGAAAGTTGAACCGTTCCCTCACCTGCCTCTCTTGGTCCAAAGTCAAAATGCGATAAAAATGGTTGCTTGGTACCATACAACAATCTGTATACTCTTCTGTCCTTAAGATTTTCCCCATCTTGAAAAATGTACAGTTTAACCTCAGACCGTTTCAAAGCACTGACACTGGAGACTCCTTCCAAAAACACCAGCTATTGCCCAGATGTCTTTAAATCTATTTGTGTGGAGCATCTATCATCCTAATAAACATACAAGTTGTTACCCTAGAGACAAGATAATATTAAAACAAAGACATAAAGGCGAAAAGAATAAGGATACTCTTAATCTTTTCCTGGATTTCCTTCAGCTTTGATTACAGCACGCACGACTTGGTATTGTTTCAACAACCCTATGCAACGGTATAATGTTTATATTTGTCCAGTGTTGCCTTTCAGATTTTTTTGTATTGATGAAGGGAAAATTTAACCACTTCCCAAAGACTTCCAATGGGGTCAGGACTATGTTCAAGTTCAATTTCAAGGTCAAGTAGGCTTTTATTGTCATTTCAACCATTTCATTTCAACTGTGTGGTGTCCAGTTCATGTGTGAAAATGATTCCTCATGCTCCCTGAACCACTCTTACTCTATCTGAGTCCTGGAATACTTCTCCATAGATGTGATAACCTGGTCATTGAGGTCATCAGCTGACTTCATTTTATTGCCACATACTGTAACATTGCTGAGTCTAGACTTGTTGAATTTATATGATACAACTTCACCAAATGTTTAAGTGATCTCCAATGACATTCATGCATATTTTCCTTTTTTTTTTTTACCATGTTTCTTTTGTAAAGTTGACGGTTCAGCATTATCCTTCCAGGTTTTAATAAAGTCCTGGACAGTTCTTAACCCAACTCCAGTAATTAAGCAATCATTTCAAAACGTTAAAACATGGTTGTGTAGGAAATGAGAAGCTGCTCACTGCATCATTTAGGCTTAAAAGAATTGTTGCCAGCTGAAACATATTAATTACTGCAGTAATTATTCCATTAAGGAAATACAATAAGTACTTGATTACTGAAATCTAATTGGTGACTTTTTTCCAAGCAATGCATTAAGCTGCTGTTAAAGATGATCAATCTATACCTTCAGACCAATTTAAACTGAGAATTTGATCATCGTCCACGTATCTACACTCACCTGTAGTCTTCCGTCTAGCGTCCTCTGGATGGTGACACACTTGCTGGGATGGACGCCGTTGGTGGTGATGGCTGTGATAAGCGAGTCCAGCTCATCCTTCTTCTCCTTCAGTTTCTTGACGAGGCTCTCGATGGCCCTCTTGGCGAAGCCCTCATTCTCACCGCCCTGTCTGTGGCACATGAGGCTATGCACGATGCTGAGGCAGGCATCGTTACTGCTGGGGGGGTTCACCGACATTCTGCTGCTCACACACACATACACGAGCGCATATACAAGAACGCAGGTGTTACCACAGAAACATACCGCACACATTTTTTTATGTGGCAATAATGATCTAAAAATGTAATGATGAAGTGGAAATGAACCAGGAATAGGAAGTGGGGAATCTGTGGCATGCGGAATTTCCATATATAGCAACATACATTTGTCTCATGCAGGGTTGAGACCATTTGAGAACATTTGAGGGATGCACATGACCTCCAGAAGGATTTTCACAAAAATGAAAGCAATGATATTTTAAACACTCTGATACAACGCCTCATCAATCACGAACAATCCATCCTAAACATCTGATTTATGGGAAAGAAAGCCAGTGTGTAATAATGAATGTTAGGATTTATTAGAACTACTCACCACTGCTCATGTAAACCTATTAGACTACAACTTTGTATGCGATTTCTATACAGTTAAAGACAAGTTCATGAGAAATGCGGAGAAACATTCAAACATGTCGTCGTACTTGAACGTATGACTGAGCGCTGGCCTTGGGCGTGATCTGTGCATGCCGCAGAAGTGTTTGTGCAGATTGCCTCTTTCATGGCCGAACAGAGATAAACACTCAGGTATTACTGTGTTATTGCATCATGTCCATTGCAGTGAAACAAGCAGCCGCCTGGAATAAAAGGAGATTCTGTATCCAGGAATGTGGGCGTAAAGACTGACCAATAATATCACTGCATCGATCTCAATCTTCGCCAAATTCCATCACTTCAAGGCAGTGTGTATCATGTGACAATTAGGATGGCTGTGTAGATTTATGTGTTTCTGTAGCAGTAAAGTTTGACACGAAACATCACACTTTCTTCAAATTAGTGTTCTTTTGCGCTTAATTTGTGGCTGTCCACAAACTGTGCCCTCTGTAGACCCCTGTTCATGCTGCAAGGCACAGAGATAGAACAGGGGGTAGTTTTTGTTGTTGTTGTTGTTGTTGTTGTTGTGCCGTTAAGCCGGAGTTAGCAGATAGCCATACAGGAACTACATAAAAATAGTGTAATAGATGGAATAATAGAAAGAGTAAAACACAATGAGATCCAGGAGCTCCTTTACTCCAAGCAATGGACAAAATTTACTGCCATATAATGGTATGGATACGGCTAGCAAAAGCACCTCAACGCCTCGTTCACACACAGTGATTCTAAATAAAGTAGGCATGGCCTCTGTGTCTGTCAGTGAAAATAAAGTAGGTGTGGCCTCTGTGTCTGTCAGTGAAAATAAAGTAGGTGTGGCCTCTGTGTCTGTCAGTGAAAATAAAGTAGGTGTGGTCTCTGTGTCTGTCCTGTAAAAGTGAAGTAGGTGTGGCCTCTGTCTGTCAGTAAAAATAAAGTAGGTGTGGCCTCTGTGTCTGTCATTCTTTATTAAGTAGGCATAGTCTCTGTGTCTGTCAGTGAGAAGAAAGTAGGTGTGGCCTCTGTGTCTGTCAGTGCGAATGAAGTAGGTGTGGCCTCTGTGTCTGTCATTCTAAATGAAGTAGGTGTGGCCTCTGTGTCTGTCAGTGAAAATAAAGTAGGTGTGGCTTCTGTGTCTTTCAGTGCGAATGAAGTAGGTGTGGTCTATGTATCTGTCATTCTAAATGAAGTAGGTGTGGCCTCTGTCTCTGTCCTGTAAAACTGAAGTAGGTGTAGCCTCTGTGTTTATCATTCTAAAAGGAGTAGGTGTGGCTTCTGTGTCTGTCATTCTAAAAGAAGTAGGTGTGGCCTCTGTGTCTGTCACCGTAATTGAAGTAGGTGTGGCCT
>JAQMYK010000021.1:5150712-5166182 GCA_030014345.1 Clarias buthupogon
TATCGGCGAGTACTGAAATGCAAGTACTCATACTCGTACTCGTTTTCCAAAAAAGTGGTATCGGTGCATCCCTAATTATAACGGCATATCTGACAGATTCAGACAGCGGGAAAATATAAAGCTGGTGCAAACATGTGACTTGTAAAAGTACTGAAAATGAGTGTGTGTATGATAGGTCAGCTGAAGAGCCGCGGTGCTCCAGGGCGTCTGGGTATTCGAAGGGGAATGCGCCAGCGTGGAGGAGGCACAGGTCGAGGAGCCGCTATGATTGGCCGTGGAGCCGCGCGCGGAGGCGCAGGAGCTCGAGGTGAGGAGCTACAAGGAACATTTTGTTTTTCATTTATATCGTTTTGAATTGAACAATGTGCCGGTCAGTAATAATTCAGTATAATTCACTGGTCAGTTCCTAATTCAGACGTTCATTCAACGTTGATTTCAGGTCGCGGAAGTCTGCGCGGTCGCGGCGGTTTTCCTGGAAGAGGCCGTGGTCGAGGGAGAGGCAGAGGAGCAGGACGTACTGCCGTCACCAGGGAACAGCTGGACAATCAGCTGGATGCCTACATGTCCAAAACCAAGGGACATCTGGACGCAGAGCTTGATGCGTACATGGCCCAGGCTGACCCGGAGAGCATGGAGTGACCTGTACACGCACAGACTGATCTCTCGTCAGCTAGGCATTTTTTTTCTCCCGAACGTCCGATTTAATCAAAATGCTATTTACACTGAACTTTGTACGAAGTGACGAGAGATCTGTGCCGAGAGCTGGACAAGTCAGAAGTCAAGGCTCCTTAAGCTTATATACTAATTAGAGGGAAAAGGAGCTTCTCGTTATAGAGCATTAGTGTTTACAAAATGCTGATAGAAGGAAAGCGGACGTGGACGCGTCTATACACCCTGTCATGTAACTGCGAGCTTTGGACCTTAAGCAAACGGACTTTTTGCCCTGTGAGTTTTATTGAGCTGAACTTTAGAGAAAATATGATTATTATTATTGTTATTAATAGTTGTCTACTCTAAAACCTAATCAGATTTGTTCTGGCACATACGGTTCCTGAACGCACTGTGCTATAAACGTGCTTCCCGTCCATCTTATGTTTTATTGTGGTTTTTATGGTCATATTGTTCTCATGAACACAAACCTGTGACAATACAGTTGTTTTTGATTGAAAAAAAAAAAAAGTCCACTACCGAACACCTCGGCCTGTTGTAATTCAACAACCATTTTTACTTTCTTTTAATAAATCTTGGTCTTGATGGACAATCTAGTTTGTCTTTGGTCTTTAATGTGAATGATGAAACTGTTTTTTCTTACTTTTCTTTTTTGCTGCAAAATCAAAGCAGATCTGTAATGCTATAATGTTCTGTATTCAGCATAAAACACATTTGTGCAGTCTGAAGTATGACTTTTTAGCTTTTCTCGCAGTGTCTCAGGTGTTTTGATACGTCCGAGTGTTACTAGGCGGTGGTATGGTAGACATTTTTATTTTGACATTTGCAGTGTATGATTTAGGATTTTCAGTGCTGCAGACATTCTGCAGTCCGATCTGAAGTTTCGGTAGCCACGAGCTCAGACTAATGTCTTCCTTCTGCTGTAGACGATGCTCCGTACTGTTCTGTTCAGTAAGGTACATGCCTGTGATGCCCACAGTATGACATAAAAGCTGACATACTTGACTACATGTATACAAACACCAGTCAGCCGAATGAACAGAATTTGTGTATGTATGTATATAAAGCTTTAAATATTCAGTTAACCCTGTTTACCTGCAGTGTGTTGTCACTGTGTTTTAATACTGAATATTATAGCGCACGGCTCGTGTATTACTTGTTGCTAGGCAACTGAGGAATTGGGATTTTAGCGGAACCCGGAAGCGACTGAGGTAAAAAAAAAAAAATCTTTCCCAATAAATATTAGTGACGTGGTAAGAGAAATGCGACTTAAATTTCACAAATATTGATTCGTACTAATTAGCAATTATGGCTAAATAGTGATGACGTCACGATCAAGCTATTAAAAACGTCTTCTGACTGTAAATATATTTGTCAATAAATACATAAATATATATTCCATATAATGATATTTTTCCAATAATTGTCATAAACTGTTGTAGAATAAATTCACAATATATATTATTATCTTTTTAAGTCTTACTTTCTGTTTATTTTTTGCTAGCGCCATATTTAGCTCGTACGGTAGGACCGGAAGTGACGTAAGGTTTCCATAACAACACGACGCAGTTCAGGTCCAGAAAGAGCTCTTGAGAGAGAGTGCGCGCGCGTGAGAGAGAGGCGGTGGCAATGTGAGACCAGAACCGTTATAAGATTATTAGCTTGATAAACTATATATATATTTATATTTACTTTATTTACGCAAAATATAAATATTGTATGTACATACCAACGGGTCGCCTTCTCAGCTTTATCACAGCAGGAGCTCAGCCATGCTGGAAGCCATTAAAGTTACAGGTGAGTTTATATTGTATTATCTGATAAATCTTAAGCTATTATTCAAAAACAATAGTTTATTACAGGTTTCTGATGAAAAACATCAAGAGTTTTCCAAGACTTTAGTTATGATTATTGTTTTTAATCATTATTTGTAATATTAAAAGGGGGAAATACTTTTATTAACAATATTTACTAAGAAATCATCCTAACAATATTATATTCACATTATTTAAATATTAAGTGCATTCAGGAGGATGCATTAGTGTAAAAATAAGGTAATGATAATACAGATTCAGAAGTAATCTATTTATTATATTTTGTTAGTTTTTTTTTTTAACATATAACAATATATATATTTTAGAAATACTGTATAACATTATTTATTTTCAGTACCTGTACATTGGCATCATCCTCACTTTTTGTTTTTACAATAAAGACAATATAAAACAGCAGGACACCTTATTACTGATCACAATGCTTACATTGTGCTTTGAAATAGATTTTAAAAAATCACCATGTTAAACGTAATGTCTGTTATACCTGATCATTTCACATCATCATCGTCATTACCACCATCATGCAGTTTTGTCACAGTAGTTGCCCTTCCAGCTCATTGCTCTCACTAGACAATCGCTGCTATCGTGATTCCATGCCTCGGGTGGTTTTATCGAGTCATCTCACTCCTTTCATTGCCCAAGCTGTCCAAAATAATCAGGATCATTTAAAACCCAGTGTGTCCTCAGAGCTCACCCTCTCAAACCACCAAGGTCAATTTGACGTGACTTGATTTTAAAAAGACACATCAATAAATATATTCGTGCACCAAATATCCCAAGGTTTGGACCTAATGCAGCATGACGGGTCAGATAAGATTTCCAAAAAAAAAAAAAAAAAAAGACCTGGCTGGAGTTGTGTCTTGCTGTAACCGAAGCCCTCATGGATTTATATCGCTGAGGATATTTTCCTGACACGCTCTTTAAAAAGATTCAGTCACTGTGGAGAAGGAAATTAGTCTTTACAATAGCCGTTGTTTTAGACGTTTCATATCCGTTTCATTTGTTGTAGTTACGCAGGGGTTCGGTTTCAAGGAAAATAGGACAAAGAGCAGAAGGAGAGAGATCGTCTAGGCCACGCCCCTTTTACCAGTCCACAGCCTTACTACTGTGACTGACACCACAGAAGCCATGCCCCCTTTAATTAGCCACAGTTTTATTACTGGTACTGACATTACACAGACCAAAACACCTTTATTGGTCTACACCTTTATCACTGGGACTGACACTAGAGAGGCCACGCCCCCTTTAATCAGCCACACTTTTATCAATGGGACTGACAATACCCAGATCACACCCCCTTCATTGGGCCACACATTTATAACTGGGCCACACCCCCTTCATTGAGCGTCGTTCTTTTCACTCGGACTGACATTGTAGAAGCCACACCCCCTCCCCCCATCCCTCTTCTTGTCCTGGCGGTTGGTATCCATTATGTAGTATTACCTCCAACTTCTGAACTTGATCTCCCTTATCTTTATCACATCATCTTAACAGAGGTGCTTGTTAGTCCTCATGGTGTTGACGAGAAAAAGATGCCATAGGGACTGATATACATGGATAGCTCCACCCACATCTTGAGGGGAGGAGCTATGGGAATTTGGGAAGGTTAAGTTACATTGTGACAAGTGTTTTGGAAAGTGAAGAAAGGGGACAAGGAAGGAAGTATTTGATGGGTTTTGTTTTTTAAGGGCAAGGGGACTAGAAAAGAGGATTTAAACTGAAAGGAAGATGAGGGAGATCAAGACCAGAAGATGGCGCTAATGCAACATAGTGGATGCCAACCACCGATAAACATCAAGGAGAACAAGAAGAGAACACCAAGAAGACTGTCATTAGTCTTTTTTGTTTTTTTCCAGAGCATCTCCACTGGGCTGAGAAGGACATGGCTAAGAAGTATGTACTGAGTGTCATGGAGAAGCCTATAAGTCCAGGTCAGGTGTATGTGGAACACTGGCCTTCCAGTATCCTAAAGAACACATTCACCAGGAGCTCAGTCTTCCCCCAGAAAGAGGAGGAGAGGGAGGGGAAGAGGTTCAAGCAGTCCCCCTACAGACAGTTTAAGAGAGCACAGCGCATCGTTTCCACATCTACTACGCACAAGGACTCTACGTCGTCGTCTGCTACGCAGCCTCTCATGATGATCGGATCCGGAAACCTGGGCTACGGAGACATCAGCCAATCGCAGCTCTTCCACTCTTTCTGGCCAGGAAACAATATAACCATCATCGGCAGTCCTGTCGGCATGTCTCCTCGTCCCGGTAGCCAGCTGTATAGGGCTTCCCAACCTCGAGTCAGGCTCCCGCAGCTTCCTAAAGGCAGGCGAGATGGAGAGAACTCCACGAAGAAGCTGTGCATCCTCACTGCCATTAAACCATCCAATGTGGAAAGCGAGAAAACCAAGTTCTTCAAGTCAGACTTTACGTATAACCCGCAGTTTGAGTACAGCAACCCAGCGTCACCACAGGTTCTGGAAAAGCACAACAAAGCCTCTGACAGGTTCCTCACGCAGGTAACAGTCCATGTTTTTCACAAAATTGACACACTTTTACTAACCAAATCCTCCTTCCATCTTCTTTCTTTGTCTTTCAATCAAATGTCATGATGAAATTTGGGTTACAAGAAGATACGCTGAAGGTTCCCACAGACTAAATACTGTTAATTTCCTTGAACCCGGTTCCTGTCTTCCTCCAATTTGTCTCTTTTTATGTCTCTGTCCATTTGACATGAGGATTATGTCAGTGTTCAACAGACAGAAGTGCTTTTCTTCAGCTTGTGTGAGATCTGTGACGAGTTCATGTTGTTCTCCCAGGCAGTGCGCATCATGGAGCTGGCTCTGCGCAAGTACGGAAATTACGAGAAATTTGAGAAGGCCACCGGAGGAAGCCTGCTGACCAAGAGCCGAATTTTGGCCCACGTCAAGAAGTACATGGAGAAGGAAGGCTGTGTCGGAGAGGTGAGTGAGGCACGGCGAGGTTGAGGATCTGAACATCCGGGCAATAATCATAAAACAGTACTGTACACTAAAGCATGTGAATATGCGTATGTGTGTAGATAGTGGTGCACCTGACCGATGACCTGCTCTCCAGAGCCTCCATGACTGTGGTGCACGGCAGGCCGACCCTCACCGTGAACACCTCCGTGGCCAGGGAGCAGTGGCTCGAAGGCCTGCTGAGACACGAGATCGGTGTGTGGAAAGTGTTTTATACATCCATAATGCCGTAGCTTTACTCGTGCAGAACTCTGTATTGAAGGCGTGCTTTTTCCTTCTCTCCTTCGATCGATCACTCAGGTACTCACTATTTCCGCGGCATCAATAACGCCCAGCAGCCGTGGAGCAGTGGAGCCGAGAGGAGGAAGCTCGGGCTGAAGCCGGTCAACCCGACGGAAGAGGGCCTGGCCAGCATCAACAGCGTGCTGTTCCGCAGAGACCCCAGGCTTTGGCGTGCTGCTCTGCTCTACTACACCGTCCACCAGGCGGCGCACATATCCTTCACGCAGCTCTTCCACGAGCTCGCACGCTTCGTCCACGATCCCGGGACACGCTGGGAATACTGTGTACGGGCTAAACGCGGCCAGACCGACACCTCAAAGCCTGGTAACGCACCGCTGCATTGTTATTTAACAAGCACTTATGAGGTGAAATCTTACATTATTTTCGTCCATCTGCTCAGGATGCTTCAATAAGGATCAGGTTTATCTGGACGGCGTCCTGAAGATCCTCAGGCACAGAGAGAAGATCGACTTCCAGCTCCTCACTGCACTCGGAAAGGTCAGATTAATGTAACCAGAGTAGTGTGTCTGTGTATAGATGTGTAAGGTGTACAGATGTCTTATTGAGGACGTCAATAACACCTCGTGCAGGTGTCCTACGAGGATGTGGAGCGGCTGAAGAGCCAGGCTGTGATGGAGAGGGTGCGAATCCCACATTTCCTGCAGGACCAGGCACGTTACGCCGAGCAGCTCCAGAAGATCATGGTGGTCAACCAGCTGACTGACGAAGAGCTCCAAACGATCATCTGAGCAAACTCGCACGCTAGTGTGACCAACCCAATCATGAGTGATGCTCATGAAATCCAAGTGTTTTTTAATCTGTTCAAAGATATAAGTCTATATTTTTCTAAAGATGGTTTTCAGGATCACTGATAAGGGAAACAGGCGTACCAGGAGAAACATCAGTGCCACATACCTGCCGTTTTCACAAATGATCTTTTTTTGGCCAGAAGAACGATACACCTGCCACTAAGCTCATGCCAGTTTTTGGGACATGTCCCAAATGCTAGGATTTATTTTGCACTTTTACTACACTCTCATCCATTTTAGAAATATCCCCAAGTGTGTTCTAGTCAGAACATCTTGCTTTTCATGTCGCAAGCATGTGTCAGAAATGTCTGCAAGTTATATTATAGAACTTAGTAATAGGTATGACATATTATTCCAGGTCATATATGATCAGTGTATAGTCCTGCATGCTCTGGCAGACTTTAGGTAAGTGTTTAGAGCTAATACAGTCACTTTTTTTGTTAACAGTGTCTTCTGGGTAAATAAACCATACAAGAGTATATGTTTGCACCAATAACACACAAGTCAGGTTAGTGGTTATATATACAAACTCACCTGGAGGGGTGTGTATACTGTATAGTGGCATGGTGGCATGTTGGCGTAATGGTTAGCACTGTGGTCGCGCACCTCCAGGGTTGAGGGTTCCTGTGCTTCTGTAGGCATGGAGTTTGCATGTTCTGCCCGTGCTTGGTGAGTTTCCTCCCACAGTCCAAAGACATGTAGATTAGGTTGACTACTTGGTGTGCCCAAATTGCCTATAGAGAGAGAGAGAGTGTGTGTGTGTGTGTGTGTGTGTGTGTGCCCTGTGATGGATTGGTACCCTATTCAGGGTATACCTTGCCAAGTGCCCTAAATCTCCTGGCATAGGCTCCAGGCTCCCTGTGACCCTGTATAGAATAAGTGGTATAGAAGATGAATAGAAGATGAAGTATATATACTGTATATACATGTGTATATGTGTGTGTGGTCCTATCACAGTCGTAAAATGGGGGATAAATCAGTGGTAGCCACCATTAGCACTTTTTAAACGGTTTTCAGTCCTTGTGCTTGGGAATTTGAGGACAGTACGGGACAGGACATACAACAGTACAGACGCTAAGCACAAGCTAGTTAATGACTGAGGCTAATGGTTTAGCGAGCCAACACAACATAAAGGTGTTGTAACACAGAGAATAAGACCAAACTACAGGGAAGATTAGCATTATCTTTAGATATGTGTTGGTGAATTGTGAAAAAAAAAAAAAACGCTCCATATGACCCTAATTACACTGTAACTTGCTAACTATTGGACTTCAGTTAGGTTGACGAGCATTACCGTGAGACAAACTCATGAGCGGCATTAAAATATTTCAACCTTCAACGTATCGTAAGTTGTTTAGGAGTAAACATGAACATTTGTCATCACAAACTTTTCACTGAAATATTAGCATTTATTTGTTTTATTGACTCTTTATAATGAAATCAAATAAGATCTCGTCTTTTCGGCACTAGTGTTTGGGATACACCCTCCATCCCCAACATGCTCCGTTTCTATTTTATATTATAATTTTTGTTGTTATTGTAGATGGATGTTTTTGTGAATTTGTAAACCAGCTCATTTTCAAGTTTGTGTTCTGCATGAAAATTCATAGCAGGCTTTCTTCCTCATGATTATGGTCACACGTGTTCTGATGTTCACTGACGTGTCAAATCCTAATAAATCCTCCCCCCTCCCCCCCGCCCTTAGTTCTCTGCAGCGTCTGATTTCTTCCACTTTGCCTACCAGGTCAATAACACGGTCATAGCACTGATTTTATTTTGAGGTGATGCCACGATAGAAGAAGCAGAGCTCGACTTGAGATGGAATGTAGCTCTTTTTTTTTATTGCAAAAATGTTCCTTGTAACTCAATTCACCTTTTTCATAAGTCATTTGTGGAATTTCATCATGCTTCATAAGATGTCTATGGCTTCTTCCATAAACTTGGGTTACTGTCATGGGTTACTCTCCTGATGCTTCAACATTATCCCACTGGCCAGCTAGCTAACTACAGTATCTTAAAAAAGTATATGCCCCCTTCTTGATTTTTCTTAGCCGAGTTACATTTCACTTGATCGGACCTGATTCCTGCCAGACTGGTTGAATCAAGAAATACAATCTAAAGAATTTCAAGAATAGATGAGAAACCAAGTAATTGACATGTATCGGTCTGGAAAGGGTTACAAAGCCATTTCTAAGGCTTTGGGACTCCCAATGAACCATGGTGAGAACCATCATCCATAAATGGAGAACACTTGAAATCATGGTGAACCCTCCCAGGAGCAGCCGGAATTACCGAAACTACTCCAAGAGCACGACGATGACTCATCCAGGAGCTCATAAAAGAACCCAGAACATCTGCTTTGTGGCTTGGACGAATTGTGCGCTATAATAGAAAATCCTGAAGGAGAACGTCCGGCCATCAGTTTGTGACCTCAAGCCACAAAGCTCAAGCACACTTAGGTTCTGCAGCAGCAGGACAATGATCCGAAAAAACAAAAGCAAGTCCACCAATGAATGGTTAAAAAAAAAACAATCCCCCCACCCCCCACAATACTGTAGTTAGCTGTATTTAGCTGATTCATGTGAGAATTGCATTGAGCTTTAAACCTTGAGAGAGAGAGAGTTTTCAGGGCTTTTCCAGACCAATTTATCAGCATGTCAAAATATTACAAGTTAATGTTGAAAAAAAAAAAAACATTAACATTAAGAGCTAACAAAGCTTTTTCCCCCCCCCCTTTCCCTGAGGTAATTTTATCACTGCTGAGTTGCTTGTTAGCATTTATTAGCATCGAAAACACCGTTAGTGTGAGAGAAAACACACAAAAAAGAAAACAGTATCATCTGTGGGTCAGTTTGCCCCAAGTTATTATAAACTTCTGTAAATATGTTAATTAACATTTAATAATAATTAACCTTCTTGGGGTTAGGAACTAATTGTATTTTTCTCCGTAAGTTCATTTCAGAGCTGAGTATACTGAATGACCAGTTCACTGCTGCCACTGGAGGGCGCTCTCAATCAACACACCAGATCAGTTCAGTTGTACATTCACTTGCAGAAAATCACTCCCTGAACTTTTCCATAGTTTTTACTTCAAGGCATTTAATGCAGGTAATGTCATGAATCACATTATTGCACTCCTGTAGAATCTGGGTTAGTTAATCTGTACACAATGATACTGTCAGCTGATATAATTACATAAAAGCAATATTAAAGCCTCAGAGTTTGTGGCAGGACATAATCTAAACAGCCTCGTAAAGACTTAACAAGCTATAAAAGTAAGTCCTTCTTTTCAGGTGTCAGTTATTGTTTGGTTATAACAAAATCCCCAAATCTAAAATTCCTATGGTTCATCATTTTATTGTATTATCCATTCTACATCATTTAAAACCATGATGCTGCACGGACATAGAGGAAAGGAGTCTGTAAAGAGAGGGATTAGTCGGCAGTGGGACAGGGCTGAAGCTTCACCACTGATGCTACCACCACCATGCTTCACTGAAAGGAAGCTGCGTTTACATGGACCCTAACAATATACAGATAAAAGCCCAATGGGAATAAAAGTGCATCTTAATCAGAGTAGTGGGATTTATCGGAACAGATGGGAAGCTTGATCTAACCTTAAAGCTGGGGGGGAAATTATTACTTCTTATTCCTATATGCACGTCAAAAAGGTATATTCAGATTAACTGATTTAAACATATAAATGCACATCTTATCAGATCAATGTCCATGTAAACAGTTACAGTTAAGTTGGGATCAGAATGATTTTAGCCGTTTCGAAGGAATACTGTCCGTGTAAACATAACTATTACGTGGTTTTTCATTCACTGTGAAAAAGATAAACGGACAATAAAATTTGGATTCTTAGATTTAGATAGAGGTGACAGTCCTGCTACTGCACTCCTGATTTTATTCATGTTTGCATCTATATTTTAACCTAGGTTTCACCCCGGTTTTTCACATGCACAGGTAATTCACATCATCAGCTCAGTGACCTGAACTTAACTTTATCTGTAAATTCTTAGAAACAAGTTGTGTAATAATGTGCACTTTCAACTCTCACCAGCGTGACTGTCATGGCCCAAGCTGGACTTGACCTTTGATTGTCTATCCCCTGCATTTTTGTTTATTTATTTTTTGTGTGAGGGAAATGGAGATTATCTACAGATAAATGTATTTCTATATGATTCCTTTTTGATAAAGCAAAAATGTATTCCTATATGATTATTAAATATGAATTACTATATAATTTTGTTACATTTAAAAAGATGTAACTCATATAAGCACTTTGTGAAACCAAGAAGCTGATGAATGAAGGAATGAAGTTGATCTTTGACACTTGAGTTGTTTTTATATTTGTAAATGTTTAGCAGTGAGGATTCAGATATATTTAAAATATTAATTTGCGACTCTTTGTTACAGAAACGGAGGAAGTGTTAAACAGGAAATTTACACAAATGTCTTTCTGTCAACTGAACATTTTTCTCAGTTAAATTCTCATTATTGCTTTATTCCATGTACTTCATTAAAAAGTTTTTAGCACATGTATAATTTAAAAAATTTAATAATACATATCTCTCTCTCTCTCTCTCGCTCATTTCCTTAAATATCTGATTATTTCTCTACATTTAAAATCATCTCTACTGTACAATAGCTGAATAAAAGACGCAGCCTCAGTCCATCTCAGTCTCTCTTTGTAGTGATGTCATGCCATTGTGACGGCGTCTCCACAGCCCGATTTCAAGGGTCACCGCTCGTGTTTGTGTGTGATGTCATCCCTCTCCACCACTGCCACGCTGCCTCCGTTGTGCAGAGGCTCCTTCGTCATCTGCTCATTTGTGCAATCTGTGTAAAACTCGGCCATGATGGGACAATGCTCCGAGGCCACTCCGCCCCATGACCAGTTATCAGGGATCCAGGGGTTGGTCAGGCCCTCCCGCACGACAAAGTAATGACCTACACACACAAACAAATACACACATGGTGAAAAGACAGTTACAACAAGTGTTAAATGCCTAAAGCAAAGATTGAAGAAAGATGGATGGATAAGTTACATGACAAACACTTGGGTTGCTGGGATAGCAGTTCCTGCAGGGAACCCCAAACTTCCCTTTCCCCAGCCAACTCTTGATTGGGGGATCCAGAGGCATTCCCAGATCAGTTTCGAGATATAATCTCTCCACCTTGTCCTCAGCCTCCTCCCAGCTAGACATGCCAAGAACACCTGCCTAGGACGGGACCTTGGTGCCTGAACCACCTCAACTGACTCCTTTCCATGCAAAGGAGCAGCGGATCTACTCAGTGTCTCCCACGGATGACTGAACTTCTCATCTCATCTCTAAGGGAAAAGCCAGATCGGCAACTTGTATTCATGAGGGTAGGAACGAAGATTGCTAGTAGATCGAGAGCTTTGCCTTTTGGCTCAAATCTCTTTTTCGTCACAACGGTGCGGTAAAGCAAATGCAATATCGCCGTTGCTGCTAAGATTCTCTGGCCTCACGCTCCAATGTCCCCTCACTTATCCTTCACTTGTGGTAATGACTCACTCGCTAGCTGAAGTAGAATCACGCAACCCATGACACCAAAAAGGGATCAAAATACTGAAAACATTCCAATGTCAAACTTTGATAAAGCCCTGACACTGGAGACTCATTCCATCAATGTTAATGAAA
This sequence comes from Clarias buthupogon, assembly GCA_030014345.1. Taxonomy (NCBI): domain Eukaryota; kingdom Metazoa; phylum Chordata; class Actinopteri; order Siluriformes; family Clariidae; genus Clarias; species Clarias buthupogon. The sequence goes on from JAQMYK010000021.1 coordinate 5,162,969, forward strand.
CATCACCTTACAAAAAAAACACATCAACGACCAAATAATTTTCTTTCTTGAAGATTAATACCTTTATAAATCTGTTTATTACTGTACCAGCACTGTAAGATAAACTGATATGGATTCTAATAAGGACCTTTACTATCACATTCCTACACCCATGTTCTCACACACCTGTGTAGAGCTTCTTGATGCTCCGGCTGGCCCAGATGTTGTCCAGGCAGCTGGATCCCTGCGGTACTTTGGTGCTGATGTTGGTGTTGACTGAGGAAGGCACCAGGGCGCTCAGCTTCTCCTTCTTCAGAGCCTCAAACTGAGCGTTGTCCGGTGGAAGACCAAAGCCCCCGACGACCAACACGTTCTTCACCCCTACAGAGGGAAGCCACACGCAGGGCACAGGGTTTAGTGCCCGTCTAAAATGCTTGGTTTCAGTGCTTTAAAGATGCAGTTTGTAATCTTTAATAGCACCCGTCACACTCCGACAAAGACCATGAAGGTCTTACTACGTCCTAAAAATATAATAAGATTGCAGCAGGAACATGAAAACATCAAAATAGGAAAATGTTAGAAATAAGTTCTACTACTTCCTAGCCTCGTCCTGTCAGGTCCTCAATGTGTTTTCATGTCACTAATTTCTATCTTACTAAAGTAGGCTTGGCCTCTGTGATTGTTTTACTAAAGTGGGAGTGACCTCTGTCTCTGTCAGTCTTATTAAAATATCCGTGACCTTTGTGTCAGTCAGTCTTCCTAAGGCATCTTTGACTGTCACCTTCCTAAATTAGGCGTGGCCCCTATTGGCCTTCCTAAAGTAGGCGTGGCCCCTATCGGCCTTCCTAAAGTAGGCGTGGCCCCTATCGGCCTTCCTAAAGTAGGCGTGGCCGCTGTCTTACTAAAGTAGGCGTGGCCGCTGTCTTACTAAAGTAGGCGTGGCCTCAGATAGTCTTACTAATGTAGGCGTGGCCGCTGTCTCGGCCAGTCTTACTAAAGTAGGTGTGACCTCATTCTCTGTCAGTCTTATTAAAGTAGGCGTGCTCCTTATGTCCGTCAGTCTTACTATAGTAGGCGTGGCCTCTGTCTGTCAGTCTTACTAAAGTGGGCATGGCCTGTGTCTTTGTCAGTCTTACTGAAGTAGGTGGGCCTCTGTGTCAGTTTTACTAAAGTAGGCATTGCCTCTGTGACACATACACATCAAGGGAGACAATATTGTCCTTATTGGTTTCTGCTGTGTTCCTGCCAGGGTAAGTGTTGATAGAACTTTAATCAGCATACAGATTCCTAATAATAATAATATCTAACTTAGAGTTTCTTTATTTTGGGCTTCAGGTCTGTTGCACATGTCGCTGTATAGTAAAGTTGTAAATAAAGCAGATGTTAGCTAACATTCCTAAAAAGAAAGTCATAGCCATCAGCGGGATAAATAATTTTTTTTAATTAAAACCTCAAAAACCATAATGAATGTCAGAACACATAAAAGTGTCGCTGTGTATGAGTATGTGCATGTCAAAAATCATAGATCTATATGCTACAACAAAAAAGTGTCTTGTAATAAACAAACTGTGTTAACGAGACGCCAGTAATTAGATCATTACGACGTGTTTATTATATAACAGAAAGCACGGCGAGTGCCTGAGCTAAACACATTATGTAAGTGAGGAGAAATCCTGTCAGTGTGCTTACGCTGCACTGCGCTTAACGCATCAGCACAAACAGCACCAGCGGCGTCCAGAAAGCCAGCTGTGCAACCAAGCCCACTGACACACTGCCAATAGGTCACACCCAGACCACAAAGTGCATTCTGGGACATTCGAAGAAACCCACCTCTCAGAGTCTCCTGCACTCCAGGGCTCAGCCTATGGGCTTTCGGCTCTTCTGATTTGTGGCTCCGCCCATTCTGCTGCTTGGGCGCCAGTGGAGGTTTGAGGTGCACGTTGACTACGGTGAGCTCGGACGATCCGATCTGGTTATAGAAACAGAAGATACAGGAGGGGTGTGAACTGCCAGGATCGGACATGAACCAACTCTAAAGCTAACTAACTTATTCATATAAACATTACATCATAAATCATAGAAACTTCATAAAGCTTTTAGTAATGAAATTATTAATTTATTTAAAGAAAAACATACAGAACGTGTTACATCTATGCTTTTTAAACACTATTTAAATGTTCAGTGTATTGAAACATTATTATGTTACTGGAACATTATGTTAAACATTACTAATATTAAACTATTAACACTTCAAACATCTGCATCTGTACTCGAATTTAAACCAGGAGTGGGCGTGGCCCAAACTGGAAAAGTTTATTTGTTCATTATTTTTCCAGACATTTTTAAATGAGCATTGGATAGTTTGTAATCCTTCACAGTTATTATTTTTGTTTGCACATCCTTATGAGATTCACTAACACATTTAATCAGGTTTATTTCCAATATACAGTGGAACCTCGGATTACGAGTAACGCGGTTTACGAGTGTTCTGCAAGACGAGCAACGACTTTTAATAAATTTTGACTTGAAAAACGAGCGTTGTCTTAGTTTACGAGCACCGAGTATCATGTATCACGCATGCGCTTCTTGTTTTGACGCCGAGCTTCACGTCATCACAATTGAGCCAACGGTTTTTCTCTCTCTTGCGCAGCAAATTGTGGGTAATCCTCTCCCCTGCTGAGTGAATACACACACACGCGTGTGTTTTGAGTGTGTGTGTGTGTGTTTGTGTGTGTGTGTGTGTGTGCTTGTGTGTGTGTGTGTGTGTGCGCGTGTGTGCGTGTGTGCGTCTGTGTCTGTGTAAGGCAGAGTTTGTGTGTTTGGCAACCTGAGAGAAGGGGGGGTTGTAAATGCGAGCGAGCGTGCGTGCGTGCGTGCACGCTCATTCACTAACACCAACACATACTCGCGTTTACATCCCCCCTTCTTTCAGGTTGCCAAACAAACACACAAATACTTCTCTGTCGCGATTGTTTTCAAAGGTGAGGAGCTGTTTAATTAGTTTTTTGTTGTTGTTGTTTTACCTTACAGCAGTGATTCTGTTAGTATGCGCTCAAGCGAGTCTGACTAGCGATGTTCCTTGCTCATTTTTAAACGGTTTTAAAAACGGTCTCTCCATTAATGCGTGTGTGTGTGCACGCGTGTGCACGCACATTTTATACACACACACACACACACACACACACACACACACACACACACACACACACACACACACACACAAACGGAAACACTT
>JAQMYK010000021.1:5166282-5176790 GCA_030014345.1 Clarias buthupogon
TTGGTTTACGAGTGTTTTGGAATACGAGCCCACTTCCGGAACGAATTATGCTCGTAATCCGAGGTTCCACTGTATAAACAAACTCGCAGTCAAATTCAAACCACTGGTGACCCTGACCAGGCCGCGTGACTGTAAAAACCCTGTACGCCGGAGTCCTGCTTCACGTCTGAAACGCCGGCCTCCCAGGCCCAAAACATGTGGAAATGGCTTGGAGCGAGATCAGGACTGTATGGGAGATGTGGCGATAACAGATGCGCCTCTTCCGCAAGATGACGACAAGTCCCGGTTTGACTTGAACACCCCTATATAAGGTTTATAACCCTTAAAGCACACGGATACAATCACATTTAATGTTGGGTAAAAGGTTTAGTGCTGTAATATGTGCTGTAATGATGACTTTAGAGTGAAACTGAATGAGATTGTTTAATCATATTTTGGCTGCTTTGGTGAGAAACTATTTCTTTTTCCCCCTAATGTACAGTAAGTTATGTCTTATTTGAATCCTTTTACAATATTAGTCATTTATGGCGTTACTGTTAATATGGCAGAACTGTCTGGTGGAAGATTATACAGAAAATGATGTCTAATTACTATAATAATAACGATGATGATGATGATGTGCATGACTGCAGGAGGTTTCTCGGGGTGAATCAGCCTTTCTGGCAAGCTATCTCAAAAAGAAATTAAATTAACCGAGATAAACAAAGCGCACCTCCTCCGTCTCAGCATGATCGCTCGTCTAAATCTGCATTTAACTCTTTAAAGAAAGCGAATCATTTACCAGACTCGCACAAACACAACACATTCGGTTACACGCCGCACTCGCTCCCCCCTCGCTTGCCCTTTTAGACAAAGCGTCAGCTGCTTACATAAAAGTGTCCGAGGTACGCTTTGGCCTGGGCGTCGTTCCCGTTGCCGTTAGCAGCAGCGCTCTCCGAAACCACGGCCTCTTTCAGCTGGATGCCAGCCGAGGAGTCCCAGAGGAAACCGGAATATTCTGAACCCTTCATGTAAAAACAAAACAAACACGCACACACAAACTCAATGACCAGCAGTTACACAAAAAACTTCATATACTTTATGTGTGCGAGAGTGTGTGTGTGTGTGTGTGTGTGTGTGTGTGTGCGCACTTACATTAGAGGTCTCCCCAGTGGGTTTCCCAGAAGCAGCACATTTCCACACACCACGAGGGCCTTTCCAATGACACACGCTGGAGAGAGTCGGCTGATTGAGCTCTGTGCAAAACTGAAACACACACACACACAGGATATAAAACACATGCAGTAATATGAGTAAATCCACTGTGCACTTGAGTGAGGAATAATCAGTGAGATTAAAGTGATTATTTCCCAAAAATCGAATTAAATAATTTTCACATCATTATAATTATTATTAATAATTATTGCACAATAAAAGTGAACGCCCAAGTAAACATCCATTCAGACTAACAGGCAGAAGAATGTATATAAAATGTGGGTCAGATCTTCCCCATATCCTCAACTTAAACCTGCAACACCTTCAGCACAGCAATCTGATACACACACACACACGCTTGACATTTAACGTAAACTCTTCCCAGATCATATCTATAATTAGTCAGGTTCCCCCTCAGGCCTGGCGATCTTTAAGGGAAAAGGGGTTAGGGGTTAAAGAGAGAGAGAGCGATTTAGGATGGAGCTGCTGCTGCTCCAAAACTACCGCACATGAACAGACTCGGAAATCAACGACAATTTGGGGATGAAACAAAAAAAAACTAAACAAAACAGGAGACTGAAAAACTGATAAGTTTCCCCATTTTTCAAGCGCAAAGGCTGGAGCGCCTGTTAATGCTAAACGTTATGGATCGCGGCCCAGATATCCGCGCGGCGCACAGCTCGCGTTACTGTAAGGGAATAGATCAGTGATGACGGTGAGAAGGAGCTTTGGCAGAGGCTCCGCTAGTGGACACATGTCCGCCCGCAATATGAGCCAGCACACAGGTGCAGTAAGATTCCTCACACACTTACAGATGTGTCCGACCATACAGACCATTTCTCAAATATACAAACAGGACGAGACTTTCTGTCTGAGTTTCTGGCCATATTACAGTTATAATACTACATGAAAAAGACAAAAAAACAACAACAACAGTGTAACAGTTTAGAAACTTCAAAGTGCTGTCCTTGAAGTTTTACTAATTAATTAAAGCTTCACAGATGCTACTTTGAAGTTTCTAAGCTTCAAAGTAATGCATAAATGGATTCTTATATGAGGTCACAATAGGGGAAAAGGTCTAATTGGCTTGTTTAATCCAATATAAACATTGAAAAAAAAAAAAAAAAAGGAATAAAAAGAAGCAAAGTTTTTTTTCCTCACCTTGTTGTTTATAAAAAGTGAATTTCATATAATATCTGACCTTTAAAGAATAATTAAAATGTTTTACTACACTGTGAGGAAACAAGGGAGTCTGTTAACTGTTATATTTAATTCATTTAATATTTTTTAAGTTGTCACGTATTCTTGTCCACGCTGGTATGAGCTGTTCATGAATTCTTAAGCAGTGCCGACACAAGTCGGTCACATGTAGCTTGTAGCGTCAACATTCTGCCTTTACATTGTGCTCAGTTTCAGTGCAGCGAGTGTTTGCTGTTCTACATGAAGTCCTGTGTGTTTATCGTCCTGTTCTACACCTGTTCAAGTCTGCTACCGTGCCTCACTTTGTGTCACTGTGTTTACATAAAGCTCCAGACGGTCTTATTTCTCACTTTGTGCAGTGAAAGTTAATATATGACTAAATTAGGAAACAAAAGATTAGAAATGTTCTCACCATCACACCTACACAGCTGCTTAGATCATGAGCAAGGGGGACATGTTTTTTAAAGAGTGTCTGGTTAAAAACAGCAATATGTGGTACAGTGTGACTCAAAGTCCAAAAAGTACCAAAGAGATAGCAAGACTGACAGGTACAGAGGCCACGCCTCCTTCACTGAGTTGGACAGGTAAAGAGGCCACACCCCTTCACTGGGGGTTACACATAAAGAGGCCACACCCCCTTCACTGGGGGTTACAGATAAAAAGGCCACGCCTCCTTTCGTTGCGTCCGAGATGTACACAGGGTCCTTTAATGAGACTGACAGGTACAGAGGCCACACCCCCTTCACTTAGTTGGACAGGTAAATAGGCCACACCCCTTTCACTGGGGATTACAGATAAAGAGGCCACACCCCCTTCACTGGGGATTACAGATAAAGAAGCCACACCCCCTTCACTGAGGGTTACAGATAAAAAGGCCACGCCTCCTTCCGTTGCGTCCGAGACGTACACAGGGTCCTTTAATGAGACTGACCGGTACAGAGACCACGCTTCCTTTACTGAGTGGTACACAGGCCACACCTCCCTTAATGAAACTAACGGGCAAATGAGACCAAGAACTACAGATGCCACACCTCCTTACAGTGACTAAAAGTTAACAGACAGCACTAGTCTTCCTTTAATGGGCATGACAGGCAAATAGACCACGCCCCTTTCCCTGGACTGACAGGTACAGAAGCCACGCCTCATTTTACAGAGACTGACAGGTACAGAGGCCACGCCCCCTTTCCTGCAGAACAGAAGGACAACAAGAAACATGCAGCGTGAAATCTCTCTCTGTCTCTCACACTCACACCATGTGACTCGAACAGACTGCAGTGCAGTGGGCAAACAGAGAGAGGAGAGCAAGATTAGAAAAAAAAATAATAAATCGGGAATGTGTAAGGAGGGTGAGAAGTCAGGATATAATTAAGGGATGTGAGAGACGAAGACAAGAGTGCAGAGAGAAGGAGAGAAATGAAGACTTTAAAGTGTGACAACAATCAGGGACGAGAAGAAGAGTGGAGGTCAGGTGAAAGTTTAGGGGAGACGGAGAGGAAGAGTGTGAAAGAATAAAGGGGTGACAGAGCATAGCACAAAACAGGGAACGAGGAACGAAAGGAGAAAAAAAAAAAAGGAGCAAAGATACAGGACAGATTAAAGGGGGGAAAAAGTAACGGAACAATGAAGAAAAAAATGAAAAGGAGTGAAAGTAATGAAAGTGAAAAGGGAAAGAGAGTGAGATGGAGAGATAGAGAGAATTAAAGGATGAAAGAGGAAAGGGAAGAAGTAAAACTGGGAGAGAAATGGAAAAGACTGAAAGAAGAACAATATAAAGAAGAAGAAAGAGACGAGAGAAAGTGTATGTGGATGTGACTGATTAATTATACAAGGGGGCTTCAAAGGGAAGTGAGAAAGAAAACAAAAAAGGAAGAATGGAGAGATTTGGGACGTGTCCATAAGGAGCAGATCTCACACACACACACTGCTCTGCTGACCTACTTAATCACCACGCAGGCTTCATGCAGATGGCAGATTGAACACACACACACACACACACACACACACACACACACACACACACACACACGCGCACACACACACGCACGCACCATTTTCAGAGGTAGTTCATTATTAATTGCCCTCTCTAACCTTTAAAGCTCTTGTCTACATCCCACAATGCACCTGTCTATTAGCTGGTGAGTGTCTCCCCCTTTATTTCCATGTTAAAGTGAATAACCCTAAACACTCTCTCATCTTCGACACCAGTGTGACTTCATATCGCTGTATTTATTCAGTCATGAAGAATGATGTAGACATCACAGGCTCTGGCCTTCACAGCTTCACGAGCAGTGTGTAATGATGGACGGTGTACACGGTCAAAGCTCGTCTTTTACATCATTCAAAAACATGGTGGAGTACAGACACACAGAGTAAAAGCCATGGTATTTATAGATGACCGGCTTCTAGTGGACATGCACGGCTCGTGCACAAATTCCATCTCAAAAATAGCAATGAGCCACACTTCTAGACGAAAGTTACACGCTCGAGAGAGAGAGATGAAGAATGCACCCTCATCTGTCAGCACATGAACACTGATGCAGAAACACCCTCGTGTCTAGTGCTCTCACCTTTCCAGCTCCGAGCAGAAACAGATCTTCTATCATTTATTATAATCTCAAGTGCTGCTGAATTCTTCGTTCTGATTGGTCAGAAGTTACACGCTAAAGTACCAAAAAAAAGTATATATCTTTTTTTAATATCCTATATTTTATATTTTTCTCTGCAGCTAAGATTTTGTATATTATATTCTTATTCCATTCCCTTATTTATTTCTTATTGATAATTTAGATTTTAAAGATCACATGCGTTCGTGTAAGCATTTCACTGCATATCGCATATGCATATGACTGTGTTTGTGACAAATACAATTTGAATTTGAACCTCGGTATCGTCATGATATCGTATCAGGTCGTCCCTGGTGATTCCCGTCCCTAGTGTGTATTGTGTATTTTGTGCGCAGACGTTTATGAAATTAAATAACTCTTGGAAGGAGTCTCCAGTTGTAGCTTGTTGGTCAGATGTCAAAGGTCAAGGATTATGTTTTTTTTTATAAATAAACAAACCAAACAAACAAACAGATTTTCTTGTTTAGTCTATTTGGACATCAGGAATTAAATCCAGATCCATATCTAGACACTTTAAGCACTAAATGAATACAGATATTAATATGTTTATTATAATTCATCATAATATGGTTATTAATGGATTAAACTCCAAAACTCTCACTACAGAATCAGGTTCCTAGTGCTGACAGTACAAATAAAGTCGAACAACACTGCATTATTTACTCCTTTAAATGCATCATTGTGACAGCTCCTTTAAAAGCTTCCTGCTTTATTTTCTAAATGCGATAGATCTTGCTTTGATTTATTTATTTTTCTCCTGGCCACATTAATTTTCTAGCTATCTCTACCTCTCAGGTGAGAAGTGTTTGTAATGTGCAGCAATACCTTATCCAGCGCTTGCTGATCGGCCAGGTCCTGTACGGCTAGCAACTTGATACTAAAAAAAAAAGAAAAGAAAAAAAGAGACAAAAGAGAAAGACAGCTTATTTTCTGCTCTGTAAAAGCCATTTCATCTTAGAGTTAATTGAACAAAAAAATAAAGCAGCAAACAGATCAGCGCCAAGTCAATATTTATGTAATATTTATGATCATAATAAAGATCTGTTTGTCTTCAATTGTCGTCCTGCACGGAGCAAAGTGCAGCTCGGGATAATCATCCGCTTTCACATCATCGCTCACCACCGAAGTAATAAAAAAAATGAAAAAGACCAGAGCAGCTGTGACTGCACAAAAACAAATCCTTCATCCGTCTTGACCGGACGTTAAACAGTTTAAATTAGTACATTTATATAATCAATATTTAACTGTAGATCAAATGTTCCTTATTATCATCTATTCTGTCAACATGTGGATGTATTATTGTGTGTGTTGTCCTACAAGCCCGAGGCAAATTTTCCTGAGAGGACAATAAAGCACACCTTATCTAGTCTTATCTCAGTGCTCGTTGTTCTTATTAGCTTAAAGAGATGACCCGGCATGGTGACACCTGTTTACAGCTGCTTTAACACAAGTGAAAACAGGAACTAACGGATGTTCCAAAGCAGTAAATCGAGCTGTAACTACATAAAACACACGTGGCATTCTTAAATGCATAGAGGAAGAGGAAAACAATCATGGGCAAAATGCTCTGGTGGACACTTCTGCACATGGCATTATTGGAAAATTCAGGTCCATCCTGTCGATGATTTTTGTCCATAAACGTCAAGTTGAACACACAAGCGATTCAACTTTAAAAGAGACAACATTACAGGATAGAGTTTTCGGAATGATTTCTAAGATGAAACTCAAGACGTTAGCTGTACCTGGTCTACTTTCGGCAATAAAAGCCTCTATATCTTAAGAGAAGAAAATGTCCACAACCTCCTGTCTTATTTAATGAAAAAAAGAAAGCGGCAGAGGTGGGCAACAAATCCTGGAAAAGTAGAGATTCGCTAGGGCAACTATTACTCAAGTAAAAGTAGACATCCTCCAATGTACTTGAGTAAATGTACAAAAGCACTTACCATCAAATTGCGAAAGTATCAAAAGTACATGACTTGTATTTACTCAGTAGTCTTTTTCATAGTCAAAACTCTTTCGCTCACGTGATGTTTTTGGTCGCTGTCTGAAATCCAAAGCAGGGCTGGTTGCAATCAATTTGCAATTTTGCTGGTTAAAAGAAAAGACAAGTCACACAATTACGCCTAATAGTCAGTAGGTGGCTTCAAATTCCTGCTTCAAAAACTACTGTACACACCACTGTAGTTATGTAACGCAATGATATGCAAAAACGTAGTTAAGTAAAAGTACAGACGGCGACAAAAACAGCACGTGAGCGAAAAGGTTTGACTATGAAAAAGACTACTGATCTAATACAAGCCCTCTACTGTTGATACTTGTGTGATGGCAAGTGCTTTTGTACTTTTACTCAATTACACTGAAGGATGTCTACTTTTACTTAAGTAATCGTTGATATTTGCTGCAGAATGTAGTCGAGGAAAATAAAGAATTAGTACCTCTAATAAAAGTACTCAAGTAAGAGACATGTCAACAAAAAAAAAAAGATATGTCAGCAACAAACAAACAAAAAAAAACTTCCCAAGAGTGTTTGATGGTACTTGGTTAGTAACCTAGCAACCCAGTGTGATGATGGAAACAACAAAGCACTTCCATAAGTCTCTCTGGACAAGAGCATTTAACCAAATGCTTAAATGTAAATGTAAACACGCACTTGTGTACAGATAATGAATTAAATGTACTTCCAAAATCTGAAGGAAACTACAGTGTATGAAGTATATCGTTTAATGGATTACAGAATCTAACAAATTTTCGTTTTTACCTTTTCCTGTTCCTGGGTAAAAAAAAAAAAAAAAAGTCTTATTTCCCAATTGTTTATGCCTAAAGTATACAGAAAAAGACCTATTTATCTCTTCAAACTTCACTTTTTGTGACCTGGGTAATGAAATGTTCACATGTACCCATTTTCCAGAACATTCCAAGTAGATTCAGTGCTGTGGAGTTTACTGAGAACTTTGAATTATGTTCTAAAATGCTGTAGAATTTTCAGGAACCTTTCAGAATTTTCTAGAACTTTCCATAGTAGTACATGTAGGGGGAGGGGCGCAGCACTCACCACTTCAGTTTAGTTCCAGCTATTTGAATTCATCAGAGATAAATATTTGAGTCCGACACTGTAATTCTATCTTTGAGTTTAAAGCAGCTGCCAAGACTCAGCTTTATAAATAAACATATCAGCTTTAATGTCTGTTTTATATAACTTTATTTATTTTTGTTACCTATAGTACATTAGTGATTTGACCTTATATACAGTATTGTATGAAATTCACTGATTAATTTTATTTCATATTAAGCTATATTTAATCTTGCGGATTAATAGTCCATCATTTATTATTATTATTATTATTAGTAGTAGTAGTAGTAGTAGTAGTTGTATTTTAATGACTCTGTTCTCAATTCTTTAAACACCGTCTTTAGTTTCTTACCTTTTATGTCAAATGTAAAGTGCCATTGGATACTTAAAAGGTGCTTATAAATAAAATTGATTATGATGATGATGATGATGATTATTATTATTATAGATGGCATCAAGAAGTTGCGAGCGTTCTCCAGACACATTCTGCTATTTCTGTGGCCAGTTTATCAAGACTGGCCACGGAAAAGTATTCTGTGAAAATGTACATCTTGTACATCTTGTATAATGAAAACATGATGGCAGACTACTGGAACATCTGGAGGCTGGATACATCAAAGTGATTTGCATTACAGTTGCAAATCTCAGAAAAACTATGCACTTCTAAACATTGTTGTTGATTTTTGTATAAGTTTAGTAGAAACACATGTAAATCTTGATTCATATGTTGTTGTTTTTTTTTTATCTTCAGATCTTATGTAAATGGAAACGCACAGATTTGCCTGTTTTACATAGAAAATAGGCTGATTTCTCTAAACTCCATTATCCAGGTCAGAAAAGTAAAGTTTGATGGGAATAAAGTACATTTTCTATAAGGCTCATTTTCGATTGAATACATGCACATTTAAAAGTAATCTGAACCTGACATCAATACTTCAGGAGCAAATCATGAACACCTACATGTGGACATGATGTAGGAGCACTGAACCGAACAAGGCAAAGCCGAAGTGAAAATTTCTCACACAGACTTTCTACTCTCTCAAATAGATTAACCCGAGAGCTTTAAATGAAATCCATATTTTCTCCCCCTCGGCAGCTCCAGCTTCTGCAGTCACAAGCAGGTCACGTTGCAGCATGGGTTCGCTCCCGATGGCACAAAAGGATAACAGGAGGGAGATTTGGTGAAGGGTCCTTTTAGAAGCAAGCAGCTTGTTTGCTTTGGAAGAGGTGCTCATGTCACTCTGAACTCTGTCCTACTTACACCAGCGTGTTTTATCAGGAGAGACTTTGCTATGGTCCGATCGATAAACCGAACCGCGTTACACCTTCAGCATCAAGAGAAGAGATTATAGCTGTGAGGAATGTTGCTGATGTCTGAACTGCTTGCACCTCGAAACCCCTCATCAAAACTAAAATGTTAAATGCTAAAAAATTAAGGGAAATATAGTATAGTACATACCATAATATAACATAACATAACATTACCAAGGTACTTCAGCCATTATAGAGTACCAGGGTAGGTACTAAGGCACTCCAGTGGCTACTGTGGTACTACTACTGTGTGTACCACTGTACTTTGATGAATGCCATAGTACTTATCGGGTGCCGTACAACGTTTCTACAAACTCTCAGCAGGTATCAAATATACAAACATTACTATGTTTGTACACACTGTACCATATTAGATCTGTTAGAATATGCTACTGGTATGGTGTAGTACAGTACAGGCAGTATTGTATTATATTTTTGGAACTTTCGTAGCTCCTGTGGTGCCCAAGAAGTACCATGGTATTCGCCAAAGTACCGTATTGTATATTAATCTTTAGAGGGTACTATAAATAAAATGCCACTGTACCACTGTAGGGCCTTGGCAGTTGAAAAGATACCACAGTGAAACCAAGTTTTCTGAAGTTTTGGTGACACACTATATAAACATTTATAACATATATATATTTTTTTATTATCCTGGTATGTGTTCCATAGTGCCATGGTAGAACCATGAATCAAACCCAGGTAAATGTACTTGTTGTACTAAAGTATGAACCATGGTAGAACTATGTACCATAGTGTGGTACAGGTACGACCTCAACAAATAAGTACCATGGCACTTTGTACCATAGTAACATTTCTTAATAGGTAGAAAGTGAAAACATAACTAGCATGGGAAAACCAAACTACCTCCCTCACTCACTCATTGTCTATACCGCTTTATCCTGTAAAGTACAGTATCAACTGAAACTGAACTAGTTTCACCTAGCGAAACCCTAGCAAATGAGAACTAGTAAAGGAAAAACAAGCCAGCATGGGAAAAATGACCAACATATAAACAATTGCCAACTTAACTATATACAGTACAGGCCAAAAGTTTGGACACACCTTCTCATCTATCTGTCAATGTGTTTTCTTTATTTTCATGACCA
>JAQMYK010000021.1:5184321-5200667 GCA_030014345.1 Clarias buthupogon
CCGGTGCCGCTCGTGCTCCTTGCGCGGGTCGCCGTTGACGTTGTTGTTGTTGCTGCTCCTCCGGCGGCTCGAGACGCAGATCTCCGGCCTGATGAGCTGCAGCCGGGCGGCTCCGATGCCGCTCACCAGCGCCACGTCCTCCACCTTCCGGAAGCCGCCGATGCGCGCGCGGTGCTCCACGATGGCGCGCGCGACCGCCCGGCTGACCCCCGGCAGCGTCATGAGCTCCTCCTCGCTGGCCGCGTTCACGTTCAGGCGCGCGAGGTTGTGCGCGGAGACGTGCGCGAAGCTGCAGGTCGCGCTGAACTTGCGCCCGCGCTGCCGCGCGTCCACGGGGTCCCCCGGGAGCGAGCGGTGGCACCCCAGGTTTCCCCCCATGACCCGTGCGCGCTCACACTCTCCGGCCACGCCGCAGCGCGCATAAGAGCCGCACTGGGGGGATGAGGAGGAGGATGATGATGATGATGCGTAAAAGCGCGCGGACACTCTCTCTCTCTATCTGTCTGTTCTGCACTTTCCGTCTCCACTGCAGTGTGTGTCAGCTCTTGAGTGGACTCGCACTTACACACTGAAACTAAACAAGCTCAGGCTCTCTGAAGTCTGGACAAGCAGAGGAGGAGGGGGCGGGGATAAAGATGACGTCGACGCCTCACTATGGAAAGCCAAACAGGGCAAAACGTCATGTTTCAAATCACATGTCTTCTCACATTGTTCAGGACTTTCTGTAACTCTTACAATTTCAGAACGTCCAGTCATGTTTGTTTTAGGATTCAGATCTCTTTCTCTCTCTCTCACTCTCTCTCTCTCTCTCTCTCTCTTGTAAAGTCTATAAAAATAAGCAATTGAGCATTTCTATACTATTTATTGTCAAAATTCAATTTTAAAAAAAGTGGACGGTTTGTGGTGTTTGTATTTGTATGTAACAGAGGCAGAACAGTGGCTTAGTGGTTCGCACAGTCGCCTCGCACCTCCAGGATCCAGGTTCGATTCTGTGTTCTCCCCTTGTTTGGTGGGTCTCCTCTGGTTTCCGCCCACAGTCCAAAAACAAGCAGATTAGGCAAAACTGGCATCCCCATAGTGTGTAAATGAGTGTGTGTGTGTGTGTGTGTGCCCAGCAATGGATTGGTACACTATCCATGGTGTACCCCACCTCGTACCCTAAGTCTCCAGACTTACAGGCTCCATACCCCTTGTGACCCTGAATACAGGATAAAGCTGTATAGACAATGAGTGAGTGAGTGTTTAGGAAATACATTCAGTAACTTTTAGACCAGAGGTACAGAATTAACATTATAATAAGGACCAGTCAATAAAATGTTCTTTGAGCCAAAGTATGAATTTCATATATCTCTCTCTTTAAAAAAAAAAAAAATATTTCAATAATATTTATTGTCAGTTGCTTAGTGGTTAGCACTGTCGCCTCACACCTCCAGGATCCAGGTTCGATTCCCACCTCAGGGTCTGTGTTCATGGAGTTTGCATGTTCTCCCTGTGCTTGGTGGGTTTCCTCCAGGTACTCTGGTTTCCTCATGCAGACATGCAGATTAGGCTAACTGGCCCGTGATGGATTGGCACCCCATCCAGGGTGTACCCTATGCCCCAAGTCTCCTGGGGTAGGCTCCAGGCTCCCCACGACTCATAGATCCTAGGAGACTTAGGGCACTAGGGGGGTACACTATGGACGGGGTGCCAATCCACCACAATGCCACACACTACGGGCGATTTTGGGAACGACAATTACAGCCTAACCTGCATATCTTTGGACGGTGGGAGGAAACCGGAGCACCCGGAGGAAACCCACCAAGCACGGGCAGAACATGGACATACACACAGGTGGGAGGTGGGAATCGAACCTGAACCCTGGAGTTTTCAGTAACAAGGTTAAACATGTGGACAGTTTGATCTTTGATGGTCGTGTATATTTCCTCGTACAGTATTTGTATGGACAATCTTTATAATCAGTCTTTAGTGAACCTTCATTTGCACGCTACTGGGATGCAAATGAATGTGAAAGGACTCTGGTTGCTCTCCACAAAACGAACGACCTGTGTTTTGTTTCCCACAGGAAGACAAAAACATATATTACTGATCTGTCCGTTCATCTTTGAAGATTCAGTTTTCATAGTCTACTTTCCATTCTTGGAGTAAGCCATGCTGTGTCGCACTTTAGTTTTTGACACACACTCACACACTCGGTCAATACACGATAAACTATCGCTTGATAGCTTGAGTTGATTGCTTGAACGCTTGATAGTTGATAGCCACGCCCACCTCGAGTGGGGAAAAAAGCACTTACTGTTAGATCAAGTAGTATCAACTGATTCTTATTGATCTGCATGTTCACAGCGCTACTGCAGAACTTCCACATAGTAACAAACACAAAACCAACACTTCTGCTTCTTGGTTATGCACACTCATGACAATGGCATTGTTTAACACTCTGTGTGTACATACAGAATAAACACTTGCAAAGTACCAATAAGATAAGAATAACACACCCAAAATACCGTTAGCCCGAAACCTGAGACCTTATTGTCCGGACAGCATTTTAACTAAATAATAACCTGTACTGTATATAGAAGCGCATCCTTCCATGCAAGATCATCTTGCGGTCATTTTTTAATGAAGCACAATTTAGTGACTGATTACGCAGCTCTCTTGATGAACACCATGCTTCCTCGATACACACTCGTTCTTGCTTCCTCAGTGGGAGAAGCTTAGATTTGAGAAAAGAATTGCAAGCAGGGGCAATTACAGAAATTCAACCCGTAATAGATAGAGTAGAGTTAAGCCTCTTTAGACGCCATTTATTCCTCGAGAGAGATGCAGAAGATCTCGATTATAGACGAATCAGGTGTTCTATCAGGAATAAAAGGCCAGATGGATGTCATGATCGTGTGCATCGAAAGGGTTCGACGAGGACGAAGAGGGAATGTGAGGTGACGTGAGACTGCCGAGCTGGCCGATCCACAGAGCCTCTTGTCTGCGAAGGCCATTCCTCTATGGACACGTCTGCCAGTTGGCCGTCGCTCTCTGACTCAGTCCCAGCTACCGGTGGTCATGACTACAGAGTCGCGGTTTTCAAAGCAAAAGTGTGTGTGTGTAATACAGATGATAGCCTTTCAACAGTAATTTACACATTATACAGGAAGAGTCATTTTCCGATGAATCACTGCGACGTTTTAAAATAACTCCCTCTCTCTCTCTGTCTCACACACTCACTCACACACATTTAAACCATGGACGAGCAGAGGAGTACAACAAAAGTAACCAGGTGATGTAACCAGGTGAGGTTCCGCACTCCAATTGTAGAATTTATTTTCATTAACATTTTTTTTTTGAAAAAAAGGTCAAATGCATAATTTTTCAATATAATCCTCTTGCTTTTCAATACATCAGTCAACAAGCCTTCGTTATTCCCTTATAGAAAAAAAATGTTTACGGCTGAGCTGCAACCTATACGAGAATGCACGGCTGTCGTCATTTCTTCATCAGAAGTGAGTCGTCATCCTCGTCGGACCAAACAGGTAAAAGTCTGACGGAGCGAGATCAGGACTTTAGGGAGGACGCTGTAACACAACAAAGTTGATTGTTGAACCCTTTTCCCTGGTGACGTTCCAATACTTCTGGCCTTCGAGAATCCCAGAAAAAAACTTGATGAGTTTTCCAGCTGATGGTCGACTTTTGAACTTTTTCTCGGTCTGACGTTCACTTTCAGGCTCGTCGTGATGAATCCGTGTCTCGTCACCAGTAATGATCCTTGTTAAGAAACTTTCACAATTTGTTTCCTAGATATCCAAACGCTCATGTTTATGCTCAAAAAAACCAACAACAACATTTCTTCTCTTCTTTCATGTGGTCATTTTTGCTCAAACCTCAGTTACAAATGAACCGATGTGACACGTTCACACCTGCACAGCAGTGACCAGGGAGACAGTAGTCCTGAATGGACAGCACAGATGAGACAGACAGACAGATGTTTTAATATAACTGGAGTGTGAATCATTTTTGTCTCACCCTCGCAAACCTCTTCTTGCACCTTTAAGATGCAGTTACTCATCTATTTTGTGCTGTTAAAATCTGATGAGTTGAACAAACTCTGAAACCACCACAAATCCTGGAATACCAGAGGATCTTATTTTTTTTTTATCAGTATGAACAGGTCTGAACCTGCACACAGAGCGATATTCAGAGCTGCTCTCACTATCCAGACATTTGAAGTTTATAAGATGAATCAATAGTCCGTCTAATTTGAGCTCGCAATCTCTCTCGGGTCTCCCGGAGCGAACCTTAACCACTGTGAGCTGCCAACGAAACCTATTGCGAAAGAAGAGTTTGCTCTTGCAGCTCCGGCGGTTCATTCCGAGTACAAGACAACATGTCCCGTGTGCTGTTGACCCGGAATATCTGGAGGGAGTTCAGATAAAATACGGATAATACGAGAGCAGATCGAAACGTTCACCTGGTTACTGGTTACAAAGTGTGCTGAAAGAAAACTGTATTAAAAAAAAAAAAAAAACACCATAAAATCAAAAGTATATGGACACCTGGACGGCGGATAAAGGAACGCTCCGACATCTGGTGGAAAGCCTTCTCACAAAGTGGTGTCAGGGTCGATCAGGTGTGAATTTTTATTTTTTTTTGGTAAATATTCGAAACATCACAAATCTGGCATCTGTTCTCACAGATAATGAAAAATGTCTTTATCTGAAGATGTTTGTTCGGGCAGGAGCGAACACGTCAGTCAAACTCTTCATAAAATGAACAAACACCCGAATCGACACACGCCCTCGGCACTTTTGCGGCTTGGTCATGCTGCGGCTGATCTGTATAGTTATATATACTGTATATTATAACCAGGGGGCATATTTTACAGACTGTAAATCTGCTTAGGATCTGAATTAGAGTCTTATTTATGGATGACAATCTTGTTACAGCAATTTAAAGGAGTGTAAGAAACATCAAGGCGTACTCTAATGTTAGCTTTAGCTTTGAACCTATAACACACAATGTGGTGGAGACAGATTATGTGTGATAATGAGTCCTGGAATATTCCTGTTCCATCAGGTAAGAGAAACTCCATAGATGTGATAACCTGGACATTCAGTACATTCAGGTCGTCAGCTGACTTACTTTTATTGCCACATAATGTTGCTGAGTCTCGACCTGAGCGACTGAAGCAACACCAGATCATAACACTGTCTCCAGAGGTTTGTAAAGTGGACACTATGCATGATCGCTTCATGTGCCTCCCTTTGTACCCTGACACGCCCATCGCTCTGGAATAGGGTCAGTCTGAACTCATCAGGTCACATGACCTTTCGCTCCAAAGTCCAATCTTCATGCAAATATAAACTTTTTTTTCTGATGAGTCTCACTAAAAAGTGGTTTTCTTATAGACACACACAGCTGTTTAGTTCGAATCCTGTCAATTCACATCAAGAAAATGTTCTTACTTTCACTATTAAACATAGCTCCGGTTCGAACTGTTGATTTTTCACCATCAAGTGTTGAAGTCTCCATTGGACATTCCATCCAGTCTCCGTTGGATCTCCATTTCCACCCCAATTTCCACAAAGTTGACGTTTCAGTGCTTTCCTTTCAGGGTTTGATAATGTGTAAAGCCTCCTTAACCACCCCAGTTCCAATAACGTCAAATCTCCTTAGTTGTTGTCTTTGCTTGATGCTTGTGAAATGGTGCTTTTTTCCTATTAACATCCTCCTTAGGTGATGATGGCTTGGATGACGACGAGGAATAATTTTAGACCATTGCTACGTTTCTACAAGACTTCCAGATTACTAGCAGAATGTGATGAGTCTCTGTCTTGTTGTTTACTACAATTTCTTTACATTATTTACAGTTTATGTGACTTTGCAATAAGATTTTCCGGTGAAATTTTATGTTTCTTCAATGTGAAACACGTACAGTACGTGGACACGGGGTATCCCAGTGGGACCACCGACGGTCACAGGTTCGAACTCCAACGCCACCCAGTTACCACCATTTGGGACTTAAGCAAGGTGCGAACGTTGCAGGGCGTCCTCAGTGTCAGTCTCAAGCCAGGAGAAATGGGTGAGTTGCAACAGGAACGGCAACCTGTGTGAAAACCAATAACTTTCAGAACAAATAAGGTGAATTGGTGACCCCGAGACAGGAAAAAAGCTCGTTTTAATTTTTGACCTCATCTATTAACAGAACCTTGAACCTTACGCAGGTTCCGGAACATCCAGATGTTTTTTTTTTTACAGATGTGTGACGCAAAATTAACGCAGAAATCTTTTTTTTTGCCTATTCCAGGAGACTTGTTCACCGGTCCGTCACAGGCCACATCTGCATTTGGACTGTGGGAGGAAACCCACCAAGAACAGGGAGAACATATAAACTCCACACACACAGACTGCGAGGTGGGAATCGAACCCGGACCCTGGAGGTGCAAGGCGACAGTGCTAACCACTACGCCACTGTGACGCCTCATCCATTTTGGATATTAAAAAATGTTCTCCTTGGTTTCTTGACGATCTGATAAAACCTACGAATGTGGAACAACTGAAGACCACCATTCGACCTCGACTAGACAAAGTCAGTCATTCAGTCTATCAGCCAGAGAGAAAACATACCCAGCATGCCCTGTATGCTGTTGACCCTGAATATCTAGAAAGTTCTGACCTGTGACTTACAGTACTGAGACAGCATTCGGCTCTGATTGGCCGTCACATCGTCTAACTACATATCCTGGGAAAGCAGCGGGCCAATCAGAGAGCAGAATGAAAAGTCATGTCACCTGCTGACTCCAAACATCAGAGAGTGTGCGTGTGTGTGTGTCAATCTCCAAAGTTTTTTTTTATCCTATAAGAGCCACATAGGTTTAAAGGGGAAAAGAAAGTTCAAAAAAAAAAAAAAAAATCTGTTAATCCATCTGGACATGATCGATGCACATGAAGCTCAAGAAGTCCTCAGTTTAGCAAAGTGTTCCATAGCACACTGCTCCCATGATGCACTTGGTCAAAGTTCTTTTTTCTTTTTTAATTATTTATTATTTCTGCTACAATTTATTCTAAGAAGTTGTTCCCTATTCAATATGAAAGATGGTATTTGAGTTAGAACATAAATGTCGCCCCCTGCTGGTTAAATGTATCTTTATTGTAGAACACTGAATTCAGCTTTAGTTTGACATGATAAACATTTTCAATTTATAATAAGTTGATACACATTTAAACTGTAATATTTAATGTCAAAATAAAAACTGTAAAACATTGTTTTGTCTGATTCTCATTTTATTTCTTGTGTTTTATGTATTCTGTTTTTTTATTGATTGTTTAATACTTACAATTTATCTGCTTTTAACCAGTTCATTTAGTGAACTGGTTAAACCATTTAGTGAACCAGTTCATTTAGTGAACATTTTACTTAGTGTAAAATGTTCAAACTATTATTATTATTATTACTATTAATAGTTTATAAAGTAAATGAAAACATGATAAGACTGCACGGTTAAGTTCATCATCACAGTTTTATTATGTGACTTTGTACAATAAAAATGGAGGGGAAAAAAAAAAAAGAGGACAACTTTATAAAAAAATATATAGGTGTAGTACATAATGGAAAGCTAAATGTGGGCGGGAGCTCGCGCTCGCTGCTCCGATCAGCGTTAATCTGGATCATACCGAAGAGATATTTACTGTAGGAGGCGATCAGACAGGATTGAAGCTTCTGTTCAAAAGCCTTTGGCGTAACCGTGATTTGTGACCGAGGCCTTAAGAGGAACAGCTCACTAGCGGATAACTCGTCCGTATTTTTCTAAAACTGACACGTAAACATACGGGGATAACTGGTCTTGCACACTGTGTGATCTGAGGCAGGACTGAGCGCAAGAGAAAGATCCATCATCATCATCATTATTATCACAAAGCTGATTTAAAAATAAAATAAAAACAATGTAAAATCATGTGATGCATCCACCACCGTGCTTCACATCTGGACTAATTTTGCCTCCAATCACAATTCTTATCAGTTTCCTTTTTTTAATTGATCTAATCTCTTATGAGAACCGTTTTAATGAGTCTGTACGAGTCTGATCAGACCCCCTGTGACCTTGAACAAACCCTCCTGCATACGTTCTGTACGTTAGCGAGAGATGTACACGTGTCTGGATCAGAGCGGCAGGTAAATTGGAAAAAAAAAGAAAAGAAAAAGAAAAAAGAAGAAAAAGCAGCATCTCGGTGAACCATCATTGTAGCGGGGTGATTTAAAGAAGATAAACAAAACAAAAAGTAAATGAAATGTTACACAAACAACAACTATAATAATAACAGCAACAACAACAAAAATGTTATACAATGCGATCCGAGGCTGGATAACTTAAATTACACAAAATGGAAAAGCTTAACATTTTTTTTTAAAGAGAAAGAAGAAGAAAAAAAAATGAAAGCCACTATTAAAATTTTTTTTTATTGTTTTTATTTAAAAAAGAAATTAACAATATGAATAAATGGCCTGAGGTGTACTGCAGCCTTTCGGTCATATTTAATTATTTTATTTATTTTTTAAAGATGAGTCTGTCGGTGAAGAAATTCTAAAGAAGGGGAATTAAGGAGCCGTACGTGGAGAAACGCTGGGACAGTGTGACCTTATAATAATAATAATCATAATGATGTCCTGTAATCAGTCATGATTCACTTTTCCTGGGTATCTTTATCGTGTTTTCTTTCTTTTTTTTTTTTTTTTTTTTAAACATTGATACAGTTCTCTTACTTTTCCTCTGTTATTGTAAACGTCATCTTATTTGTAAAAATAGGGCTTAAATGTGAACTTGTTGAGGTCGTCTTAAACCTGCTTTACATTCGTGTGTGTGTTTTTATTATAAAATGTCTTGTGAACTCATCATTATGAATCATACTAGGGGTCGGAGTGAATAAAACAACGAGGCGGGACGTCAAAAAGGCGGCGTCCTCATCAGATGCTTCCGTGAATAAAGTAAAGCTGTCCTTTCACCACACACACACACACACACACACACACACACACACACACACACACTGGGTGGGAGGGAGGGAGGGGATATTTCGTTAGGGTTTGACCGACAGACAGTCCAGGCTGGCATTGTTTCGTTGGCAACTGATAACATCGTGGTGGTTGGAACACTTTTTAAAATATCTTCTTCTTCTTGTTTTTCTCCAAAGTCCTGAAATAAACAAAACAAATAAATAAATCAACAAACATGGAACAATTTCCATGGAATGTTTCACATCGATCCACATCATGATCCTCATCGCGATGATTAATATCTGACCTCGCGACCTCTCGTTAAATAAGACATTATGGAATAAAAAATAAATAAATCTAAGATCTTCAGTCTCACTGGTGTGTTAAGCGTAGACACACTTAGGGCTCAAGCTGGTGGAGGAAAATAATCAACAGAAGAGTGCAGCGACTGAGCAGAGTTACAGCTACAGAGTTTTCCAGTACTAGCTGATTTTCAACATAGCTTGAATTTAATAATAATAATAATCATCAAGTTTAGGACACGCTCAAGACTCCTGGACGGACCCCCTCGTCCATCATCTCATCCTTCATCACTCGAGATCGTTGGCAACAACCAACAATCAGGAGAAATGCGCTCAGTGATACGGTTTTAATCCGTATCAGCTCTCTTATCAGGTTTATCTAAACATCTGGATTATGTTTACAATTGGGCACAATGGACTTGTTTAGCGAGACGGATCAAGCCTGTGTAATCTTCTAATCTCAGAGAGAGAGAGAGAGAAAAATTTTCGTTCAACTATATACACAAATAATTTTTTTTATTGTTCCAGATGTTTTAATGTTTGGTTTTCCAAAATACTTCCACATTCCTTTCACACTAGGAAAAAAAACAACAACAACAACGAGTGTAAATAAAAGCGTCTCCACACTTCCACTCTGTCCCTACTTGAATTTTTTTTTCACACATCGTTCACATTGTTTTCCGCTCTCCGTACTCGGGTACGCTTATGGTATTTACACTCTCCGATTCAACAGGTGGCAGTATGAACCTACTCGCCGTGAAACACAAAGAGAAGAAGAGAACGAGGAAGTTAACTTTCAAGTTTTCATTTTTCTCCCCGAAATATCGATAATGAGTGGGGGGGGATTGGGGAGGGGCGACAGACGGCACTGATGATGTCGTTTTCTAAATATAGAAGCGACCGCGTCTGTATATATGATGTGGTTCCCGAGCGCGGAGCGGTTGTGTTCACACTGAGATCAAAACGAGGCAGACTTTAGGGTCCTGTGGCTCTGATATGAAAACGACCCTAAAGTGACTCTTACAAAGTTTACTTGGCTTGTTGCTACGGTAACAGTGAAGACAATTAGCATGCATGTTAAAATCGACATTTGTAATTAGTCAATTTATGTTCATTTCTGCGAATCCAAGATCACGACGGCTTGAGATCAGATAAAAGTGTTAACCTGTATTATTGATTGATTGGTGTTCACTTGTTCCTCAGCAGGACAATACAAACTGCAGTGTGTGTGTGTGTGTGTGTGTACCTAGAGGCGTCGAGTTTCTGCTGCTCCACCAGGCGTTGCTGAGCCTCCCAGTTGACCTTCTCATCCTCGAACTGTCTCCTCTTCTCCTCCAGCTCTTTATGCTGAGCCTCCAGGTTCTTCTTCATCTGCTCATGACGCCGCTGCAGCTGAAGGAGCAAACACACACACACACATATAAGGGTTATAAACATTGCAGCGCATTATGAATTGTTATAAACATTATGAATAGATGAATCTCATGCAGGTCATGTGCTCATCCAAACTGTACAGGAAAAAGGAGGAAAAAGGACAAGAGAGGGAGAAGATGAAAGGAAAGAAACGAAATGAAAAAGAAATAAGATACGAGTGAAAAAGGGAAAAAAGGAAGAAGAAGAAAAAAAAAAGGTACTGACAATTAAAATAAGGGGAAAAAATAAATAAAAGTAATGGATAGAAACGAAGAAAGCACAAGAAATTAGAAAAAAAAATCATAAAATAAATTACGTAAAATAAAAAAAAAGGAAAGGGGACAGGACAAGAAATGAAATACATAAGCAAAGGAAGAAGATGAAGAAATAAAATGACAAAAAGGCGAAAAAAAAAGAAAGGAGGAAAGAAAAAAAACATTGTATGAGTATGAAGGCGCTGACGGAGACACTGAGTTTGTTTTTTTTGTTTTAGTGTTTATTACCACGTCAGCTTCACAGGGTATTTTATATATGAAACGCGAGCAATTTACAGAAAAGGTTAATAAGATAAATTAAGCAAATGGATAAATAAATAAATAAATAAACGAACATCAGATTATAGCATCGCTTCGGCCGGAAAAACAACATTCTATACGTGCAGATTCTACACGAGCGCACTTTCACTAGGAACTGTTTCATCTCACACAATAAGTTGTCCTGGTAGAAATCGTTGTCTCATGGCATTAAAACTTGTGCAGATCAAAAGTTTCTGCTTTACGGATCAGATTAGAGTTACAGTGTGAAACTGAATTTTACCTCCATCTCGGATTCTTTCAGCTTCTGGAGCTTCTCCTTCACCTTCATCTCGAACACCTGCTCCATCTCCATCTCCATCTTCTTCATCTTGGCCACGTGCTCTCTCCTCTCCTCCTCCATCTGCGCCAGTGGACTCCTGCTCGTTCACACACACACACAAGCGCACACACACGAATGCAGAACACACAAGCAGATGCAGACAGACACAATTAGCCGTTTGCACCATTAAAGAAACGCACAGAGAGATTTAAAGCCCCGGAGACACAGAGTGAGAGAGAGAGAGACAGAGGAGCATAAAGTGAGACCTGGACACCGGAGCGTCCTCACGGCTTCAGTGTTAATGAGCAAGCTGCAGCAGCGTTAGCGGTACCAAGAATCATCGACAAGAACCTTTAAAGCTGATCAAGCGAGCTCAGGATTCCATGAAGAGTGAAAAAAACAACAAAAAATAAACACCTACCACAGAAATGTTTCCCCACAATGTGTGTTTAATTCAACTGATTTTTCTAATCATCATCCTAAACCAAATCATCAGCAGGAGTCAGAAAAAAAAGCAGCCAAATAAAAGAAACGTCCGAGCTCGTTCACTTCCAGCGCTCCCTTCAAGGGTTTTATTCCTCTGACGCCACAGACACCGAATACAAACTCTAATTTTAACTAAATAACATCACAATTTTCAATCTGCCTGTCAGTCTAACAATCAGTTAGCCTGTAACTGTGGAAACAAAGTGCTGACACTGGAGACTCTTTCCATGAAATGTATGCTTTCAAAATCTGTTTAAACATACATCGAACCCGCCCCCCCCCCCGGCGCAAGCTGTTACTATGGAAACGCTAACATTACTCCACTACGGGTGATTTATCGATTGTGTGACCAGATTCAAAACCGTTCCCCCCCTATCCAAGGCGTTCCCCCTAATCATCCCCTAACGGTGAGGGTTGGGTATCAGCTACAACTAAATTAGGGGGGAAAATCAGGAGGAAAAAATAAACCCCAAGAAAAAATAAAATAAATAAATAAAATAATTAAAAGTTGTGTAGAGAAAATGTATACATTCTCTAAAGATCGCTTCAGTTACATATCAGGATTCTTCTGTCTGGAAAGTCATACATCACCACACTAATCCCAAATTATTATTATTATTATTAAATAACTTAAATATATTTTGAATTGTTATATGTTTTTCATTTGAGGTGGTAAAACGCTGTAGTTCCTCAGTTCTCCACCAGATGGTGCACTATAAACAAACTGTGTGGTAGGAATACTGTATACAGTATTATCTGAGGTGGTAAAACGCTGTAGTTCCTCAGTTCTCCACCAGATGGTGCATTTTAAACAAACTGTGTGGTAGGAATACTGAATACATTATTATTTGTTAAGTTTGTTTAGGATTGTAGCACTTAAAAAAAAAAGAAAAATTTAAATAATATCGAATCAGCATATTTATAAAATCATGAACCGTAATATGAACATGAATCTTCACGTAGTTATCACGATGATATGGCATCGGTGTCGTCCCTGGTGATTTCCATCCCTAATAAATTAAATACAGTACAGAATAAACTCGAGTCTCCAGCTCTGATCTCATATTCTGTATCATATTCTTTTTTTTTTTTTTTAGGTCTTAATAAATCTGTCTTTTACGCGCAAGTCGTTTCCACAGAGATTTTATTAACACCCTCGTACCCTGGAACACGTGTCTCGACAGCAAGTTCAGCAAAGTGAGAGTGTGAGAGAGAGAGAGAAAGAGAGAGAGAGAGAGAGAGAGAGAGAGAGGGGAAGTAACCCGAGTGCAGAAAGAGAAACGGGCAGAACGGGGTATATTGTGCGCTGTGTATAAAAGCGTGCCACTTACATGCCATCATCTGTCTCAAGTCTAAAAACAGGAACAAAAAAAAGAAAAAAAAAAAAAACACAACACACAGACTTTAGCATGCTGAAGGTCTCAGGTGTAGATGAGGGGTGCTTGGTGAAGCACTTGGTGAGTTAGTGTTAGTGTGGTGGTTCAGCTCATCAGCTGATGCGAGTGAGGGAGGACGTGTTATTATAAAGACGCTGCCGTAGGTCAGCTCGAGACTCTTATTAACCCACTCAAATCTAGACCTAAAAATGACACATTTCTTTGTTTCGGTTTTAAAAAGTCTTTTAAACACACACTCACTTGGTGAGCTGGCCGGTGCTCTTGTTGTTGTCGGCTCCGTTGTAGGTGACGGCTGCGAGCTTCCTGCTGCGGTAGTTCTCGTAGTGAACGTTATTAGTCACGTCCTTCAGGTCCTGCATGTGGGTTCTGCAGAAAATAATAAAACAAACCTATTCTTTCTAAACGGAAAAAAAGCCTGTTTTTCATTTGTTATAAGTGTGAATAAACGCTAAATTAAATGACATCATTGCTTGTAAATGAAACAGCATCGTGTGCAGCGCTGTGTACCGATCGACTGAGAAACATCCAAACCTCTAGTCACGTCCGAGTCTGTGCCTAAAAGTTATAGTATATGAATATTTGGCGTGCACGACATTTTATTCAGCAGTCATATCATTCGGCGGTGACCTACCTGATCAGCATGTTCCGTAAGATCGTGAAGTCACAGTGCTCGCCGTTCTCAACTGGAAAACACACAAAGAACAACAGCGATGGTTTGGAGATCGGCGTTACAATCAGGTCCAAAAACAGAAATTAAAGAGTTTTAAATGCTAAGTTCACATTCGCAGCATGAAGAGACTCAAATCAGATTTTTTTACCCTAATGTGACAAGTCTGATTTTCTTTTTTGTTTTTCCACGGGTCCTGGATCGAATATATACAGGCCGGCCGATACACGGTCATGTGACTTGATCGAGAACGGACAGATCGGCACGGGGGAAGGAATTTGCATATCGACAGCTGATCCTCCAGAGAAAAATCTATACATATAATAAAACTCTAAAGTGGGCGTGTCTGGACATCGAAGATCTTTTGTAAAAAAAATATATCTGTGGTGACGTAAGATGAGTAATAGAGACACATGAAGATGTTTTATTTGGAATTTTTGTCTGGCTGTATGTTTGTGACTGAAAAATGAGTTTTTCCACAGGTGTATTTGGCTAAACTTGAGGTAACATATAGGCTTAGTTTCATCACAATCAACTCACGAGAAGAGAATATATACAACTTTGAGATTTTAATGGAAAACACCCTTATATCATAAAAAAAAAAAAACATTGAAAAAAATCATCAGTTCATCTCAAAATCCAACAGATGGCGCTGCACAGTTTTAAAATGTGTTTGATTAAAATCTACTTAATAAACGCAATCTCTACACCTTCATTCCGTACACTTCACAGAAACACATACAAATTTTAGTTTATTCCAAAATTCAACAGATGAACAATTTTTTTTAAATACGCGCTTATGAGCGTGCAATTAAATTCTACGCAAACGATGACGCAGGTGCAGCTAGTCTAAAATCAATGTTTTATTGGTAAAACATTTGCGCTAAAATGTTGCAGTTACTTTATAATCATGCAACTTATAATCCTCTAAAACTATTCACAGCATCCCGCGCAGCAGGAGCAGATTATATTTTGCGACGTTTGTTTAGATTGTTAATGAGGTTTTCATTGATGTATTTTGTCTGAGCTTGAGGTAACATATGGGCTGTGTTTCGTCGGTGATCAATCAACCCACAGGAAGAGAAGAGATATGCAAATTAGAAATTTAAATGGAAAACGGCCTTACATCATAAAAAAAAGAAAAAAAAAAAAAAAAAAATTTGACCTTAAAAAAAAATCATAAGTTCATCTGAAAATTCAACAGGTGGCGCTGTACATTTTTAAAAACGTGCTTAAGCGTGTGCGATTAAACTCCACACAAACAGAAGTCGTGAGCACGTCTAGTCGTTAATGAGTTTGTGCTAAAATTGCATTCACTGTTTAAAATTTATGAATGATTGGTCGCGCAAATACGTGTTTTAACTCAAATACCGCGAGCAAAGATGTATCGATGTGCACGATACGTCATTTCAGTTAAAAATCATTACAAATCAGGCCTGTAATGTGAACGCAGCCTTAGATTGACCTTAATCACGGAATGTTTACGAGAACGGCTGCATTAAATGGCTCTGATAAATTAAAGTATTGACGTTTTACACAAAACCAACCACAGTAACGCTAATGATGAGCGGCTGTTGCCCATCGACCTCCATCTTAAACAGATTGTGTGTTTACGCGGTCTCTCACAGTTACGCTAACGGAAGGAAGCGCATCAGATGAAGGACGAAACTAGACATCAGGTCAGACAGGAGAGAGCGCTCACAGACTTCTACTGAACAACAACGTCTAGACAGAGGTACAAGGTCAGCCTACTTATTTTTTTAAGTAGCTATACAGAGCTTCAAAATCTGTGTAGTGAACCATAAATTTAATAATAATTACCGGGTCTGAATAACACACAAGTTTGATTTCAGTCTGTTTGAATCCGTCCTAGCTTCCAACTTCGCCGTTTCGAGAACAAAGACAAAATTAGTTTTGTTCACTTGCAGTCAAAAAATCGCTTGCCTTGTTCATCAAATCATAAAAAAAAATTATAACGTGGGACCAAAAATAAATAAATAAAATAAATAAATTATATATATATTATATAATACTAATACATAATATACTAATACTTAATTGTCTCTAAAAGTAACGAATTACATTTACTCGCATTACTGTAATTGAGTAGATTTTTTGTGTACTTCTACTTTTTAGTTTTTAAAATCTGTAATTTTACTTTTACTTAAGTATGTTTTGTTTAAAGTATTATACTTCACTACATTTTAAATCATATTCGCTACTGAGTAAAAAATAAATGAATG
>JAQMYK010000021.1:5285663-5299903 GCA_030014345.1 Clarias buthupogon
TATTATCTACATGAGCTTCAAATGAAACATTGGAAACATAATCACAACAAGGTCTTTTACTGTTACTGTACATGAAAAAACATAAAGTCCATCCAGAGTTACAGTGTGATAGAAAACTTACTTCTACCTGCATGTGGTCATAGTACCAGAACTTCTGTCTTGTCAGCAGAAGAAAGCAGAAGTAAATTAACATCCATTTATTAAACTGGTTTTTCACATCTGGCCTTGCTGAGATATGTAACTCTGTGTCATCAGCATAACAGTGAAAAATAATACCATGTCTTTATGAAATTACTGAATGTTGGCCAGAGGAAACATGTAAACAGAAAATATTAATGGGGCTAAAACCGAACCCTGTGGACCACGAAACTTTACTTTAGAACAGGCAGAATAGTCACCATTTAAATCTACAAACTGATACCAATCAATCAGTTAAATTGGATTTGAGCCAGAGAGGGCCACTCCCTTAATTCCTACTACATTTTCTAATCTGTGAAGGAGAATACTATGATCCATGTCAAAAGCTGCACTAAGTTCAAGTAACACAAGCAAAGATACAAAACCCTGATCGGAGGCCAGTAGGTGGTCATCTACTACTTTAACAAGTGCTGTCTCTGTGCTATGAGGCCTAAATCCAGACTCATACATTTCGTGTAACGTTTTCCTATGTAGATATTACCTAGCAGATTTTCTAGGATCTTAAAGATGAAGAGGAGATTTGATATCAGTCTGTAGTGTCGTGGCAAACTGTTCTTGTAGATACAGGAGTTTCTGGTGACCAGTTATGTAGCTCTGCTGCAGTTGAAAAAGGACTTGACCTGGACTGTCGAACCAACAGACGGTCCTCTCGACCGGTCCTAGTTGTCTTATGTTGTCTTACCTGACCTGGGCCTGTCATGAACTTCGCCAGTTTCTTCAAATCTTTTTCTTATCCTCTCCACTTGAGGTTTAGATACATTAAAGATGTCTTCCACCTCAGCAGGAGACTTGGTCTTCAGGCTCTTGATGATCAGCACTTTGGCCTGTAGTTGAATCTTAGGCATGCTGTCAGGTCAGGATGCATTTCAATTGAAGGTTGGGTGTGCTGCGGTTCTTCTTCTATACACTTGGAAATGTGTTAATTACAGTATTTGTCACAGGTGACGCTCTAATCTGTGATTGGTTGAATCCTTTAAAGATGTGACAAAACTTTTGTCTAAGCAAAGTCTGACCTTTCTGTCCTAATGAAACAATAAAAAATCATGGCATGATGAGATTTTATTTTGGTAAAATAAGCATAATCTAGAGGCCTTTGCCTTTCATATAAGCCACTTCTGATTCCAAATGATCAACTAGAAGTCAAGTTATTATTTGTTGCTCCTACAACTTGGATAAGCAATAAGACTTTAGTCAGGGTGTGTAATCAATTAAATTAAATAAAATTTTATTTGTATAGCGCTTTTAAGAATTGTCATTGTCGCAAAGCAGCTTTACACAATTAAAAAAATTATTTAAGTTTGTATGGAATGTGAATGAATCAGAATG
Organism: Clarias buthupogon; assembly: GCA_030014345.1. Taxonomy (NCBI): domain Eukaryota; kingdom Metazoa; phylum Chordata; class Actinopteri; order Siluriformes; family Clariidae; genus Clarias; species Clarias buthupogon. Next base: position 5,287,188 of record JAQMYK010000021.1, read on the forward strand.
GTCAGATTGTCCCTGGTGAGCAAGCCGAGAGCGACAGTGGCAATTAAAAACTCCCTGAGATGGTAATAGGAAGAAACCTTGAGAGGAACCGGACTCAACATGGAACCCATCCTCATTTGGGTGAAACAGGAAGCAGGAAATGATCTGCATTTATACAGTGTGTTAGGTGGCGGCCAGTTCAGCTATAACAGTTGATGTTAATTGTTGTTAATATGGAGTCCAGGTAGTTATTGGAGACTCAGGTAGACTTGTAGGAAATCCCCGTCCTGAACTATCGAGCAACTGCAGCCAAGTCAAGTCCTCAGAGAAACAGCTGTCAACACCAGAACCGTCTTCATGGTAGAGTGAAACCGTCCCCAGACACCAGACGCATCCCAAAGAGACACCCGGGGCATCCATGTGACGAGATCTCCAACCAGAAGCGCATGTCTGTTAATATGCTCAGCCTAGTGGTGTGGAAACTCCCAATTCCATACCTTCCCCCCTCTTATCTCATCTTTTACTTATTACTTATCCATATATGGCTTGGTCTTATTGGGCCTTCAAAAATAAAATTCTCCTTTTTCCTCTTTTCCTAACCAGAATATTGACCACTAGCACTGACGGTTTAATGTTTTCATCTGAGAAAGTTTTGAGATTTTGATGATGAAGATGCATAACAATCTTATTTTCCTGTTCATCTCCCAACAGTCATGTCTCATGACTTTTTGTATTTTATTATCTCAAGATTACATCATAAAATGATTAATTATTGAAATTAGGTTAGGGTCAATATGATTAATTTTGTCAAAGCTTGAATACATTATATTATATTATTTTAATTATTATTATTATTATTATTTTCCTGATTTAAAAGACTGATCATTAAAATTTTGATTCATAAGATAATTATTTTCTTAAATCATAATTTGATCATTAATCTATACGATTTTAAACATTGACATTTGATAATATACGTGTACATATATGGATTGGTAATTATAGACACAACCATCATTGATGAATTTTGGTTATGTAGTGGAATATAGAGTGATAGTGGTAGTCGTATCAGAAGATTCTAGTTAGTAAGGGATAGTAATGGATTTGATTATTGACTATTGATCCCTTTGATTCTTAGCTTTGAAAAAAAAAAAAAGAAATTCTGTCCAGCTGTCCTCTGGAAAGAAAACGGAACTGAAAGTTCTTTCTGTAACTTTTGCAAAGCGTCTCTGTTCATTTTAGTTGCACTTAGTTAAATCCATGTGGTGACTTTTTGTGGTGTCCGAACAGTTTAACTTTTGGGCTTAAAGTGTAAATCTTTCTTTCTAAATATTTAATTCCTTTTTCCCTTGAATAGGTTTGCAGCTATAATGGAGATCTCAATTATCAGTTTGAAACAGCATGACCTTTTCCTAAAGGGGGTTGCGGTGTACCTCAATCACGACCTCAGCATGTTGCGCCTGTTCGAGGCGTTCTCCGAAAGCGCTCCACAGCTCGTCTTGATGACGGCTCTCATCATGGAGACGCAGGAGATGGAACCCTTTACAGGTGGGAGAAATCTAATGTTAAGAAAAAGATCTGGCATACAGTCTCATTCTCAAGCTGTTATCTAATAACCTTTTTTTTTTTTGTTCCAGTCGCTAAAATCGTCGGCTCTCTGTCCTCCTTGTCCTTCACCGTGTTGTCCTACCATCGCGAAATGCGTGCATTCGTCCCTGAAAAGCTTAAAATGGGATGGTCTTCCTCTGCCATCTACTTCCTGTGGAACCTGTTCCTGATTGGTCCACGTGTGGTGTGTGTGTCCCTCTTCGCCTCCATCCTGCCCTGCTACATCGCAGCACACTTCCTGTGCCTGTGGATGATGCTGGTCCTCTGGGCCTGGTGGCAGCACACAGACTTCATGGACACTAAAGCTGGAGAATGGCTGTACCGGGCCACCGTAGGCCTCATCTGGTACTTCAGCTGGTTTAATGTAACGAGCGGAAATACGAAACTCAGAGGAATCATCTACCACGTGTTTATGGGAGCGGACACCATGCTGCTGTTAGGATTATGGTGGTGGAAGAGATCTGTGGAATCTGCTCGTCTTGGTCCGTTCCCTATTAATCCCTACATACTTATTGGTTTATTAATGATAACATATGTTCTAGGAGTTTTAGTGAAACTGGTTTATTATTGGAAATGTCATCCTAAACACCCAGAGTTAAAGACGCAGCCCGATGTGAAGCCGCAGACCCCGGATAGGGTTGCAGTGTGCTACGATGCTGTTGACGGGTCTCTTGCGATGCGGCAATCTTCAGATGCACCGGAACCTGAACCTGATCACAGCGTTACACCTCAAACTCAAATAAAAGGAGTCAATAAGAGGATGAAATGCATGGCTACGAATTTCTACTGCTAATTTGCATTTTAGGATTTTGATGTTTTGCACATAATGTATATAAGATGTGAATATATTGTATGATGTAGCATGTACAAATTCTCGTCCTGGTTTTTTAAATTTTTTATACTTTATAAAGAAATCAGATTATTACTTTACATGTTTTTCCATTTATTTTTAATTGGTTGCATGAACTGTTTGAGTCAGATAGCCATGGTGAACTTATACAAGAAATATTCCCCGACAGGGTTAAAATAGTCTTAAAAACAAAGAGCATCAAAGCAAATAAGTCAACTTCAATATAAATCCATAAGAAGCCTTTACAGGATGCTACAGATGAGCGAGACGTTATTAGATTGAGTTTCGAAATGTTTTATTTTTTATTATTATTATTATTTATGCTGCCACAAATAGTATTATAATACACAGGGAAAACTTGTCCGGGCCAAGAACAGTGTTCCGGTCAGCAACAAAACAAAACAGAACAATAAAATACAAAAACAAGAAATAAAAGAAATTGCATCAGAGTAGTTAGTAAACTATTTCCTATGTAACGTGGTCAAGTCACATCAATGTTAAAGTACTTGCCGAAAAAATCATTCATAGTTGCAGAACACAAACACAAAACATATTTACAGGGCTAAATGATTTGTCGTAGCTGCTTCATTATCAGACCGAGCCTTGGCTCAAATATAATTACACATGATCACATTTAAAAATAAAAATTAAAAAAATTTTTTAAAAGCTTGACAATCGCGAAAGAGAGATGGTATATATATGAAAAGAATTTTATCTCCTTTTTATTTTTACCTAAAGGTTTGAGCGTGAACAGCTTTTCAGATTTATAAATGCTGCCTTTTGAAGTTTCCTTGATTGTCCATGCGTTTTAAGTCTCGAAGTGAGCGGCAAATTGACCGGTCGCTCTGTGTATACGTGTATGGAAAGAAAAAAAAAGCTGTAGCGGTGAAAAACCAGCGAACGTTCTTTGCTCACGATGTTAATGGCGCATTAACAAGCAAGAGAGTGCGAGTCGGATTAGGAGAGACTACGTACGATAACATTTTAGGCATGAGTTAGACTGAGCCTCAGAATCAAGTAAAAACTCGTAGACAAAAAAAAAAAAAAAGAAAGACGGAACACTTTTACTTACTGAGACTTTATAAACACACATGATGTCAAAAAAAAAAACATTAAACATTTGTAGTATTACAGTAAATTCCTTTAAAGATGAAGGTTTATAGTTAAAAGGCACAATATAAATAAGTACAGGGAAGAAAAAACAAAACAAGAGTCCACATTTGTAAATTCAGTCGAAGCTGCTTGTGTGAAAAATGTGTTTCTTCTTCGTCAGGCTCAGGACCGGTCCAGTCGAATCTCACAACAATCTCACGACATCCAGAAACGTCCGTCCTTCTTCGTCGCCGTTCGTGTCGCTGACCGGAAACATATTGCACATTGAGTTTCCTTCTCCCAAGAACGTGCGGTTTTTACGTAGACTTGTGTACGGTGTGACGACAAAGGGAAAGCGAGCGCTCGGAGATGAGGCTGGGCGGAGAGATTTATAATAAAGGGAAAAAGTCTATGAATCACTACAGTGGGCTTTGTTAAGGACATCACGAGGAAGTTTATAACACTGACCATCTCCACTGCGACAAGAACCCGCACTTAAATAACTGGAAGATAGTTTTCTCTTGTAATGATAATAGGCGTGGAGCAGGGAAGTTACCGAGCTGAAGTACCTCAGAGGGTCGTCTCTGTCTCGTGGAAGCTGCGGATTTCAGCGTCGTAATGCGCAGAAAGAGACTCGCTAAATACGTGCTGCTTGCTGAGGAAAAGCAAGATGGAATACTCCAGTGTTTTCTTTCCCCCCTACCTAATCTCCATTAACTGATATCTCTAAGAAACAATAAGAGACTTGTTCCTTTTAAATTTCCTTTAATACTAGTGGTTGGATTCTCGATTGTTGATTGATTTTCCATAATAGCAGTTCCATATGTGAGCAAGCTTCGTTAACAATCACAGAAGGAATCTTTCCTTAAAGACGATGACACGGTCACGATGTTCTTAAACCCTGTGGATAAGCTGAGCATAAGGCAAAAAAAATCAGAACGGAGGTTTATAGCTGCTATAACATAAGCGATAAAACGAGCGGGAACTTAACGGGATGAAAAAAAATATATAACAAGTCGTTCTTTCACAAATAAAACATTGTAAATGCTGTGGACTAAAACACTTGAGCGCTGTTATTAGAAAAATAATCGGGTAACAGTTGATTGTTTTTCTATAAACAGCACCCTCTGGTGTGCTTAGTTGTCAAGTGCTGATTATTTTATTTATTTTGAATTAATCAAACAAACAACTTTAGTTTCTACCGGACGGATTAAACAAAACCTCAAAGGGAGCTGAAACAGCATGAACTTCTTTTTTTTACTGCGTGACAAACTATTCTCAAGCCTTACCAAATTTGCATCATGTATTCACGAAGGGGACCTTAAAAACAACCCTCGATCTTTTCAAATCTCTGTAAATAAACTGTCACAATCCATTTATCGTAAAACACTGGAGTATTCCTTTGATATCCTGCCATTTAAAATACACGGCAAGTCAGATGCATTAGCTAGGAGGCTTATAGATGAGGTTCGATACTGAAGATCAGACTTTACACAAACACACAGGACCTGTAAAAGACCATGGAAACAAACTGAAGTACCGTTTTTTTCCCCTTTCTCCCTCATCCTGTCTAAATTCAGGCACAGAAGGATTATGATAAAGGTGAGTGAGAATAGAATAGAAACATATGAATGTTTCCAGTCTGATCGATCCAGTCGTGTGAGTCCAGCTGTGCTGAATCGTCCCGCCGCTCGCCCTCTAGTCCATCTGAAAGACTGGGTTTAATGTCGATGAAATGTGAAAGAAAAAAGGCAGAGAAAACTCGGTACTGCTATTCACTATCCACATTCAGGCTCAGCCGCCAGTCAAGTCCTCTACGAGTGCAAAAGAGAAGAGTTTCAGGAGGAGGCACGCAAACTAGAGGAAAAAAACAAAACAAAAAACAAGATGCAACCCAAAATAATAATAAAAAAAAAAAATCTTATGCCAGTGCAGAGCTTTGGTCTTTCCTTTGGTGAATCCAGTTTGAACAAGATCGCTCGTGAAAAAGACGCAGTGCTTTCGCCGGCAGCGAGGGCCAGCTGCCGGATCTTTCTCGCCATCCTTGTGTACATCTGAAGATATTATCGCAGTGCCAGGCTCGCGCCCGGGGATTTTAGCTGCCTTAAAAAGGTAGTGGAAGGATTTCCTGCAGGCGCAAACTCTTCTTCTGTTTGCCCAGCCTCATCAGGTGTGTGTGCGTGTCTGCATATATGTGTGTGTGTGTGTGTGTGTGTGTGTGTGTGTAAGAAAGAGAAAGAGAGCCTGGTGTGTCTGTGCTCTATAAGAAGTCCAGCTCCAAAGCTTGGTGTAGAGACACCAGGTCTCCGTGAGATGAGATGCGCCAGAACGGCATGTTGTGCTGAAGACACACACACACACAGTGTTACTTGTTAGACGTGTTGTATAGTCAAGCGCACTAGAGATAAAACAATAAACGGCAGCAACACTAGGCTTTATATAGACCATGTAAAATATGTGTCTGATGAAACAAACAAAAAAAAAAAAACAATCCTGTGAATGAACTCGAAAGTTATGGAGCTTAAACTTTTTTTTTTACATGACAATAAATTATTTATATTTGCCAGTATGACAATTTTATTCCATAAGCAACAAAAGGCCCATAATAATATTTTATAAATACTAATGTTAATTTTGTCAGCTATTTTCAATTTTAATCTTAGTGCAAGTCCCAGGATAAATGTCCCCATTAGTCTTTGTCATATTTAGTCAATCTTTTTTCTTCTTCTTTTCTTCCAAGTTTCAATCGACTAAAAGTCTGGGCATTTTAGTCTAGTTTTAGTCAGGGGAACCTTGAAGTATTTTAATCTAGTTTTAGTTTAATTTTAGTCAGTGGAACCTTGAAGTATTTTAATCTAGTTTTAGTTTAATTTTAGTCAGTGGAACCCGAAAGTATTTTAGTCTAGTTTTAGTTTAATTTTAGTAAGTGGAACCCGAAAGTATTTTAGTCTAGTTTTAACCCTAGTCAATCTAGTCTAGCCAAAACCCTTCGTTTTAGTTTTTTTTCTTCGTTATGTTTTTCGCACTTGGACTGTTGTAGCTCCTACGGGCCACAATCATTTGCTACCCTATTAGCTTAATGTGTTTGGCAACGGTTTAAACATAAAATGAAATAAAATTAAGTTAAATTAAATACAAAAAATAACCACCACAAAAAGGCTCTAAAACTGGGTGATTTTTTTATGTTATGTCTTGATATGTCTCTTCAGGTTTGTGGTATTTTTTCCCAGCGATTGTGTTTACGACACTCCGATATTACGACACATCTGCTTTTTGTCTCCGGTTCAATATAAATCGAAAGTACAAGTTTCACAGCAGCTTATAATTATTTTTAAACTATAAGTAAAAATTTAAAACATTTTTTTTTTACATAAAAACAGTTGCTTTTCCATTTCAATTCCATTCAAATTCTGTTTCATTACTTGTACATAGCATAAACTTTTTTTTTTTACAGCTAAAAGTTTTATATAAGAATTTTTTAAATATATATTTTATAAGAGTCAATATTTGTATAATTTTTATTGTCATATTATTTAAATAATAATAATAATAATTACTAAATAATGTAATTACTTTTTATGCTGTTCTCTCAGGGATCACTACATCAGATCATTACCTCTCCAGATCTCGCTCACTTTACCTGCTTAGCGGCAAACTCCTCCTCCCGGCCGTCTCCTATGACCACGTAGGTCACCTTCTTTCCGAAACGTGACACGATGCGCTCAAAGCAGCTTTCCTTCCCTGTCGATCAAATGGAACCATTAACACAAAACAAACGTAAAAACGGCGAGGTCTGGAATAAGGAGTCGAGAGAGAGAGAGAGAGAGAGAGAGAGAGAGAGCGCGCTGATGGTTACCGATCTTGGTGGCGCTGTAGATGTTGTCGACGGGGAAAACATCCCCGAGGCCATAAAGGAGCACTTTAGCCAGAGCGGGAACCAGCTGAGTGGTGGTGACCAGAACATTCATACATCTGCCCCTGAAAACACACACACACATGAACAACCCTGTTCAACAAAGTCATATTCTCTGCGGTTTATGACACCACTGCACGTGGTGATACTGACCTGGACTGGATCAGCAGGAGGGATTTGATAGCGGTGCTGAGCCAGCTGTCCGTCACAGTCTCGATGTCACTGCGCACTCGCAGCAGCAGGTCCCTCTTCTGGGGACTCAGCAGAGCTGCACACAGGTAACAGCCGTATTAAAATCAAACATCTCAAACATTGCATATAAAGGCAATGAACTGAATTATAATTATTAATTTAATTATATGAAGTTGGTGATGCTAGTGGTATTATCAAGTTCTTCAGCTCCATCAGCTGTACAGTTTTATTCTTACTAAAAATCAGTAATTCCAGGTTGTATTTCTAGGATCTTGATAAAGTTTACCTCCTACATTCCCTTTGTATCCGTTGTAGATTTCTTTAAGGCGGCGGTACCGAAAGGCCAGCTTGCGCATCCAGTCTATTCCTCCTTGCACCGCCGGGTTGGAGCTCTGCCCTCCTGCTCCGCCCGTCCCACTGAACCCATCATTTGTAAAGTTGTAGTTGCTGAAGGAGGAGACGAACCTGACGTTACACTTTATCCATCATGACATAATGAAAGTACATCAATGAAGGTAAGAATCCAAGATACAAAAGATACACCAGGCGAAATATACAGGTAGTCCCCGACTTACGGACATTTGAGGTACGAATTTCCGCAGATAAGAACAAACCGCAGGTTTACAAACATTCGCAGATGTGAACAAATCGTAGAAGTATCTCACATGTATTGTACAAAAAAGAATCAGTCCGAGAGCAAAATGATAGAAAATGTCTGTACTGTAAAGCTGCCCCAATGGTCAATATTCCTGATTTCGGGAAAATCCTCAACAAAACAGAGTTTGCAGTCCGATACAGTGGAAAACAGCTGCGAGACAAAAAAAACAAAAAAAAACAATGGCGTCCCGGATTTTCCTTGCGATTTACAAGCGCAGACATATTTCACTTCTTTTTCACTTTAATTTTCTTTGGCACAAATAAAGTTTTTGGCCACATGATGGCAGTATGGTGAAAGGTGACAGATTTAGTCCAGTGGATTGGTATACTTTACATTGTACATTCGTGTCAAAGGCGTATAAGACTCACTTTGGCAAGAAATCTGACTTATGAACATGCAGAACTCGTTCGTAAGTCGGGGATTACCTGTAGTTGTACACCATAGAACTTTGTTTTTTTGTTTTTTTTTTAAATAGTGTTGCACTGTTCTCCTGCTTTACCTCAAATCTTGTCCATTGTCATCAGAGGACACATCCTCAACATGGACTTGATCACACTCCTAAACACACACACATACATACAGACCGCAGGCTTAATTTCAAAGTGATCCAGTGATTTTAGCACAAATGAGAAGCAAAGCTCACCTCCAGGTCATTGAAGAAGAGATGCGTGTCTGCTAGCTCGAAGATCAGCTCCTCCATCTGCAGACCCAGATTAAGCACCGTGGATGGATCCTGAACGGAGAGAATGTTGAGAAAACTCAAACAGCTAATGTCCAAACAATAGCTATTTTAACAACAGGACAGAAGATGGGTGTACGGGATACAGTACATATAATGCACAGATTTTATTCACTATGCGACTCCTTGAGGTTTTGCGGTACCTTGCCAAACTTCTGTGCAAACGACCCAGTGAGAAGGGAGTGGAAAATGATGATGGTTTCATCCAGATCCCACAAGAAGATTCGCTGAGAAAGGTTTAAAAAAGTAGAAATAGAGTGAGGTTATAGAAGTAATCGCTTCTGGTGTCGTTATTAAGACTGCCACGTTGTCTCTACCTCCAGGTCGCTGTCTGTAGACTGGCCGCTGTCCGATTTCTTCGCTTTGGCTTTTGCTTTGGGTGGAGGATTTCTCCGAGCGGCTTCGTCCTGCGCCGCGCCTGCAGGCAGGGTCACACTGGCTGGAGTTGCAGCTACGGAGAACAAAACACACACACAGTTTATATATACACATACTGTACACAGAACGACAACATTGCGCAACACTATGACCGACTGAGATTGATGTGAGGTACCTGTAGAGCAGGGGAGTCCCGTGGAGGCACTGTCCTCAATTTTAACGGTCGTGTAAGGTGGCGCTGAGACGTTGTCTCCGTCTGTTTCGTTACTGGGGGGTGCAGGCGAGAGGTAACTGTTTGGAGGAACATAATACTGGGAGAACTGGTTTTGTCCCAAAGAGTTGTAGCTGGAGAAATCCTGCAGGTAACAAAGAAGAAGAAAAAGTAATGCCATGCAAGCTTCATGGAAACAGTTATGAGATTATTTTTAACCTAATAAAAAGGTTTACATTTTACTAAATTCTTATATTTGTTTCTTTTTTTTTTTTTTAAATGCTGAAGCTCACTTGATGTGCAGCGGGGGCTGTGGTGACGGCAGGGGCTGTGGGGATGTTCGTGTACACACTGGACGTAGTGAAACAGGAACCTAAAATGTGTTTTTTTAAAAATATATATATAAAAAAAAAAAGCATGTATGAGACGGGTAAAGAAAATGATCAGAAGTGGTGAAATTATAACATTCAACAGAATGGAAACATTTGTGTTTGTTTCATGAGAAATGGATGTAAATGATGGTTGATGATTATCGGTATTACTATTCGGGGGAAAAAACAAACAAAACAACAACCTGGCTGTTCGCTAAACTTTGGACGAGACTGAATTACTCCAGAATCAAAACACATTTATTTTTATTACATTCATCTTCAACTTTTTAGTTGTAATTATATTTTATCCAAGTTATTTTCAGTGTAATTAATAGACTGCATTTCTGACTGCAACCTTTTTCTTTGCTAATATAATATATTTTAACATTTATGTTTAATGTGGATGCAGCATGTGTGTGTGTGTGTGAACACTCTGATTTGAGAAAGTGGTAAGTCAGGGTGCCCTGATCCTGCGGGATCTCAAGGTTTCTGGTGAGAATGATGAGCTCCAGATGTCGTGAAGCACATGATATATGAGTGAAACGTATCTCTCATCATAGTTAACAAGTATAACGTATTAAAGTCGCTATCAACAAGCCTATTATTAATACAGGCAGTTCCAGAATTATTAATGAGCTCATGTTTGTAAGTCAGACAAAGTGAGTCTAATACGCCTTTGACACAAATATACAAAGTAAAGCATACTAACCATAAATCTGTCTAATTTCCCCACACCGCCATCATGTGGCCAAAAACTGTAATCACACTTAAAAAAAAAAAAAAAAAAAAAAAAAAAAAACGCAATCTCACAGTGAAATGTCTCAGTGCCTTTGAATCGCGAGGGGAACCCCAGAGGACGCCATTTTGTCTCGGAGCGGTTTTGCACTGTATTGGACTGTGAACTCTGTTTTGTTGAGGATTTTCGGAAACTATGATTTATAGCTTTACAGGACAGACATTTTCTATCATCATCATTGTGCTTCCGGACTGAGTCAATAAACTGGTGAGACCGCTCACTTCTCCCGCAAACACACATATTTACAATATATACTGGATCTTTGGACTCTTTATACATTCACTTACACATTGAAAATAATGTATACAATTGTAAATATTGGTGTCTATTTTTTGAACAACACACAGGTCTGAAGAACTGTGGTCTGTTCGTATCTGGGTAAATTCGCAACTTGAATGTTTGTAAATCTAGGACTACCTGTATTGAATAGAGTAGAGGCATTGTTTCTGTTTCTTCAAGGATTGAGTATCAGGTCCACATTGTGGACAAAATCAGACAAAAAAAAAAAAAAAAAGTTTGGACACGAGGTGACATAAGCCTGGTGCAGGATGCTGTTTTAAAGGACAGATGACACAGAATGACAAACACTGTTGCATGACAATTGAAGCAAAGCCTGATGCAAAGTGTGTTGTAAAAATATAAAGAGGACGAACTAACATGAGCGTCTTCCTACAAAACTCGGATTTGAATAGAGAGTGCGAGCGAGGCTAAGCAGCATACGTGAATGTAGAAGGCAAAGTAATATGAGTGCCAGCTTATAGTCTACATTTTGCTTGAAAGTCAATAAGCCATTCACTTATTGCACTTATTCTAGCCAACCATGCTCACAGTCTTAAAAACATGGCGTCCTAGTCCTTTCCTGTGCATGAGAAGCTTAGCATTTGGAAAATAAAAAAGTGCAGAAGAAAAAAAAAGAAGAAAAAAAAAAAAGTGAGTGAGTAAGGGAGGGAGGAAAGGAGCCGCCTTGCCTTGGCTGGGGTACGAGTAGTGGGTCTGGCACGGCTGAGTTGAAGTATAAGCTGTGCTGAAGCTGAGAAATGGCGTCTGGCCGGCGGCGGACACGTCCTGCAGCCTGGGCTCGCTCTTAATGCCCGGCCACATGGCACCTACAGCCGCGCGGGTGTAGGGTGGAGGCATGGAGCAAAAAAAAAAAAAAAAGGACACAGACAGACACATAAGAAAGAGAATGCAGAGACAGGATGAGATGAAGCCGACGTGAGTGGAAATGTGAAATGCGAATGGAAGCTGCGTGTGCGGTGAACTGGTGCTTTAAAATGCAGTGAGAGCATGAGTGGTAAAAATAATAAAATAATAATAATAATAATGAAATAAAAAGAAAACGTGGTATAGAGTAAAGCTCCAGGCTGGGACAGACCGAATGGAGGCAGGCCGTAGGTTTGGCCTGTCTGGCTAAAGGTGCTGTATGCTGCTGACTGACCCAGGGAAGAGAACGCCACCTGGCTGTCGTATGCAGTAACTGCAGGGCTGAGAGAGAGAGAGAGAGAGAGAGAGAGAGAGAGATTGGTATGCATTAATACAGGAGTTACATCACTGCATTTCCTGTAGAACTGTGGGTCCGTCTCCTTCACCTTCCATACGATCTATTAAACCTACGTTCAGTTTAAACCTTGAACATGATCCGTAAACACTTTAATTTCCTTCCAAACTCAGCTTAATACATTATCCTAAATAAAAATAAAAGGATTGAGGAGCTAAAGCCGTATGGTACTGAACTGCTGTGTCTCCCACAGTGCTAGAATATAAAACACAGATGTTACCCCTGTTAGGCCTTTTCCACTGCTCTGGTTCCCGTGCCGGTTCCATGCCGGTTCCCAATTTTGGAACCGGTGCTGCGCTTTTCCACAGAAAAAAATTGGTGCCGGTGCCCTAAAATAAGCACCGAACCGGCCCCTAAACTCTGCTGGTCTA
>JAQMYK010000021.1:5735790-5749140 GCA_030014345.1 Clarias buthupogon
TCTGGATATTGGACAAGTTTCCAGTAATGTGTGCGTGCGCACATGCGTGCGTGTGTGTGTGTGTGTGTGTGTGTGTGTGTGTGTGTGTGTGCGCTCACCGTGGCTTGGCTGGACATGCTGCTGGTAGTGTGTGTGGTGGTGAAGATGCAGCAGTGGAGGGGAGACAGAAGCTCCCTACTGTCCTTAATATGGCGACTTCCTCCTTGTTTAGGGCGCTGGAGCTGCAGGCGGAGCTTAGCTATCTGAAACACACACACACACACACACACACACACACACATAGACACACACAGAGAAAAAGACTCAGTGAGACTCTATCACAATCACATTTTAACTTGCTGATTCTCAGATCCGCTGCTAGGGGGCACTGCAGAGCAACATGAACAAGCAGCACAGCAGTAGGACTTTATATCAAAGCACTACCGTATGTGCAGTATATCAGGGTTCCTGTGATATTTGTTTGGGTTTAGCTTTGGTGAGAATGAAGAGACTGAATTAGGCGGTTAGAACTAGGCACACACCACACATACGCGCTTCTGCCATAATCTCCAAGTTAAAAGTGTATAAACATATACAAATCTATAAAAGCAGAGTATCTGCAGGTTTTATTTTGTTCAATAACTTTTTCATTATATCAATATATATATATATATTTTGAAATGCCTAGCCGATCACATATGAACGTGAACGTGCTTGTTGTGCGTTAGTGAACTGGTTTCCTCCCACTCCTACTGTAGCTATGCATTATTTATGAAAACACATGTAGGACATTATTGTTCACTAAAAATATGTTGTATGATATTACTCAGTAAATGGAGGGTTGGTACATAGTTGCCTGAAGCAGCATAACTGGAAGCTTCTGCTAAGATTGATCTTAAAAGGACTTAGTTGTTTTGACTGTAAACAAGGGAAGCAGAGGTGTAAGATGACCCTTAGGATAAATTAAGGCGATATATAACTATTTCATCATAAATAAAATCCAGACCATCTGAATGATAACATATTAATATGGTACAGATTTGACCAGCACTACATTCACGTGAGGTGAAAACATTTTAAACATGGGCAAATGTATCTTATATTTATTCATTGATTGTATTAGCAATTAACTATAAGGTTGTTTAGATATTTTTTTTTGCTTCTTTCTAGACAGTAATGCTTCAAGAATGATTTTGCCACTAGCATTAAACAATAAGCAATCGTCTAATCTATGAAATATAACCTCGCTAAATAATGTGACAATACAACGAAATGTCAAATACTATAAGAAATCAGTAGATATGAAGATATACAGTAGATATGAGAAGTATTAGTAGGACGTCTTCTAAAACACTCATGGGGGGGAAAAACTGAAAATTTAAACAGACAAACAGCTAGCTTTAAATTTCCATTTGTCTGGTTTGTACAGTCCTTGTTTTGAGCTATAAATCATTTAAGCATCTAACTTCAGGCATGAACCATTGAGAAACAGGGGCAGATGATGAGAGATGATCAGGCTGGTGATTAGTTATACTGCTGATGATGAATAATGCTGAGTGGTTGGAACAGACGAGAGGGGAAATGAGGTCGCTGCTGAGGTTGTGACATAAACAACCAATTTTTAAATTCCATCTTTAGGCACTTTTGTTCCCATTTCTTTCGTTTAATCAACATCGTATAATTTAATTAATATGATGAAATGAGGAGTGGCTCAAAACTTTTGCACATAAACCACAGAAATTCTTTGAAAATGCCTTTTCTGAGGACACACAGCATGCCTTCAACATAAATGTGACAAACTAAGTAACATTAGTAACTTAGTAGTAACTAGGTATTCTCATGCTGTATATAAGACAAGGGTAGAGTGGTCAAATGTGGTTAAACCTTGTGAAAAATACACCAATTAGCCATTACAATAACAGCACATAACATTAATTATATTCAAGTAAACTGGTGACAGGATCATGGACACCCAATGCCCACCCAATGCCCACGGGGACCAAAGGGCAGCGGGTCTGGTCCGATCCCACAGAAAAGCCTCTGCTGCACACATCGCCATAAAAAGTCCATGCTGGTCATGATAGAAAGGCAGCAGAACACCCAGTGCAGCACAGCCCGCTGCGAACAGGGCCCAGTGGACAAAGAGCCCAAAGTCAGCCACAATCTGACCGAGCAGCCATGGATCGCACCAGACAAACAAGTGTGAATAGTAACGTTTATCTTCTATGCTGTTAATCTGGCACTGACATTAAACCTGCATTACCCCTGACTGCTACAGTACGTGCCCTAACAGCTCACAGATCAAGAGCATGCCGTTATCTTAACAGACTTTTCTGATGTGGTTGCATCATTTGGATGTAAAGACCTTCAGCAGATCTGGATCCGATTACTTTTGCTTGAAGTCAGAGCTACGATTTTTTGATCTTGATAGGTATCTGGTGCTTTTGCCACATTTCGTTTTTACATAATGTCACCGATCTGTGACTTCCTGTTTAGCAGCAAAAAAATATACAGTAGATAGAGAGATAAGAAGTTTTTATTTATTTATTTATTTTTTTTCAATCGATCAGCTGTTGGATGACATGAATAATGTTGATGCAAACAAAAAAAGAGAGAAATGTCTGACTCTATCAGAAAAATGCACGGAGCGTTGAGGAACGCTAAAGGAAATGCTATAAGCACTACGCCTACACACTCTTCAGTTATAGAGCAGTATAGAATAATCCAGGGTGTGACGTAGTTTCTGGTATCTAGCACCTACTGTACAGTATATATAACTGGAAATGGGCAAAATCCGGATGGTTCTATCACCAGTATGCCCTTGGAGCACACGACAAATGATTTGTGTTACAGGATGACTGACACAGTTATACAATAACCTCTAAAAGTCTAATTGCTTCAGCAAACAAGTGCACTTGACTTTTATAAAGCACTCGTTCAGTGGAGAAAGAAGTTCTTAAATAGAAGCATTCGAGATTTGGTCCAAAAAACAAGCACTATAAAGTGTATATATATTATTCCAATCCACATGTAGTGCATTATATATGCTTTTTAAAAAAGCCCACTCCTGTAAACATGTGAGTGGAACGCCTGATTGATCCTTTCCAATTTCCACTTCCGCTCCAAACCATTTCCACATGTTTATGGAGTTCCTGGGAGGCCGGCGTTTCAGGCGTGAAGCAGGCGGTCTGATCATCTAGCAGGGGATTATATAAAGAGTTCTAACTCTCACAACTGTGCTCTGCTTTTCTGCGCAGTCAAAAATCCCAGTTTCACCCGAACGCCCCCTTATAAATCTGTTTTCACTGATGTCTAAGGTTACAGGACGAGAGGGGGTTATGGTACGGTATCTGATATCACCTCAACTCTTGCAGACTCAAGAAAATGATCTCTAGCCTGTTTTTATTTAAGTCATCACTGCAGTGAAGTATTTTTTTTTCTTTTAGTTTTTTGCCCCATACATTATTAAATGATCCCCCCTTTAGTGTTCTCTCACCTCACTTAGCCCCTCCCCCATGTCTACAATACTAGATATCAGTGTTATTACTGTACATAAACAGCACCAGGAACAATAATGACAGACAAGTCTGGACAGCTCCTCCAGTTCGGTGTCCTCATGCTAATTTCAGAAATGCGTTGTTGTTTTAACACTCGGTCACTTCGCTATGGTAACACAACAACAGGCAATGCTAACAGGATATCTTTTTTTTTTTTTCTTGTCAGAAGCAAAACCAATAATGGAACTGTGTGCACTGCAAATCATTTTAGCATTTGTGCAACAGTTTCCCACAGCAGGCTGTTGTGCATTCACGTCTGTTCTGTGCTGCCGAGGGAAAAATCAGGACGGGGTTTTTTATTTTTTATTTTTTTTTATCCCAGGATCCCAGGGCTCTCAGATTAACCACACAGTAATTGAAAACACACAGTGTGGCTGCAGTTGTCACAATAAGCAGAAATATGGTGGGTGGAACAGGCGTGTTCATGAGAGAGACCAGACTGAGGACGTCCAACGAAAAAACGTCATCAAGGATTTTTACAATCTGGTTCCTTGTGGTTTGTCCACATTCTTCTTGATTTAAAGGAGTGGGCCTCCTTGTGGTCTCCCGGGGGTATTGGTGGCTCGGTGGCTCAGATTTCTCACCTGCTCATGCGGAAGAAATGGGTTCAATGCCCAACTGATGCCCAAACCCCAGCCACTGGATCGCAAGCACGGATAAAAATGGGAGGGTTGTGTCAGGATGTCAATCTGTCTTGTCCCAGCTAGCCGGATAATTAGGTTTCTTAGTCAGCTAGTTGGTTTCTGTTAACTTATGTTGTTAATTTATGTTGTCTATATGTAGCACCTTGGTCCTGGTATATGGTATATGTTTGAAGTGACAATAAAAGCCTACCTGACTTGACTAAAAACCTGTGCCAAGTTGTGCGTGGATCAGATGCTCTGCTGTGGCGCCCCCTCGAAGGTAGCGGCTGAAACACCAACAACAACAACCTCCTTGTGGTCTTCTGCTTTTCTAGCCCATCTCCCTCAACATGTTTATTCTGAGATGTTTTTCTGCTGAGCACGGTTGTACAGAGTGGTTTTTCTCATCACTGATTGTCTTTATTGGTACCTGATAGAAAGCAACAAACTTAATCGATGTCTTCATACAGGAAGAAGTTTCGAGAAAGAATTACAGGTAAAGAAAGAATCATACGTAGACGGTCCTCATTTGAGGATTGTACAAGTATATAGAGACGAAAGTTGCATATCCTCATATGAGGGGTTTCCATCGGGTACTCTGGTTTCCTCCCACAGTCCAAAGACGTGCAGGTTAGGCTAATCGGCGTTCCAGAATCGGGTGTAGTGTACGAATGATGATCATGCTTAGGGCAGTGGTGGCTCAGTCAGTTAAGGCTGTGGGTTACTGGGTTCCTGATCGGAAGGTCGGGGGTTCGAGCCCCAGCATCGTCAAATTGCCACTGTTGAGCCCTTGAGCAAGGCCCTTAACCCTATCTGCTCCTGGGGCGCTGTAAGCTGGCTGACCCTGTGCTCTGACCCCAGTTTCCTAATTGGGATATGCGAAGAAGACATTTCACTGTGCTGTAAAGTACTGTACATGTGTCAAATAATTGAATATTCTTCTTCTTAAGCTGGCATCCCGACCACAGAAACGTATCCGTTACCCAATGTGCCGAATGCCACGTGGATGGACCCTAATACCCCATCATATAAGGACGTTCGGGTCTTAAGAGGTTAACTAAGATAAAAATGCTTTCTGCATGGTAGCAGGTAAGACGTGTGAGCTGCATGATGCACTTTATGTTCACATTAGCACACACAAAAATGAAAAAACCTTATCTGAAGGCAGCCTACTGTAAGTGTTGGTCTTAGCAAGTTACCGTAGGCAAAAAGGTTGGTACGGTAAGTGGTATTTTTTTTCTTGTCTTTTATGAACAAAACACACTAATCATTCTGATTACAGAGTGCACGAGTTCACGGAGATGCAGATGGTAGTGAAGTAAAAACAGAACGCTGTGGTGATGAGTGTGCATGAGAAACTCTTTGGCTTGGGTGAAAATTGCGCCTGCATTTGCAGGTCAACCACAGGCCACTGTGAAAATTGTTTTTTTTGCATGTGTGGCGTTTTCGACGCGTGTAGGACACATCACGTTTAGCACCTCTGCCTTACTTCAGCGTCTGCTGAACGATACTGTAATTACGGCCTCTGTTCCATTTTCACACCGCCATGCTTCTGATATCTGTATAAACCCTTCACCCACTGCCTAAGTAGCATCAGCCTCCACCACCGAAATGTCACAATACCTTATATCACCGTCATGTATTTATATCCGAATTCTACAAATCATCAGCACATCCCTAAACATCAGACAGAAATAAAGAAAGAAAAAAGATCTACCAACATAGCTCTTAGCTCAAGCCACTTCAAAAGGCGTAAGGTGGCTTATTACAGCATTAAACACAGTGAGACTCGGTGACAACTCATGTAGAAACTGTAGCGCTCCCACATGAACACACACACACACACATGCACACATACATGCACACACACACACACACACACACACACATACATGCACACACACACACACACACACACACATACACGCACACGCGCGCACACACACACATATGCACTTTTACACACTGTTCTAGCATAGTATATGTATATTCAAATGAACTGGAGACAGGTGCACACACACACACACACACACACACACACACACACACACACACACACACACTGTATAGATACTGTACCAACAGATATGCATATTCAAATACGTCAGAAGATACAGTGCGTGTTCACAATTGTAACTAGATTGTTGATTTTGAATTGAATTGTATATGGACACAAACACACACACATACACACACTCACTGTACACACACACATACACACTCATACTGGACACACATACACACACACACATACTGTACACACACACACACATACACACTCACACATACTGTACACACACATACACACACACACACACACACACACACGCATACACACACATATACTGTACACATACTGTCATGCACACAAATTCCTGTGTCACACATGTTTGCACTCAAACCTACTGTAGGTACATCATGCAAGTTGTTACTGCAGACACAACACACACACACACACATACTGTACACATACCGAGCACACACACACACTGCGCACACACACACACACACACACACAAATTATTCACCCATGCACATTTAAAAATATGTAAATATATAAAAATTTGAATAAGCTAAAATACATAGACAAATGCATTTTACTCACTCACTCACACACACACACACACACACACACAGGCTACACGAACATATGTACAAATTCCTATGTCATACATGTGCACACACACGCACACACACACACGAACATATGTACACATGCATGTTGTGTTACTGCATACACACACACACACACACACACAAAGATATATATATATATATAGATAGATAGATAGACATAGGTTTGCATGTACACAGTCATTGCGTGGACACACACACACTCACACACACACTCACACACTGCTCAGCTCTTCAGTGCATACTGGGGATATTTATTCGGGGGTTTTGGAGGAAAACTGCATATGGCCATGTACACGAGCAGGAAGTGGCTTGTTGCATGAGCAGACTGGTTTATCTAACTTCACATATGAGGGTGGAGAAGCCCAGATGAAGCTGCCACCGATGTGGCTAACGCTGCTGCTCACAGAGCGCTAGCGGAGCAGGAAGCCTAGAAGCCGCAGAGGAAGCTGTACACAGCAGTGCTGCAGGCCCGTGTGGAGCGGGGTAAAGGGCTCTCATATCGGACCTCCTCTCTCTCTCTCTCTCTCTCTCTCTCTCTCTCACGCAGACGTCGTACTCATCTGATTATTACGCTGTGATAAAGTGCTAACTCAGCATTTTCGTGACCGAGATAACTCCCCGAACAGTAGTGGGGACAGTGACCACAGAGTAGCGGTGTGTAAACAGGCCTGTTTATTATTTCCTCTTTCCCTCAAGCCTGCGTCTGTGTGTATGCGTTGGTGTTACGGTACCCCTTTAAGCTGGTCGGCGCAGCCCCAGGACGCCGAGCGCTGGTGGGTGTTCCTCAGCTCCCTCTCGGACGAGTCTTCACTCCAGCATCTAGGAGTCTGACACAACACACAGGCAGGCAGCACGGTTAATATCGGCAAAGAATTCATAACGCTTTGTAGCTACAGCGCCATAAAAAAAAAAGTACTTGCATATTCGTCACACTTAAAAGGACTTACATCATCAAACAAATTTTTAATATTACACAAAGATAACCAGAGTAAATATAAAAAGCAGGTTTTAAATCATGATTTCATTTATTATGGAAGAAAAAAAACTAATAACTAGCTGTTCCACCCTTGATGGCAATCAAGTCCTTGTGATAACGAGCAATGAATCTTTAACATCTCTGTGGAGGAATTTTGGCCCACTCTTCCTTGCAGAACTGTTTTAATTCAGCCACATTGGAGGGTTTTTGAGCATGAACAGATTCTGACTAAAAATATTCTACTTAAAAAAAAATAAAATTGGGGACACAGGACTGGGGGTAAATACTTTTTCACAGCACTGTATGATTATGGCAATGCATTTATACATTCAGCATTCTGCATATGGGCATCGGTAGCTCAGTGGTAGGTTTCTCGCCTGCCATGTGAAAGACCTGCCACCCAATACCCAAACCCCAGCCAAAACCACTGGACACAGTCCTGGTCCCAAGTCCTATAAAATGGGAGGGATGCGTCAAAAAGAGCATTTGATGTAAAAACCTGTGCCACGTTGCACGAGGATCGGATGGACCCGATGTCGGGAGCAGCCGACAAATGAACAACATTCAGTGTTGCACATAAACCTGTTTGTTTTCCAGAGCAACTAATGGAAAGAAAATCTGAATGATCTAAAGGATACGAATGCGAGCGTTGTTTACATGCACAGTGGTAGACGTGAGTCCCGAAGACTGCTTTTTAGAGTTCTAATATTTATAACATTTATGTGAGCTGAAAAAGGAAGTCAAACTCATCAAAGTGTGAAGCGAAATGCAGCTTTAAACCAACACAAAAATAATAAACAAAATATTAATTAATATAAGCATCTAGTGCATTTTTTTAGTGAATTCCTTTAAAATTCAATTATAATTGCAGTGTGAATTGAACTTACAGTTAGCTCTTTATTACCCTCTCGTGTGTTTTGTAGAAATCCAACAATGAGAACACAGTGAAGCATGGTGGTGGGAGCACCACATAGAGTATTATTCTTAGTTTCTTGGTTGCTTCTCTTGTTACGGGGTTACTGAATATTACCGAATGAACCACGATTGTGCCATATGGGGTGTTTTAATTTTATTACCGTCTGCTTACTGATACTTTCACACAACTTGGACTTGTTTTGAACAAACTGTGTTCCTCCTTAGCTCCTTCATCAACTTTCACCACAAACAGATGTGGTAATACTGAGATCACATGACGTTTTGATTGCATACAGTACAAGTAGACCTCATTCAAATATGTGAAGGGGAGAAGACAAATCGGGTCGAAAGTTGAGTCATTCTTGTGTCAATGTAATAAAAGTTAAGTGAAGTGCGAAATATTTCTAGAGAAACAGGATGTTTTGGACAGAAGCACTCCAGCAGCTGTGCAAGCAAGATGCCCCAGAGGCTGCAGGGAAAACCCATCGCAAATCTCCTGGGTGATTTCTATTATTTCATCCAACTCACAGAAGCTAGTATGAATCTAAAACCTCACCAATGCACATCACAAACTTGGAGCCGAAATGCGCTTGAATAGCAGATTAGAAATAGCGACGTCTTGGCCCCGAGTGATTAATAAGTTATAACGACGAAGCAGACGGCTATAAAAAGAAGTCGCCATCTCTCATGGATGACGTATGCTCTGCCCTCCTCGGGCAGGAGGGGAAAAAGGACAAAGCTTTTTATTTCTTCTGAATCATCAGCAGCTGACCCGTCAGGTGTGTTTTACCAGCCTTCCAGTGTGTATCGCCACGATTCTGGCTCGTGGAGTAAAATATATTGAAGAAGGAATAAAAAAAGTCAGTAGGCCAAAGCTGAGCCATTTTTGGAGCGCTCACAGCTGTAGCAGGTCCCTCAGAAGACTCCATTCATCTAGAAGATGGAAGTCACGTTTCAAAGACAAGCCTTTTATAGATGGACAGAAAGATCGGCTTTAGAGACGAGGAAACTCGGAACGGCTTTGAAGGCAATCTCGTCGACTTTCTATTAAAAAGGAGCCAAGAGAGCTCGAACCGCAGCCAAGTCCTTTCACCACCTGCCCGGGTGTGTGTTTCCCAGCACAGTAAAGCCACACCACAGCTCTCACAGCTCCGGGATTAAAGACAGACCCAGAAAATAAAAGAAAAGAATTGAGCCAAGAAGAGCTGGTGCACATGTACCAACTTTCACTGCTAATATTACACGCTTCATTCCTTTTCTGTCCCTATTAAGTGCAGGGGATTGCCTCAGACTGGATTTATTGCTCCATTTAGTTGCATGTTTAGACATAAAGAACTAAACATTAATAAACTATTTAAAATGTATTCCAATTATTTGGCAGACCTTTTTATTACCATGTCTCCTTTATACCTATAAATATTATATTACTATTAAATTGTCAGCTTACGTGTACCTTAAAACATATTTTAATTACATTGATATATGTAAGTCTTTGGGTTTTTAACGTAAAACTACCTATGTGTATTTTTATTTCAATTTATATTCATCAAGTAATTTTGGCATTTTGGGAAATTTAATTAATTTACTTAACTTTTTTAAAATTCATTTTAGAAAGCACTAAGAAAGCACTCTTCCATTTATTATTATTATTATTATTATTATTACTACTACTACTACTATTATTATTATTATTATTTGAAGCAGTAACAGTAGTAGTAGCAGTAATAGTAGTAAGAATAAGTAGAAGTAATAGCGAAAGTAATAGAAGTAGCAGCAGCATTAATAATGTTGGTAGTAGCTTTAGTAGTACTAGTTTAGTAGGTGGTGGTGGTAGTAATAGAATAAAATTAATTGATTTCAACTTATTTTAAATTTATTTTATTCACTTATAATTGTGCGTTTTCCAAAATATGGATTAATTTTGCTATTAAAAAAAATAAATGTCTGAATGCACTTAAATAAATAATGACATCATATTTAACAAGCATGTCTTATCCTTATGTTAATTATAAAAACTTGAACATTCTGGTCATTCCAACATTTTGCGCTAAATTACCCAAAGAATTTCGAGATTGGTCAAAAGGTGTTGGTTTATTTTCCCAGCTTGGTTCATGGACCCTCCGCCACATTTAATGTCACTATAAGTATAAATGTACTGTATGATCTGTTTTTTTCTTTATTCAATCAAAACTGTTTGGAAATTGCAGTGGTATAAGATGAATAAAGTACTTTGTAATGTGTTATAAGAAAATCAGCAATAAGTAACAGTAATAATATGTTTATAGTTGTGGTAGCACATCCATGCGAATTTTGCCTCAGTAGTACGTTAAGAGGAAGCTAAAAGAAGTGGAACTTTCTAATGCTTTTTGGTAGCTACTAATTTTATTTTTAAACTTAAAATGCATAATGGAAATTTGAAGCTATATATTTATATTATTATTTACTTTTATTTTTTTCTTCATACAGTTCAATATCAAATGCATATTGCAGGAAAACTAACCTTCACACCTTCAGCAGGTTGGTTTATTTATGCCAACGAGTAACACATGTAAATCTGAGACACCTTATTCTTGTACATTTATTTTCCAGCCTACATGTGTGATCTATACCTCACCCAGTTCAAAGGCACTTCCAGGAAATATGAAAATCAGCATATCTGTGCAGAGGTGTGAGATATGCATTACTCATATGCACTGAGAGTTTTGCTAAGACGAGACGAACAATCATATACGGCTAAAAATTGTATTGCCTATAGACATTATACAGTAGAGTGCTGGCCAAATGTATTGAGACAGAAATGAAATTCAGTCTTTTAATGACGTTTTTTTTTTTTTAAATAATGACAATTAAGATAATAAGAATGTTTTTAGATTGCATTGCTTATATTATTAATATAAGTCATTAGTAAGTCATTTGTTCGGCAAAACCTGCTGGATCCGGCTGGGCATAGAGTCTCGATCAATCCATGCCTGCTTGTTTGCTTCCTGAAGATCATGTACAGGAGAAGGTTTCTTGACTGCTACTGCCTTCTTCACCTTTGTCCAACACTTTCCTATTGGATTTAAGTCTGGAGATGACCCAGGTCATGGTCCTAGAAGCTGAATACCACTGACACATGCACAACCTTTCAGCCAGATAATTGGCTTAAACTAATTAGTGTTTTGTGCAACCATAGTGCATGGCATATGTTTTCTTTTATGTTTTCTTCATGTTCAACTGAAAAGAAAAAAAAAAAAAAAAAAAAGCATGCTAGCTAGACTCAAATATTACAAAAACCAAATGCCACAGTTTATACCCAAAATGGTGACCTACAGTATGACCTTTAGTCTGGGTATATTTTTAAATCCTATATATTACTTCACGTTGTTGTTGTTTTTTTTTTTATCTCGATGACAATTCGATTTCCAGCTAAAACACATTTCCTGGTGAGCTAGCTAAGGAATTAATGATTCGTCCACCCCTTTATCAAGCTAACGCTTCTGCCAGACCTCATGCTTAAAGTTCAGACTCGTGCTCTTTGTTTAAACCTTGCTCATAGCACATCCTTACAAATATTCATACTGAAAAAGCAGCAAAACAGGGTCGATT
The DNA here is from genome assembly GCA_030014345.1 of Clarias buthupogon. Classification (NCBI taxonomy): domain Eukaryota; kingdom Metazoa; phylum Chordata; class Actinopteri; order Siluriformes; family Clariidae; genus Clarias; species Clarias buthupogon. The sequence goes on from JAQMYK010000021.1 coordinate 5,748,066, forward strand.
TGCATACTGGGTCGATTTGCAGCTTTGTAGGAGTTTGTCACTGTGTGTGCGTGTGTGTGTGTGTGAGAGAGAGAGAGAGAGAGCAGAGATCCTGTGTGGCTTTGGTTTGTGTGTGCAGCAGTGAAAACAGGATGCATGTGAGATCATGTGAGCGCACAGCGAGTGACTCCTCTACCGGCTTTATGAGCTGGGTGATCAAGTGGAACCGGGTGCCTTAAAACAACACTATAAATCAAAGGGCCTGAAATCTGAAAAAATCAACAACAAAAAAAAAAACAACGGCTACAGTACACTACTTTTCAGGCTGGATTGTGGGATGAGTGTTATTTAATATTTAAAACCTTTACCTTTTAATAAAGGAATTAGATGAGAGAATTTTGAGCTTTAGTGTTTTATTATTTTTTTCATATAAGGCACGTTCGAGAAACTGATGTCGTGCTGAAATCAGACATGGCGAGACACGAGTGGATTGGATGACGACACCTGAACTGTCTGATCGTTCAGGAGAAAATCAGCGTTACGTTTTTCCCCACAGATTGTTCATTTTGTCGGGTGAAAAACTTGTCTTGTTTGCACAAGTCCAAATTCAAATGGAATTCAAATGTGATTTCTGTGACGCACATACGCGGTAGGAAGTGGATGAACGTTCTTAAAAATAGAACTTGCAAAAAAACAAAACAAAAAAAAGGACAAATATGTAAGTATTAAATAAAATCTAGGTCGCAGCAACAGCATTTGGAATGAAGCAAAAGGTTACTCAGTAACGGAGCAGTCGGGGTTCGAACCCTGCCATCCCCAGGTCACCACTTTCGGTCCTTGGGTGTGACCCTTAACCCTTACGCCTCATACGACCGAGGCCACTGCTTTCAGTGATAATCCCAAGCCTGGTGAGGAAATGGGGGGGTTACGACAGGAAGAAGAAAACAAACCTGTGCCACATCGAATGACCCGATGTCGTGACCCCTGGGATAAAAAAAGTAAAAATACTGTACAGTGGTGTTCAAAATAATAGCAGTGTGTTGAAAAAAGTGATTAAAGCTCCATATCCATATAATAACTTTTAATTTAAATCACA
>JAQMYK010000021.1:5958974-5971116 GCA_030014345.1 Clarias buthupogon
CCCCCCCCCCCCCCCAGCATCTGGGGCTTTTTGGAGGTCTAAAGGAAACCCCTTTTCTAAAATGATGTCATAATGGTATTGGTATGTCCCCTTTAGATGCATGTGTCCACTGTGAACATTGTCCTTCTGGTGTGCCCGGGTAGTAATAGGGCAGGGTGCTTGGGCCCGCTCATCGTTGCTTGCAACTATATTCATTATTAAAATATGAAAGCATTGATGCTTTAAAATAGTAGATAAAGTATTACTCAATCACTCATCGTCTATACCACTTTATTCTGTGTGACCTCCAGACACTCCAGGTCACAGCGTGTCTGGAGTCTATCCCAGGAGACTTAGGGCACAAGGCAGGGTACACCCTGGGCAGTGTGCCAATCCATCGCAGGGCACACACACACACACACACACACACACACATGCTCATTCATACACTACGGGCAATTTGGGAACGCCAATTAACCTACTTTGTAGGTCTATAGACTGTGGGAGGAAGACCACCAAGCACGTGGAGAACATGCAAACTCAATGCACACAGAGGTGAGAATAGATACTGGCAGGGAATCGAACCTGGACCCTGAAGGTGCAAAGCCACAGTGCTAACCGATTCACCACCGTGTCACCATATATATTATTACATTGAACAAAATTATTTTAAAAGTTTTTATGTTTTATTTTGTTTTTATAAAATATTTGTTATTTATATAAATCATTATGAGTAAGAATTTTACTTTTATTTACTATTTATCTTATGTTTAAACTTAATTTATATGTTTAATTGTCCAGTACTTTATCATTTTGCATTGTTTTAATTGCATTATTAAAATTTTTATAATATATAAAGGATAATAATATTATTATTATTATTATTATTATTATTATTATTATTATTATTATTATTAATAATATTAAGAATTATTATTATTATAATAATCATAATAATCCTTTTATAATAATTATTATTATTTTAACAATAAGTATTATTATTATTATTATCAATAAAAACAACAACAACAAAAATAATAATAATAATATTAATAATAATAATAATAATAATAATAATAATAATTATTATTATTATTATTATTATTATTATTATAATCATAATAATCCTTTTATAATAATTATTATTATTTTAACAATAAGTATTATTATTATTATTATTATTATTATTATTATTATCAATAAAAACAACAACAACAACAACAACAAAAAATAACAATAATAATAATTATTATTATTATGATTATTATTAGTAATAGTAGTAGTAGTAGAAGAACAGTATGCTGCCCCTGCAGGTTGTGCACACGTTTACAGAAAATCATATTCTGCCCACTAGATGTCAGTATTGCACAACAAAATTATTATAGACATTTTTTTCTTACTGTTGAAAGACTGGTTGAAAACAGTGCACAGTCTCAGTGGTTGCAATATAGGAAAACGTAGTGAATAAAAACTTTATACAGACAGTAAACTGAGCTGAGGATTGAGCCATGTGTGGCTGTCAGGTAAAAATACTACTTACGCTCATACAGACATGGTCGAAGAAGGCAAAGGTGCAAGACTGGTTATGTCAGTTTGTGTACACCAGCACCAGAGCTGAACCTGGTTAATAGGGTAAGCAGTGCTTCAGGGGGTAAGTAAGGGGGATTATGGGGCCCAAACCAGACTGCATTTAGGCCTCTCATAAGAAGGAAACCACTGATCCTTAACCACTGTGTTAACCCTACCTGGACCCTGACCTGTCCGTCTCCTTCAGTCTCTCAGTCAAGCTTTATGGACAAGCAAGACAATGAGTTCTACATGCACCGTGAACAGGAGCCAAAAACATAAAGCGTGTGGGAACGCTCCAGGTCCATCATACCCCCGGGGGGTGCTAATACTACATACAGCCCTGTGCAGGCCTCTTCGAGTGTGTAATCTGAGATCGGAGGGCCGGAGGAGTTTTGTGATTGCCATTGTGCAGAGGCACACTGAGAGTCCTCGCTGTGGAGCGCATGAATCAGTCATGCCTGTCTAAAATATTAAAGCCACACTCATCGGGATTGCAGAGCTTAAGACATGCATTTCCAATTTGATCTCACATTTCGGTTGCCATGTTGCTTGATTTACCCTTATAATATTTTCTTAAAGATGAAGGAATAAATACAACGGTCGCATTGGCCTTCACAATCCCTAGTTGGACTCCAGAGGTTCCAAGATGGATGGATGGAGTTTGGAAATGTGCCAGCTGTAAACTGCTCGAGTCTTCTTCGTTTCGGATGAGACGTGACTCCAACACTGCGGTACACATAACGTAAATAAGAGAGCTCTCTCATGGGCTGGTCTTACTATATCTCATCTACTCTAGGTTATAAAAATCTCCCTCGACATTCACACGACCTTGACCACTTTGACCCCTATGAAAGATTTGGAATATTGCACAGGTATGACAGGAAGTTGCATCATATGACTTTCGTGAAGGCAAAGCAAAGAAGAAGAAGATTTTTGTGTTTTGTTTGCAGATAAGATTTCTTTTGTAGTGAACCACAGACTGGAAACAGGAGTATGTGTTCTCATGTGTTTGTGTCTGTCTGTTTGAGGATCAACATTGAGGTTTTACAGGAATATATGATGCGACTGTCTATTATATCTGATCTGCTTCTGTGACTGTTCAGATCTTATCACTCCCTCATCGTCATCGTCTATGCCGTTTTATCCTGCATGCTGAGTGGCAAACGGGCCTGGAGCCTATCCCATGATACACCATGGACGAGGTTCCAATCCATCACAAAGCACACACGCATTCACACACTACTGGCAATTTGGGAACGCCAATGAGCCAAGTCTGTGGGAGGAAACCGGAGAACTTGCCAACTCCAACTCCACGCACACAAACCCCGATGTGGGAATCGAACCTTTGACACTGGAGGTGCAAGGCGACAGCGCTAACCACTACACCCAGGTCTGGTCAATTTATTCTAATCCAAATGACCTGAAAGTAGCTTAACGGTTTGGGTTGACGGTGGTGTGCACGCATTTCTGATCACCTGATAGTCATCTATCCATTGCGCGATCCCACTTTCCATCTTACAGCAGAAAAACTGTACTGCATATCAACGACACACTGTCTGGATGCACACATTCCCTCCGCCGTAGCCTAGAGGATATTTCCAGGAACTGGTTAGATTTAATTGTTCGTGTTAAATTAGACCCCCCCCCCAAAAAAAAAAAATTCCACACACAACCTTATTATGATAATAATTATAATATGACCCTAACAACAGGCACCATAGAACAGTACGACACTGTACACTTGCCGTTAGATTGTCTCTTACTGGGAAAGAGAGATAGAGAGCGAGAGAGCGAGAGATGAGCTCTGAGCATGTACTTATCTCATCCTTATCTTTTATGTAGATGAAGCGCAGGACAGAGGCACCAGTTTAATGAAATATAAAATATTAATGCATCCAGCATGTAGGGATTGCACAGATATATTTGCACCAGTAGGGGGCATATAGAGTCCACAAAACCCCACAAGTCACCCAAGTGTGTGTGTATGTGGTTGAGGTTGGGGGGGCGGGGTGTAGGGGGGCACAGCTTGCAACACCAGTATAAATAGAAACATGCATATAAATATAGATGCATTTATTTGTTCTCAGCTTGCTTTAATTCCTCTTCGCACCCTAAGGGCGGAATTTTTCAGGTCCTTCTCATTTTGTTCCTCCGTTCCTGAATACACACACACACACACTGAGCATAAGCAGTTTCTTAATCCCATCCAGAGTTTACACACTCCTACGGGGCCGAAATAAGTGTTAGAGAGCGACGAACATGCTCCCTCTGCCGTGATTACAATTACATGCTCCCTGTGGCAGTTACATGATGCCACATTATTTATTTCCTCCCCTCGTTGCGTTATCTAGGACAAACATTATGGAGTCCCGATAACATTTACATCGTAATCCGGTTGAGGAGACCGACCTGACCGGAGAAACAGCCGGAGGACGTTCGAGACGACGTCATGCACTAGTTTAATTCATCATTTTTAAAGCATTGATTTAGGACGTTACAGATTAAACTACATATGAGACTGGAAGCTTCTTAGTGACGTGTTGAGATGCAGGTTTGGATTGTGTGTGTGTTTGTGTGTGTGTGTGTGCCACAGCATCATGCACTAACTATATTTATAGAGATACCATTGTAACAAATCTGCTTGAGATTGTTTAGAATGTAGGACACTGAGAAACAACAGCAACAATGTTACAATGTTAGAAACAATCTAATAAATAAATATATATGAAAATATAAAAGTTTGGACACACCTTCTAATTGCATGGATTTTCCAGATTTTTTTCCCCTCTACATTTCTACACTGAAGGTGTTTATCCAAAATACACAATAATCTCCTCTGAACAGTTGCTATTGATATTGAGATGTATATCTGCTACTTATGCTCTGTAAATCCTTCATAACGGCTCTAATCTGAGGTGCTGGTTGTTAATTGGTGATTTCTGAGGCTGGTGACTCTAAATGAACATCTCCTCTGCAGCAGAGGTACGTTGTGGTCTTGTTTTCCTGGGAAGGTCTTCATGAGAGACAGTTTCATCATCATGGAGCTTGATGGGTTTCGCAAATGTACTTGAGAATAATGTTCTTGCAAGAACTGACCTTCATGTCTTAAAACAACTGATTGTTGTTGTTGTTGTTGTTGTTGTTTAATTACTTAATTGATATTTCATATTTTCTTGAAATCTCCAGTATTGCTTTAGAACGTAACAAAAAAACCCCATTAAATTATAAGGTGGGTTTATATACTATATATATATATATATATATATATAATTATATATATGTAATTAAAGTGTTTTTTATGCATTATTATTATTATAACAATAACAACAACAACAACAACAATAATGAATAAATTAATAAATAAATTAACTTTTAAGTGAATACCAACTAATTATAGTATTTCTTAAATAATTTAATTTTTAATCTTGTTTTTTATTTTCTTCTTTCATTTCAATTTCTTAAAAAAACTCATTAATTAAACTCATTTTAAATTAATTACGTAACTTTTCTTTTTAATTCATACAGTATATATAAATAAATAAATAAAAAATTCTATATATAATTCATTTAACTTTTTTAAATAATATACCTACACTTATAATAAGGGGGGGAGGGGGGATGGGCACATTTAGCTGAAGCGTACGCACCACAGACCTTTTCAGTATAGAGTCAATGTGAAACTCTTGGTGGTGATATTAATCTGAATACCATCTGATTAATAAACCGAAAGCAGAAGCCGAACCGAGGCCGGGGCTGATTTACAATCAGTGATTAACGTTTTGTCTTCTAAGTGCTGACGACTGGGGCAGAATAACCGCTAAGCTAACTAAGCTAAGCTTTTTGGTGATTAACTTCATTTTCATGCTAATACATCATAACAGCTTTTGGTTTATTCATAACGCTCACTGAACAGTTTCTAATGATCGATTCATGTGAAATCAGAATACTGTATAGACCATATTTAATTTATAAATGAGTAGTTTATTTCATCTGGATATGAGTTTCAGCTCTACTTCCTCTATGCTAGTTTGCGGTTAGCTGGTTTACTAGAGAACGGAACGAGCAGAAACGATAAGGATGTTCATATACATAGACTATGGAAAGGTGGGTTTATTATTACTAACAATTGTTATATTTACAGTATTTATAGTGAGAAGTAAAACACTTAACATTCACTTTTTACTCACTTTCACTGATTACTATAGAAATGACAAAAACAATGCGTTAATATAAACCTTGCACATGTTGTAGCTAACAGATGCTTTCTGACCAATCAGAATGGAGAACTCGACAGTGACATGGTGTGGATTAAATTTTCAAACTCAAATTGGCGAAATAAATTGTGATCAAATTTGCAAATATCCCAGGGTACGTAACCTTTCCTGTTGCACAGTATGTGTGTGTGTGTGTGTGTGTGTGTGTCTGGTTCATTCATCCACCTCCTCATGAGAAGTCCAGTGCTCTCCTGTGCTTTGTGTTTTCGATGGACCCAGATGCCAAAGGAGAGGACTAAAGGAGAATTCGGTGAGGAATTCCTGTCAGCAGGTTGCTGGAGAGCAATGATCGCTGGGATTTTTTATTTTCCAAGCGGGAATAGGGGAGCACGCTTAGGTCCAGCCCATAACTGTGGTGGTGGAAAGTCTGCACACAGAGAGAGAAAAGAGAGAGAGAGAGAGAGAGTTTAAAAAAAGAAGCCCGTAAGTGATTAAAACCTTATGTCGGATTGTCTGTGTAACGGATACAGATGATCTCCTGGAATTTTTTGGACACGTCGGTGTCAGAAAGAAAAGAGTAATGCAAGCAGCGCTCTGAGCAAAACAGATGCCTGTAGTGTGTAACACATAAACTGTGATAAGTAATGCTTTAAAGCTCTGATGAAACAAATGCAGGCCCTCAGCCAGAGACAGAAATATCCAGTGAGGTTTTGGCGCTCTCGCCGTGTTATTGTTTTGCCTCGCTTGTGGAAGGACTGGAGGGGGCCGAACTCAGCATGTGGCGCGTGCACAACTCCTTTTTCTCGTTTTCCTTTTCTCTGACCGGTTCCTTTCAATGTTCTTTTTCTTTAAGGTATAAAAAACCCTCTTGTTGCTTCCATCGGTGCCACCATGCATACTGTACATCTTTCATTTGCCTTTCCATCTAGTGTCTTTCACCTTGAAATGTGAATACAGTAAAAGGTTACATCCACTGCAGAGGAAAAGGCATCTGAGCAAGCGATAATATCTTGAATAGAGTCGAATTGATCAAGTGTCGCCTATTATACGATTACAATAAAGCAAATATATGACCGTTAAATATGTAGACATTTGTCCTTACTTCACGTTCGAAACATTCATGGTTCTTCAACTATTTCTCATTTCTATATAAGAAAAAAAAAAGAAGCTAAATGGTCTGCCAATAGAATAAAAGAATGGAAAAGCTTGCAGGCTTTTATTTGACTTATTATAGAATACTTTTGTTATACAGTAGGAAGGTTAGATTTATTTTCCCCTATTTCAAATCTTATACATATATATATATCTATATACAAAAGGCGTTCAGGTCAAACCAGGACTTTTGATTGTGCAGTATAATAGCACACACTTACAGTATGACAGTAAAAACTCCCCTTATTCCTCTATAGAATCCCCAGACACACTGCATAAACCCCGGCCTCCCAGGAACTCCTTTAATGGTGCAAACATGTGGAAATGGCTTGGAGCGAGGTCAGGCCTGTATGGGGGAAGCGGCAATAACTCCCAGACGAGTTCCTGTAATCTACAAGTGGTGTTGGTGCATGATTGTGTGTACAGTTCAACCAGTTCAAAGTTGGTGACAAGTTATCCCTTAGCTTTTAAGGATCAGAGTTCCATTCACGGACGTACGGCCTTCTGGGACTTTAGAGTCTGAGTCTGTACATCTCCATCGCGTGCGGAAGGAAATAAGCTTTTCAAGTGTTTTTCTACTTAAAAAATTTCATTGTAACTGCACCAGCAATAGCGATGTTAATCCTCCTGTAACCTCCGCATGGCACACATACTGTATACAGTACAGTACACTGCAGCTTCTCAAACAAAATGTGAAAATACAGCATCGCTAAACACATTACAGATAATTCTATGTAAATATATCTCATGTGTTTCAGGGTCGAGTTTGCCTTTAAAGGCAGCAGCAGCAGTAGCGGGATCTAAAAATGACTAAATACACTACGGTTATTATAGTGTCAAGTCAGAGTGTGGGGGGAAAAAACAACAGGATATTTATACTGTATATTAAACAGACATCCATTAATCATGCCTAAAGCTTCCTGCAGTAAAGACCAGGTCCTATTTGGTGGTTTTTATTTAAAAATAATAATAAAAGTAGTGCTTTTTTGTTGTTTTCTTTTTTTAATCATGTGCACATTTGTCCGACTGGCGATCCCCTGCTCACAGCTGAAGCGGTCCGGTAGCAGCGTGTTCGCCTCTGGGTTTCCTGTGTTTTGCCCGGTGGTGTTAAATCTCTTTTTTTTTCTCTTTCTTTTTTTTCAGGAGAAAAATGAAAACATCAGCCATCTGGTGTGCAGGTCACAGGTTAATTCCTGGCTTGGTAATGAGGAGGCTGTATCTCGGGGACGTGTGGGACCCTCGAGCACGCTGGCCCTCGGCCTCTGGAGCACGCATTAAACATTAACAATACACCACACACTCTGTAAACCATCCTGCCTTCGCTTGTTGTGTGTGTGTGTGTGTGTTTTTTTTACCCTACTGCCTTTTTTTTTTTTTTTTCCTCTTTCATCCTTCAGAGCGTTCCTGTGTATTGACTCTGCAACAGTCCATCGATACTTAGGATCGATATAGAAAGGACTTAAAAACTACTAATGTAACATGGTGGTTGTGGAACGAAACGAATCTAACAAGTTCTTCGCCGATCTGTGAGGCGGGTCTTTCAGTCAGGCATCTGTTTTATTTTTCCGCAAATAGCTTCTGGGTGTATTTTTAACCTAATTGGAAATACCATATTCGGTCTCTGTAGTCTAATGGAGCAAAGAGGACCATTTCCTCTTGTTAGGGACTCCGGAGGCCGTGTAGGACATGTCAGGGAAAAGCCAGGGTTAATTAGCTGTCTGCCTCACCTCCTGCAAATTGTGACCAGGCCCTCCTTCTCTCTCTCTCTCTCTCTCTCTCTCTCTCTCATTTATCCAGGTTATATGGTGTGCTCTGTGGTCATTATGGCCTCCTCAGTCTCCAGTCTTGCTCACTCACACACGCAGAAGTTTCGTCACTACACTCGGTCTGTTTGAGTAAGAATGACAAATACTCAAACAGTGTGTGTGTTTTGTAATATCACATGAGACATGTTTAAAAATACACTAGTTTTTAAGATTTCATTACAAAATGACTGATATAATGGCGCCAACTTCTGATATTAACAATATCAATATTAGAAGGTTACTACAGTACTGTGTACAAGAGTAGAGCAAGGATTCCTTAAAAATAATAATGAAAAAAAATAAATAAATAAACCTTTTTTTTTTTTTTTTTGGGTGGGTATTTTGGTTCGTCCAAATGGCGGCATGGTGGTGTAGTGGTTAACACTGTCTCCTTACACTACCAGGGTCCAGGTTCGATTCCCGTCTCTGCGTGCATGGAGTTTGCATGTTCTCCCCGTGCTTGGTGGGTTTCCTCCGGGTACTCCGGTTTCCTCCCACAGTCCAAAGACATGCAGATTAGACTTAACTGGCGTTCCCAAATTGAACGGCGTGTGTGTGAATGTGTGTGACCTACGATGGATTGGCACCCTGTCCAGAGTGTACCCTGCCTCATGCCCTAAGTCTCCTGGGATAGGCTCCATCCCCCCCCCGTGACCCTGAATACAGGATAAAGCAATATAGACAATGAGTGAGAGTGAGTAAGTGGTCCATCCATGTTCCATCTGACACATTGAGTGACGAATACCCCACATCCTAGAAAATATATCCATCATTTCTATGGCAGTTACTTAAGGGGTCGGGTTGCGAGCTCAACGCCCGTATTTTAGTCAATTTAGGAATGTCAGTTAAAAAAGCTAACCTGCATGTCTTTGGACTGTGGAAGAAGAACCGGAGTACCTGGAGGAAACCCACCAAGCAAACTCCATGCATGTTCCATGCTCCATGCACACAGACCCGAGGCGTGAATCGAACCCCAATCCCGGGGGTGTAAGGCGACATGCCAGTGCTAACCATTAAAACCAGTGTGCAGCCAAATAAACTATGAAGCCCAGGAAACAGTAATCAATGAAAGTAACTCAGTATTTATGTGACATATATGATGATCCTTTGATGATCCTTCAGTCTCAGGTACAATTTGTACAGGGAAGTTCTGCAGCTAACAAGTTTTACTCAGCATCCTGCAGAACCACACACAGACATTTACTGCAGTTCTGATTAATTTACCCAACTGGTGTGTTTATGAAATGTTTGTGACTTGACATAGAAAACATAAATACCTACTGTAGCTATAGTATGTACATAATACCTACTGTAGCTAAATGATTTAAATTTTATGATGTATTTTCAATGATTAAATTGATTACATCTAAATAACAGGCCAGACTTTATCACTGATTATATGTTGTCTTACTCTAAGAAAGTGTTTTTAAACGACTTGTCATCCTCGTCACGCAGCTCAACAAGGAGTCAAACTTAAGGAAAAGAAGTTAATATTTTATGGACTTAAATACACAATACTGTGCAATTATCTAAAGACTGACTACAGAATGAGTGAAAAACACTGCACTCAGCTGCTTTGTCTGCACACACACACACACACACACACACACACACATGATGCCAAAGTAATCACCTCCCTGAAGCAGCCTGACTCCCAGGGCTGTTCCTCCTCCTGGCCAGATTTACAGGAATAATAAAGAAGAGACTGAGAGAGGACGCAGTGGGACAGACGTGCTGTCAGGAGTCACATCGCCCCGAGCAGCAGGACAGGACAAGGACACGCACACACACACACACACATAAAAATATAAATATACACATATAACCATAAAGACATAGACCCGCCGTCTCCGCCTGTACCCGTCCCATGTCCTGATTCAGACCCGATAAAGGTGCTGAAGGAGTCAGTAGAAGGACAGGACCTGGCCTGTCTGCGCCGCTGTTTGATCTGCCGCGTGTGCTTGTGTGGATTTATTCAGCGTATCAGAGAAACATCGATCATTACGAGAGGAGTTGTTCTTGGGCGGTGCAGAGCAGTTTTACACAGAGGAATGTTTATCTTCTTGGCAATCTGGTGAGGATGAATGTGTGTGTGAGTGTGTGTGTGTGTGAGGGAGGGAGGGATGGAGGGCTGTGTCAAAGAGAAGAGCAGGAATAGTGGAGGATAGCTAGTGTAGAGAGAGAGAGAGAGTGTGTTTACGCACGCTGGAGCTCGTCCCACACTGCTGCACCGATTAAAACAAAACATCAATCTACAAAAGCACAGAGCTTTAAATAAATGGTCTTCTGTTTATATATGTGTGTGTGTGTGTGTGTGTGTGTGTGTGTGTGTGTGCACACTGCATCCTCAGAACCTTTCATTCTCCTTACCTCAGCATTTCAGCATTAAAGGGATAAAGATTTACGGAGTCAAACCGGCATCAATATTTACAATCATTCATTTCTGCGTCTGTCAGGGACAGTGAAGGGGGCGTGGCCTCTATGTCTGTCAGGAACAGTGAAGGAGGCGTGGCCTCTGTGTCTGTCAGTGACAGTGAAGGGGGCGTGGCCTCTGTGTCTGTCAGTAATAGTGAATGAGGCGTGGCCTCTATTTCTGTCAGGGACAGTGAAGGAGGCGTGGCCTCTGCGTCTGTCAGTAATAGTGAAGGAGGCGTGGCCTCTATGTCTGTCAGGTTCAATGAAGGAGGCGTGGCCTCTGTGTCTGTCAGGAACTGTGAAAGAGGCGTGGCCTCTATGTCTGTCAGGTTCAATGAAGGAGGCGTGGCCTCTATGTCTGTCAGGAACAGTGAAAGAGGCGTGGCCTCTGTGTCTGTCAGTAATAATGAAGGAGGCGTGGCCTCTGTGTCTGTCAGGATCAATGAAGGAGGCGTGGCCTCTATGTCTGTCAGGAACAGTGAAGGAGGCGTGGCCTCTACGTCTGTCAGTGACAGTGAAGGAGGCGTGGCCTCTATGTCTGTCAGGAAGAGTGAAGGAGGCGTGGCCTCTGTGTCTGTCAGGAACTGTGAAGGAGGCGTGGCCTCTATGTCTGTCAGTGACAGTGAAGGAGGCGTGGCCTCTGTGTCTGTCAGGATCAATGAAGGAGGCGTGGCCTCTGTGTCTGTCAGGGACAGTGAAGGAGGCGTGGCCTCTGTGTCTGACAGGAACTGTGAAGGAGGCGTGGCCTCTGTGTCTGTCAGTTCAATGAAGGAGGCGTGGCCTCTATGTCTGACAGGAACTGTGAAGGAGGCGTGGCCTCTGTGTCTGTCAGGATCAATGAAGGAGGCGTGGCCTCTATGTCTGTCAGGGACAGTGAAGGAGGCGTGGCCTCTGTGTCTGTCAGGAACTGTGAAGGAGGCGTGGCCTCTGTGTCTGACAGGGACAGTGAAGGGGGCGTGGCCTCTGTGTCTGTCAGTAATAGTGAATGAGGCGTGGCCTCTATGTCTG
>JAQMYK010000021.1:5980761-5994120 GCA_030014345.1 Clarias buthupogon
CAGGACTAATACTGTCTTTTTGTAACATCCAACACTGTCTGGGCATTCATGGCCACTTTGGACACATTTGCACTACACATTTATATTTTCATCTACGGACCACTGCACATATCACTTTAAATAAGACACTTTATCAGATTTATATTTTTATATTTTCATATTTTCATCTACGGACCACTGCACATATCACTTTAAATAAGACACTTTAAACAAGTCACTTTACAAAGTCATTTTTTATGCGTATTTGCACACCCAAGCCACTTCAAACTTCTAATTTTTCAGTTTTTTGACAAATTTCTATGTAAATTTTCTATATTTCTATATTTGTTATATTGATATTTTGTTCTTATATTGATATTCTGTTCTTATTTGTACAGTATATTTTACTTTGTACAGCACATTTTACTAGTTAATTTTATTTTTATCGTATTTCTTCTATTCACATTTATTTTCTTATATATAAGCCTTTATTATGTTATAAGGTCACTGGCGGTCGTGTAAGCATTTCACTGCATATCGTACTCTGTATGACTGTGTATGTGACAACTAAAATTTGAATTTGAATTTGAATTTGACATTGCGTGTGTGTGTGTGTGTGTGTGTGTGTGTGTGTGTGTGTGTGTATGGAAATGCTCTTACTTTCACCATGAACCATAGCTTGGTTTTCACTGTTGATTTTTTACCATGTAACCTCACCAAGTTTCAGTGATCTCCAATAATGATTTTTTCCCCCAACAGTTCATCTACAAAGCCAATGGTTCAGCACTATCCTTACAGGTTTTAATAATGTGTTAAAAGTATTTTTAATTCCTCAAAACTCTTTTTTTAATCTCCTTAGTTGTTTTCTTTGCATAATACATAAAGGACCCCCCGCTCCCCCCTCCCCCCTTCCAATTATCTGACCCTTCAGAAATGGTGACCTTTTTTTGGCCAGGCAGTGTACAATATCACTAGAATATTAAAGTCCAAATCTTATAAAGATTCATTTTCATTTCCCTGTGGAACAAAGTACAATGTACAATTTGTTTCAATAAATTTGTATAACCCTTGTGCCAAGAAAATATATTTCCCTATATATTAACTGTCAACATATTAAATGATTTAATGTTCTGATCTACTGGTAAATTGAAAAGATTTTAGAATGTTAATATTTCTCGTTGCTACACTAACTGATACTAACTAATAATTAACAGAAAAAAATATTCATATTCAAACATATATTCACAATATACAGAATAATATATTGTATTAATATTTTGAAAAATACAAAAGAAATTGCCACTTTTCATATATTGAAAAATATATTCAAATATATTAAAATAAATATCTTAATGTATATAATTTTTATTCAACTATATGTTTTTTTTTACAGTATGCTTACATGTTAATGTAGTTGAACAAAATGGACTTTAAAGGCATTAATCAGAGCACACTGACAAAGTAAAAGTATGTGTATAATTCTTAAACATGCACATGAAGTTTCAATAAAGTATAAATATAATGTTTTTGTCTGAGCACTAGTTTCCCATATATGGAAATGTATTATTTTATATATATTATATTATTATAATAACATTATTTTAAAATATATTGCCATATTTTTTTTATGGACTTTATTACTGATTTTTAAAGCCTAGTCACTTTTTATCCAGTTGAGGTGAAATGTATATATACACAGTACTGTTTATATATATACAGTATATATATAAAACACATGGAATAGATGAGGCTTGTGTGTGGTACTAATGTCACTTTGAACTTCTTATCAGCAAAATGAAAGAAAAAATATTAACCTCTACTCTACGGATCACATTACGTAGAGCTATACTGTACCACCGCTTGATGCAGCACCACTCCGACACTGCCTACAGTACGACTGTCTCCAAAAGGTCACTAAAGGCCATCATATAAAAGCATACTGTAGCTGCACCAAGAATCCAAAACATCAAAAACTAAATCACAGGCCATGTGCCAGGAGGCTGAGGATCACTAGGCTGGATCTTACAGTATGATACCCACTGCTCAGGAAGAATGCTGAACTCATAGCTTAAAAGATGAGCTTACAATAACAACGCTAGATATAAGAATACATAAGGATTATCGGCTGCCTGAAGACTCTTTTGCCTTAGTCTGTATGATGGCATGTAATGTTACTTAACTACAATTCATTAGCTGCCATTTTTTTAACAAGGCGACCAAAACACATAACAAGGCAGCACACTGGAGGTTCCTTTTCCCAGTGGGAGAGCTAATGGATGTAAGTTTTGTCCATGCCTGAAAAGCATAAACCAGATGAGTAACGATATTTGTAAAGACCCTTTGGAACACCAAAACTGTATTTTATATAGAAAGAAGAGCATAATTAGTATTGAGCGAGAGAGAGAGATGTAATGCACAATCAACCATTTAACTCTGCTTTTAGAATACTCAAGGAAACATTTCGAGCTCGGTTCGACTCTTATAAATGACGATCTGGTACAGAACAAGATTCTTGGTGTTGCTGCTACAGAATGGTGTCTGCTTCTGTTTAGAAGGTTCAGTGTTCGGCGCTTCATTACGCAGCACCAGACTCGAGCTGTACACAAACCCACACATCCTGTGTTAGTGAGCACAACTGTCAAACTGCTGCGTCTGAGTGATGCCTCAACAATTCCTACAGGACAAACCCTGTCCACACACACACACACACACACACACACACACACACGCAGCACAATCATAAAGCTCAGAGATCAAGATTGAAGCAAGCAGTGTGTCATATGTGGCTTTGTCTTCCCGAGACACCTGCCTTGCTAACCACACACACACACACACACACACACACACACACACACACACACACATACATGCACACACATACACACCATAATTGCATCTCGACGCAACAGAACAGAGGCAACAAAAGGAAGTGCACTCGCTGAAGGCCCAATCTGTCTCCGGCTTTGTGTGTGTGTGCCCATTTATCCACATTAGTGTTGGATTAATTGGGTTAGAGACAGAGATGTTAATAAATGCACTCCGTGAGGACGGCTGCGATTGATCACCCGCTTCCTGCCATACTGCTCACACACATACACAACCAGAGAGATTCATCGCACACAATCTTTAAACACACCCCATTTTTACAGCTTCATAATCCCTCCATCTTCATAAGAATACAATTACGGCGAGTGTGTACCCCCACCCCCCCTTCCTCCCCCCACCTCCTCCTCTCCTCTCTGTTTGCGCATATCATCTCCTTGTTAGTCGACTCGGATTGCCGAAGCTCGGCTGTACCTTCTCTTAAACTCTTAAACACTCTCCTCAGACACACATGTGGACCTGCAGGTAGAGCGGTTTGATCTACACGTACCTGTGTCTTTATTGAGGACTGTTTTTTTCAACTGGAAACTTACAGTACATCAGTCATCTCTGGAAAGGTGATCTGATCATCCAGGCAGAAAATTCCACTCCAGAGACGGATATCACCGCGCTGAGCTGAATGATACTCGATCGCAGAGTGATAAACATGATAAGAGGGACTTGAACAACTTTTGGAGATGAAAGGCTCACGCTGGAGCAATTCAGATAGAAAAAGGGACACTGGGACAAAAGTCAGCGGGAAAGTGAAAGCAGAAAGTTTGCATCAATTTAAGCTTTTTTATTTTTTTTATTGACGTTATTGATGAGTTTCAGGTGTGAGGAGATCCAGCGTGGCTCGTGGGTTGTGCTTCAGGCTGTGCTTTCGAGTGTGTTTTGTCTCATTTCTGACGTGTTTGGGTTATAAAGTTCAAGAGAAGAGATAGGTGGAAATCATATAGAAGAAACATAGAAAATATACTGTAGATACAGTGGCACCTCGGGATACAAACACCCTGTCTAATGAATCTTTTTGCCTTAAGAACTGAACTTCAGGAGCCGTGTTTAAACGTGTTTGTGTCAGTGGACAGCCAAGCAAAGTGAGTTTAGATATAGTGTTTTGTGTAAGATTTAGTGAAGACATACTGTAGCTCCATGGGTTTCCAGAATGTTATCACGGACGGCAGCAAGAAGAAAACAGAGCCACTTTCAGTTTGTTTTTTAAAGCATAAAATAAAGGTTAAGTGAGGTTTAACATCTATTAATTTCATATTTTATGAAAATGTTTTGCTTGTTTTTATATGCAAAAATATGATTATAGTGTTGGAAACTGGTAATATTGGTCATATTTTTTTCCAATGAGTTAAATTCATATTCCGAGATACCATATAAAAAATATAGAAAAATAGAAAATATAGAAAACATAAATATAGCTTTGAAATCATTCTAAATAAAGATTCCAACTCGACTGTTTAAATGGATGCTGATCTGATAAGAGGAAGTGATTCTGTCTGCTGTGGAGTGATTAATCTAATGGAAATGTAACATCTTTTCCAATAAATCCCATCTTTTGTCATTAGTTATTATTAGTGATAAGAATTTAGTCTCCTCTCCTGTAGGATCGGTACTGTATGATGCTTTACTACACGAGAGGTACAAGCCAATCAGTAACCCCTTCCTCAACCATAGACCATAGACGAGACAGCGTATGAAAGGTCAAATTAAAGACTAGCTGAATAGAGAGTTGTTCAAAGGAAACAAAATTTCCCCCTCCAGAAGCTTGTGGGGCAAACACGAACAGAAATAATATATTGATTCCGACATGTCAGAGACAAGAGTTTAAATGAATAATATTTACATATTTAATGGATTATCAAAGGTTTACGTCACCCCTATGGTCCTGATTGAGATGTTTCCATTATGCATTTTTTAATTCACATTATTAGTCGAATTACAGTATAAGAATTTAGCTTTAATTACAGTCTGATGGTGAATTCATGTATAACCACTCTTTCACTATTCCTATCCTTTTTATTTTATTGCCACATAACGTTGCCGAGTCTCGACCTGAGCAACTGAAGTAACCCCAGATCATAACACCGTCTCCAGAGGCTTATACAGTGGACACTATGCACTATGATGGGTGCATCGCTTCATGTGCTTCCCTTCTTACCCTGATCACTCTGGAATCGACTCGATCTGGACTGATCCGATCACATGACTTCAACTTTTTCCATTGCTATAAAGTCCAATCTTTATGCTCCGTAGCAAACTGAAGCTTTTCTTCTGATGAGTCTCACTAACATACGGTTCTCTGTGGACACACAGCTGTTTAGTCCCAATCCTGTGAGTCCTCTTTACATTGTGTGTGTGTGTATGTAAGTCTGATTTCTGTCAGTTTTTTTTTTTTACTATGCATCTTTAATTTTAAACTTAGCTTCCAAATTGTTGTCTGTTGACTCTTTGTCTTTCTCCTTGTTTTATCACATTCCATTACATCAGCACACACAACAACTGTAGCTAATTCTCTACAGTAGGCTTTTCCTATTATTCACTATAACAAGTGTGTGAAGATAATCCATTGATTGCATATTATTAAGAAATCTGGAACATGCTGGTAAATCAAAACAAACAACACTAGGGGGTGTGCTGTAACAGGAAACTAATCAACAAGACGGTGGTCTAATGGAAACCATAGCTCCAAGTGGTTTATTTCTCATACACTGCAGCATTTCGTTTTACTTATTATTTATTATGAAATTGACACTGGAAACTTCTTACAATAATATGAAATAATTCTAATTTAGATCTAATAAAATTAATTAGAGTTTTAGAGATTTATAAGAGGCCCAGAGACTATCCCAGGAAATTGGGAAATCGCAGTGCACATGGACACACAATCGAAAATTTGGGAACATCAGCCTCTGATCCCGCGTCAGCTTCAGCCACTTTTTAAAGTCAACTGTTTTTTATTGTTGAATTTGTTTTTGTATAGTTTAGACACCAATATATGAAAGTGTATTAAAGTCTAATAAAAGTTTATACTCTCGCATGTATTATGCTGATTTAGCATGCTGATTTAAACAAAAAACAATTTTTTTTTAATGTTTAGTTTATATGGCGTACTGCAATGGCGCTCTGATAACACCTGATCTTTAAACCTTAGCAAAGTTGGCCCTGGTACAAAAAGTATTAAATGTAAGCTATTTCCAAATAATGTCTAAGTATCGTGAGCAAGTTTGTATTTATGGTGCTTATGAGATTACTGCGCAAAAGTCTTGATCCGCTCCTCATATCGTCACATTAAATTAAAGAAATGGGAACAAATGTTCTACTGTGTCAGCACCTAAAACTACAATTTTAATATTGGTTGTTTATGTGCAGTAACAGTCTCAGCAGCAGCCTCATTTCCCCTCTCGTCTGTTCCATCCACTCATCATTCAGCATCAGCACTATAACTAATCACCGGCCTGATCATCTGTCATCATCTTCACCTGTTTCTCACTGGTTCATGCCTTAAGTTAGATGCTTTTTAAAAATAAAAAAATTACACTCGCTAAGGCTTCATAGGTCCCTGTGTGGCTTAACAGTGAAAAAAAAAAGATTCCTCTGAAACTGCTCAGGTACAGGGACTCGACTGAAAATAAAAAAGTCCTTCAGGAAGCCTGGAGAACTATTCCTCAAGACTGCATTAAAAATACAAGAAAGTCTGGCTCTTTGGAAGCAAAATATGAAGAAATAAGGTGGGGCTCAATACTTTTGCACGGTACCGTAGATCCCTCAGCGCTACTTTTCAAAAGAGTCCTTGAAAACTTATGAATGTCTTATGAAGGTCCAGTGCTTGAGAAGGGGTTACGGCATGGCCAGTGTGTGTGTGTGTGTGTGTGTGTGTGTGTGTGTGTGAGAGAGAGAGAGATGTAACTCCAGGCTAAAGAGGAGGTGCCTCCACTGACTACCTAGACTGAAGGCGGATAATTTCGAGGGGAAGCTGATATTCACAGACGACCCGCTTCCAATCGAATTATCCAATTAAGCCACTCAAGCCAATCACAGAGCGGATTTCCACTAAACACTCCACTAAACATATTACTGCACAATGTCTTCTTGTTTGGGGAACCGTCAAAGGGGGAAAAAACACACACACATGGTGCAGTTTCGACAGTAGTTCCAGCTTCAAGACATTTCACAAATATTCACATGTAATGTATTTGAATGAAATGAAATGTTTGGGAGGATGCAGCAGTATGTCACCATCCCATCTCTCATTATCATTACCGCTTATTCTGTTGAGGGTCACATGGGTGGCCGGGGTGGGGGGGGTGACCCTTTCCCAGACAGTGGCGGCCGGTGCAAATTCTTTGGGGGGAGGTGCAAACTAAATTAAAATTAAGCTTTTAATAATCACCTGTAAATCGCCATAAGAAGTGCTGGAAAAGCACCGAGTGTAAGTTCGGCCGCGATCACTTGATTGCTGCTGAATTAGAAGATCAGGTCGATCTGGTCCAAGCTCTTTAACTTCTTTTCTGTCTTCATCTGATCGCCTTGCGAAGGGTTTTTTAGCAAAGAAATGACAGAATTTTCTCTCATGTTTATCTGGCTTCCACGTCAGTCACTATTCAATACATTAACTAACAATCTGCTGACCGTTAATAAGACTCGTTGAGAATGGTCCAATCACAATATTTTAAAACAATATTGATTCATTAAGAACAAAAGTGGGAGGGTTCGGGGTACACAGTGCTGCGCCCCAAGGATGATTTGAAAAAATCCAATTAGAGCTCAGCCTCAAACCACATGCTTTTCATAAATTTGCATTTGACACTCGTTTGTCCGGCGTCCTGCATACACGAACACAAATTAACGTAATACAGTTAAAAAAAAAAAATTATAAATAAATTATATTAAGAAATACAGCGGAATATTGTGACTAAATGACTTGATGTCATTATTAAAATAAATTATTATTATGTTAAATGATTACATGATAAAGTAGCATTCTTCTCTGCCTAACTTTAAGGGGGCGGCGCCCCAGCGCCCCTTATTGACCGGCCGCCTCTGATCCCAGATCAGTCGGTGTGGTGCTGTACAATGTACCAATCCATCCCGAGGCACACACACTCACACACTACAGGCAATTTGGAAACACAAATTAGTCTAATCTGCATGTCTTTGGACTGTGGGAGGAAACCGGGGTACCTGGAGGAAACCCACCAAGCACGGGGGAGAACATGCAAACTCCATGCACACAGACCCGAGGGACCCGAGGGTCAAGGGTTCGATTCCACCCTCAAGGCCACAGTTTTACAGCCACAGCTTTTTAAATGAATAAATAAATACACTCTTAGCTGAGAACGCTACGCACTTTCTCTACGCAAAATCTTTGTCTTTCAGCGACACGACATGACATTAATTCTGCTAGGGTTTTTTCGCTATAATCATTAGTGTGTGTTTCTGACAGCTGTTATAACGTCTACTCCAAGACGCTCAATGAATTCAAAATCAGATTATAGATACAGGATGAAAAAGTAATCAAGTGAAATAATTCTCAAAAAAAAAAAAAAAAGAAGAAAGACAATACAGTATGTAATGTGACTGTTATGACTTGTTATGACCTCTTATTACACTTGACCAGATATGACTGTATGGCAGGGTTATGACACACGGATCTGCTTACATTTTCTCAATAAAACCTAAAGAAGAAATAAGACTTTTACTTTTTCATTTCTGCATATGAAGTGTAACTCATTAAACGAACGATTAAGAGTTTTATCTTGTCTCGTTGTATAATTAGTTCACTTTAAAAGACATTGTTGTTGTCCACTTACATGGTGACACATTGAGGAAACAACCTGCTAATGTCATCTTCTGGTCTGGTGTAGACTGACATGCTGAGCAATTTTCCTCTGATGAAACATGTCAGAAGGAAAGATGAGCTGGTGGGTGAACTGAGAGAGAGAGAGAGAGAGAGAGAGAGAGAAGGCAGTAGGATCCTCCTCCACTCGCTAGACTCTTCCTTCTCTCTCCCACAGCGGCCATCTGTCTCTCTGAGTCACCGTGCCGAGCCAGCGTGATCCAAAATCAGCCAATGAGACAGGCAGAGTCAGTTTTCAGTTTTGTCCCTTGATTGAGGGATATTAAGTCCAGTCCAGTCAGGTCACATGACCGCAACCATATTACACTTGCACTGGCAGCTAACACACTTTACATGCAGATATTTTCACATTAACATTTTGCCAGGTTGAGGAATGACGGCGCAGTGGCTTTGTGGTTAGCACTGTCGCCCTGCACCTCCAGGGTCCGGGTTCGATTCCCGCTTCGGGGTCCGTGTGCATGTTCTGAGTTTGCATGTTCTCCCCGTGCTTGGTGCGTTTCCTCCAGGTACTCCAGTTTCCTCCCACAGTCCAAAGACGTGCAGTTTAGGATAATTGGGATTCCCAAATTGCCTGTAGTCTCCTGGGATAGACTCCAGGACCCTGTGACCCTGTATACATGATGAAGCAGTATAGGTGATGAGTGAGTGAGGTTTGAGGAATATTCGTCAATTCTTTACTCGGGTGTGTTAAAAAGCTGAATGGGTTAACGACAATCACAGAAGGTAAAAAGTAACAGCTTGACCTGAAGCTAAAAAAAGTCTGCTGCATTTTTGTCTT
This sequence comes from Clarias buthupogon, assembly GCA_030014345.1. NCBI lineage: Eukaryota > Metazoa > Chordata > Actinopteri > Siluriformes > Clariidae > Clarias > Clarias buthupogon. The sequence goes on from JAQMYK010000021.1 coordinate 5,990,250, forward strand.
TATGAGCCAGACATTAATAAAGAACATTTGTCTTCATGAGCCAGACATTAATCACTACACAGTGAGGGTCTCTTTATTGAACAGTCTTGGTCTGGAGCGCAGTGTGACTGAGTGGACAGCGACTGCTAATTAAGGGGAATTTATGGCATTGCTACACGTTGTCGGGCGGATACAAAGCGCGGCTACACCTTTCCCCCATGTGTACGCAGCCAGTGCTGGAACACAGAAGTGCTTGCTGGGAGACCAGGAATTACCATGGCGACGGGGTCGAGACCTATGACCCGTCAGGGCTCATGAAGATCCACGGTCATCTGCAAAGTAAAAGAAATATTCCCTAATAAATTTTATAAACAGGAGGAGCTCACATGTGGGAAAATTGTTCTAGAGTGTGTCAGAAAGTGGACAAAAAGACAGAGGAGACTCATTCAGACCATGCAGGTGTGTTCTGTAATTCTGGAATTTACTTCGGGATCAATAAAGTCTATCTATAGGAAGAGTCATTTATTTTCTTTTTTTCAGAATGTTACATTTTTTGTCAATTACATTTTACTTGCACTTTTAACAAAGCAGCTTTGCAGGAATAAAAAAATTCTAGGTATGAAGTTAAAGAATGTTTATCCTTAATGAGTGTCAGAGCATGCGGAAAAAAGCTTAAGAGGAACCAAACTTACGTAGGTAATGGCAGACAGGGACACCTAAACAACTCCTTCCTGTAACTCTGTGTTCTGAGGTCGAAAGTGCAAATGGATGAAAGGAAATGTGTTTAGTTGATATAAAGTCCATTTTGTTAGCATCTGTTTACTGACTGAGATTTATGTACAAAAACTGATCTAATGGAAATTTCTGCCTTAAAACTATCCGGGCGATTGCAGTCATAAGCGTCATAGTGTGTTTAAAACTCAATGTCAGTGAAGAATGATGAAAAAAGTCAAACGAAATAAATTAATTAACCAGATAAAAACAATATATTAAACAAATGTAAACATAAATATATTTACCATTACCACTACTACTAACTGATACTACTAACAGTGGCGGATCTACACTGAATTGCTCCCCGGGCGAGACTCTCTCCATTAATTAATTAATAATAATAATAATAATAATAATAATAATAATAATAATAATAATAATAATAACAAACAACAAACTGCCAAACAAGTATGTTTGTATAGTGCTTTTAATGATAGACAACTGACATTTAAACAAATATAATAATAATTAATATTAAATGATAATAATAATTATTATTATTTTATAAATATTTGTTGTTCATTTTTTACAGCGTGGAACATCTAATATGCAATATTTGTATTTATATAGTACCTTTGTAACACACAAAGTAATATTACAAAAATAAATAAAAATATAATAATAATAATAATAATAATAATACAGTACATAAAAGTAGAATAAAAAGGTGGAACATGATTTCATTTTATAGCATGAAACAGCAATTTAAAAATATACAGTATATAATAAGGAGCATTTATATGATACTTTTCTAACACACAGGGTCATTTTACAATTAATAACAATAAACAAACAAGCAAACAAATAAAATGGACATATACATATAATTACAGTAGATTCAGGAATAAATATAATAAATACAACAACTACTACTACTATTATTAATATCATCATTATTATTATTATTATTGTTATTACTATTATTACAAGAAGACGAGTTGGAGACATGGTTTTATTTTACAGTATGTAACAAATGTTTTATATTTTAATATGTAATATTTACATGATATACTTATATACTTAATATATAGTATCTTTATAACATAAAAAGACATTTTACAATAAATAAAAACAAACAAAATAAAATGGACATACAAAATTAATTATAAACTACTACTACTGTTATTATTATCATTAATAATAATAATAATAATAATAATAATAATAATAATAATAATAATAATAATACATTCCAATCACATTTTGATTATACCATCTGCAATATTAATGCTGAAAAAGGAATATAATACATAATAGACAAATGTTTGTACTTGGTGACAGAAGATGGTGCTCAGGCTTAATGTAACCCCTCACCTGAGACCATAAAACTTAATCGCTCTCTCGGTTTCACCTCTTTAACCTTTTACTCAGACTTCCGTTGCACCAGAGAAATAAACGGAAGCTGCGCTGCAACTCGTCATTTACATTCCAGCTTACTGACAGAATGCACTAATTAGCCTCATGTCTGTAGTTCCACGAGATAAATGATGCAGCGCTCATGATAAGGTCATGTGTCAATCAAACCCGAGTTATAGGGGAGCGAAACCCAAACAATCGTCGTCCATCTGACGTCGTTGATCACGAGGGACAGCAGTCCTGCATTGCTGACCTTTTTAATGGGGTGAAAAGGCAATGTTTTATATCGAACACTGATGCATTTTGTCCCGTGTGGTGTGTCCAGGGGGTCCAGGGTCCGGGGTTGTACTTCTACTAGACGCACCAGGCAGAACCCTAGTGATGGGGATGATGGTGATGATGTCACATGGCTTCACGCCGCCTTTCAGTCAAAAAATCTAAACAATGGGGCGGATTCCTGTACGTGATTTGTTTCAGTTTCCGGTATTTAGCAGAGATTCCTTTACTAAACATTTCCCTTCTTTAAGTAGAAGCGTTTGACTAAATGATTAAATAAAGAGAATGAAACATAAAGATCCCTAATCATGATCGTTATATTGCTGAAGACTTTGATTTGTGTCGTTCATGATCTTGTGAGCAAGATGGATCAATTGCACTGATGAAGAAAGAAACACACACACACACACACACACACACACACATGCTCTTTAACTTGCTCTTAAATCACTGTGAAATATGCATCTCTTGTGCTTTTATTCGAGTGTGTGTGTGTGTGTGTGTGTGTGTAGCACAGTGTGTTTTCTCCCTCATTGTAAGCACATTTGTCTGTAATTACATGTGCAAGAGTGAGAGAGCAGGAGCAAGAGAAAGACAAAGAGTGAGAAAGAGAGTGAGAGGAAGAGACAAGGGGCTGTTTCTAATTTTGTTGTCAAACAGTAGTGAGTGTGTAGTGGAGAGAGAGAGAGAGAGAGAGAGAGAGAGAGAGAGAGAGAGAGAGAGAGAGAGAGGAAACCTGTGCTGGGTCGCTATAATAACTGTGAAAAATCTCATTAATTCAGTCGGCTCAGCCGCTAAGTCCTTGTATTGTCACTTCTCTCAGGGCCCTTTTCACCGCCTAACTAGCGTCATCTCCATGGCGACGGAGGAGAAACGCTTTGCATGTCCTCTCAAATTCTTTTTTTTTTGTCATTGTTCCTGACAAAGCTTGACAAACCGCATGTGACTCGAAGGGCTCCTCTGGTATCGGCGTGACTATTCACACTCACGCCGAAAGCGGCGGCCGTATCGATTTTTAATAAAGCAGGCCGGTGCTGCTCAGTGCGTCCCCGCTCGCTTTGTAAATCTCTACAGGAAGCACGGACAGGCTTTTCCTTTCACATCACACACACGCTGTAACACCGCTCGCAGCCTGTGTGTGCCCTCAGTACACAACTCACACCTCTACACTCAGGGACCAGCGCAGCATCCGCAGGGCACCGCTTACACTCAGCTTCATCCTCAGACTGAGGAGGAGGAGGAGGAAAACGCTGTTACAGGAAAACGCTGTTACAGGAAAACACGGTTACAGGAAAACACAGTTACAGGAAAACACGGTTACAGGAAAACATTATTACAGGAAAACACGGTTACAGGATAAAACTGTTACAGGAAAACACTGTTACAGAAAAAACGCTGTTACAGGATAAAACTGTTACAGGAAAACACTGTTACAGGAAAACGCTGTTACAGGAAAACACTGTTACAGGAAAACACGGTTACAGGA
>JAQMYK010000021.1:6006255-6029674 GCA_030014345.1 Clarias buthupogon
TAAATCTCCACTGTAGCAGTGGTCTATCATTTTTTCCTACCTCACCAGAAATTGTGACCAGTAGCAGAAATTTATAGTCACATCGGTCTGTGTTACTTTCTCAGTATATTGTACCTATAGGTTGGGATAGTTGTAGCAAAAATGGAGTACGGCTTAATTAGCTTAATTAGTGCGGCCAAAAGTTTTGAGAATGACACCAATATTAATGTTCACAAAGTCTGCTGCTTCAGTGTTTTTAGATCTTTTGGTCAGATGTTACTATGGTACACTGACCACAAGTTGTCAATGGGATTAAGGTCTGGGGAGTTTGGACCAAACATGGACCAAAAATTCCAATGTTTTGCTCCTTGAGACACTTACTGATCACATTTGCCCTATGGCGAGGTGCTCTATTATGCTGGAAAAAGACCTTGTTCATCACCGAACTGTTTTTGAATGGTTGGGAGAAGTTGCTCTTGAAAGATGTTTTTGTACCATTCTTTACTCATGTCTGTGTTCTTAGTCAAAATTGTGAGTGAGCCCACACCCTAGGCTGAGAAGCGACCCCACACATGGATTCAAGATTGATGGTAGCACCATAATAAAAAATCTTTGGGCTTCAAGGGTTAAAATTATTACACATGAGGCGAAATACAAGCTGAATAAATCTTTGAGAGATCTTTGAGGATAAGGAAAGCTCTTATCTTCTTCCTGAGAGACAGCAAGTTGGGATTTACGCCTAATAATAAGTGGATTCAAAAGCATGCTGTTATTTAACAAAGAATGAAGTGAGATTAAAAGAGACAGAGAGTTTAAGAGGAAGGATGTAATAAATCCAGAAGAACAGAAGTGAGAGAGCGATGCGGGTGTTAGAGAGCGAAGAGACGGTGATGAGGCTCGTGAGTGAGCTTCACCTTAGCGGATGAGACAGATACTGATCTGGAGGAAGCTGATAATCAAAGTGAGAACACATTTTCCCATATGCTGCTGGAGTATTACTTTTTACGATTTGGTGAGTAATGTTGTTCAGCAGATTAGCGTATAAATGTTTTTTATATTCAACTTCGATTTGATAAAAAAAAAATGAAATTTAAATGCCAGAACTTTAATGTCTGATTGAGTTGGGTGTGAATAATTAAATATTGTATTTCGTTGTCACGGTATCATTATATACTGTATATGGTTGTATTTCGTTCATGTGAGATATGACAACATGAGATGAATAAAATCTCTTTCTGGATTGATTTTTTCTTTTTTCCCGCTGAGAGTTTAAGGTCACAAACTTTCGCCACCATCTTTACATTCAAGATTTATCTCTTTCCAGATCTTCTGAAGCGTGTGTGTGTGTGTGTCTCAGTGTTCGGGTTTATTTCACGTATAAGGACGTGCACAAAGCGACGTTTATTTCATATGAGCTGCTATTAATCACCGTCATGGTTTGATCTTTTTTTTTTTTTTTTTTTTGCTTCACCTCCATGCTTCTCTCCTTTAAGCTGGAATAAAGTGGCAAAGTGAAGATCTCTAGAGATAGAGCTCTGCATTTTATGCTTCCCAGGCTGACGGCGTAAATCAACCCGTGCTTTGTCTGATTTATGTCAAAGTCTGACTTTAACCTTGGAGTTACTCAGTGCTTTTTTTTTTCCCCCCGTACAGAGCAAACCGAGCTCGGCAATGTGGCAAATCTCCAGCTCGGTCTTAGCCGAACTCAAAGGATTAGAAGAAAAAGATGAAGAAAGATAGAAAGAAAGGCCAGACAGGAAAGATAAGAGAACTTTTATAAGAGAGAGAGAGAGAGAGAGAGAGAGAGAGAGCCTGAGGCGAGTCCACATGACTAGGCAGTCAGGTTCAAAGGTCATCATCTGGATATTTTTAACTATTCCTGAATAAAAGCCCTTCAGGGATGACTGGGGTCACTGACCTTTGACCTCTGGGCCTTTCAAAATCATCTGGACTCTGAAATATGGGATCTCTCTCTCTCTCTCTCTCTTTAAATCTGTCGAACATTTTCTCATGCTCAGGACAAACGTCACCAAAAAGAAAAAAAAAGAGAAATAAAATAAAATAGGGAAAACCTGTTGAATTCAGTGTGTCACATCCTCATCGATGTTAAGGACGTTTAACAGAGTGCGTGCGCGTTAATCAAACCCTTTTGAAAGCGTGCCCTCTCTCTCCCTCTCTCCGCATAATGGCGTGCAGATGGCTCTCAGCAGTCAGCGTTCCACATTCAGCGTTCTGCCGAGGAGATCTCGTGCTCGCTCTCTCTCTCTCTCTCACTCTCTCTCGCTCTCTCTCTCTGAGCGGCCTCGTTAAAACATAAAGCTTTACGTCCTGCCCGAGACTTTAAACACAAACAAATGCAGGGTTTTAATGGAGCAGCTCAGCTCACCATTGCAGGTTCGGTCTGGAAAACCGCAGGTGAACTTCAGCTTCAGCACAGATAAGAGGAGAATAACTCGAGTTTAACAAACATCTTAATCAAGAACTGACGTGATATCAAATTTAATGATACGGAACGATTCCTCGGTTTATTGAGATGATTTCAGACTCATTCTCTAGAAGGAAAATGGTTGTTTGCTTCAGCTAAAATTGTTTAATGTGCTTTTTTATTAGCATCGACATTGTTTTTAAGTTTTGATTTATTGCATGAATTCTAATACGAGCAGCAGATAAGTTATGAGGGTAAAAACTCCCTTTATTTCTCTATATAATCCTGTCTTATACTAATGCACTTATCCCAGTGTTTCACTAGTGCTTGGACACCATCAAGGTGAAAAGTTTCTCGATCCGAGCCATTTCCATATGTTTGCGCCATTAAAGGAGTTCCTGGGAGGCCGGGGTCGGAGCCATGATCAGACTGCCTGCTTCATGTCTGAAACCCTGGCCTCCCAGGAACTCCTTTAATGGTGCAAACATATGGAAATGGCTCGGATCGATCGAGGGGAATGTGGCGATAACTCCCAGCCGAGTTCCTGTAACGTGCGATTGTCGTTTGTGAATGATCGTGTGTTCTAGGATCAGAGGCTGAATCACTGAATGTTCGGACCCACCTCAGCCGGGATCAAGTTCCCCTTCTTTAAAAACGTTTCCTGCAGCGAAGAGTCTCATCACTGCTCATCACTTTTGTACCAAACTGTGCTTGAAGTCTTCCGTAAATGTTCATCGTCTCCATTCACTGGAAATTTCATCACAAGTCCCGGTTTGACTTGAACGCCCCAGGTATTTCTTAGTCTCTTTAATTCTAGGGATATTTTTTTTATTATTATTCATTTATATATTTATTTATTTCACATCTCCGTTAGATATGTGGCCAATAATTGTATTTTCATTATAACATTTTTTAAAAAATTATTTACAGTTAAAAAGAAAAAAAAGAAAAAAAGAAAGCCCTTGTGTATGTGGGTGGATGGGATGCTGAATGCTTACAGCTTTGTGTGTGTGTGTGTGTGTGTGTGTGTGTGTGAGATGTTGAGGAGGTGCTTGATTAATCCCCGTTCAGTGTTTAATCACTCCGCTCCTCCCTCCTCCCCGGTGCCCCACTGAAACATGGTATATGGCATTCCTGGAGAATAAAGGGTCACTGCTCATGACCTTTGACCTTTGGGCCTCAAACTGGAACAAAAGTGGCACAGTGTTATTTTGGCAGGAAGGGTTACTGATTGACTCCTGTTCTCTCTACTTTTATTCCGGACTTCATTCGTTTAAATCTTCATGAAAAAAAAAAGAAAAGTCACTTATTAACCACAGCTTTAGTTTATTATTGTCATTTCAAATCAATGGATTGGCGGGCGGGCAGGGTGGGAGGGGGTTGTTGAGATTAGGCCACGCCCAGTTTTAATCTGTACTTAATTCCCGAATACAGATATTCGAATCACTACAGGCACAAGCACTGTGTTCCACTCCTAATCTACTGTATATATTAGTCCTTATCGATTAAAAAACATGAATGTGTGTGTGTGTGTGTGTTGTGGCGAGAAGACAAGAAAAAGGTATAAATGTGTGTATCAGTGTTACAACACAAGGAGTCATGCAGCGTGTGCTTTCCCATGATTGCTGCTCTCCACAGGTGAGAGTGCTCTCGAGTGTGTGTGTGTGTGCATGTGTGTGTGTGTGCTCTGATTATGGAGCACGAGGACCCTCTCAGCCCTTGCCAGACAGGGGGCTGATTCCTAATCAGGTGGCATCATTAAAAACAACAGCGCTTAAGGTAGCGGTTTCCCGCAGGAGCTCTGATTTCCAACCCGTTTTAACAGAGATTGCGGATCTCAGGTTTTCCGAGTTTTAAATATTGACAAAGAAATTTCTGAAAGGCTTGAATAGCAAAACAGGCGCCATTAACATTCATATTGTAGGGGGGGCGGGTGTAGATGGGGGGGGGGGAGATGGGGCAAATGCAAACTCAATAAATCAGGAGTGGAAAAGGCAGAGGTGGCGCGGAACGTTTTTACGGCGCCGTTGTCTTGCCGGAGACGTCTGGAGGTATTTGTTGACCTGAACTGATGCGTACGTGTTTGTACAAGCTGAAATGTTTAAGATGATGATGATGATGATGATGATGATGAGGCACAGACGCCACGCTGGATTCACACAAAAGGCAACAGCTGGCCGGCTTTTCCCCCCTCCGCCCTTTCTCTCTTCCTTCATGCCTGACTTGAGGCTAATGTTGCTGAGAGCACAGGAAGACTCGCTGGGGGTCTGCGCAGGGGAGTGTGTTTGGAAGGGGGGCGGGGGAGGCGGTGGGGTGCGTGTGGTTTGGGGGCTCTGACTTCTTTTGTCTCGCCTCTCCTTGCTTCAAGATGTGCAATCACGACTTGAGGAACATCCCTTTTCATCTCGAGGCCTGCCAGCTGTGAAGGCAGTCAATAAACCGATACTTCCCCATCCACTACACTCCCTGTGCTGCCTACTGGCCTTGTCTTACGCACACACACAGACACAGACAGACGCACACCTCGACTCAGCCTGCCTTTGTTTCTGCATCTGGATCCCGACTGTAAGTAAAATTAGCACGGTGTAGTCAGTCACAAAGCCAGCCCTGCTCCGCCTCTTCCCTCGTTCCAGGTGGAATGGAAAAATAGGACGAGGCCTTTCGAAAAAAAACCAAGGGAGTGAGAGAGTGATAATGATTTTAACCCCCAGTCCCTCCCTCCCCTGTCTCTCTCTCTCTCTCTCTCTCTCTCTCTAGCTCTCCAGCTCTGTTCCAACCCTCCTGGGGTGAAACACAATTGCCTCGAGGCTACAAGCTCTATTCGGCACTCAGATATGGCTAATCTCGGCGCTCAGCGTGTCCACAGCGTAGCAGTTGGAGAACGCCGATCTAGCGGAGCGGCCTGGCGGGAATCTCACGGCGGCGTCCTGGCTCGCCTTCAAAACATCATCCAAGCCTCATTCCTGATTCCATGCGCTAATCTCTTCTGCGATTTGCACCAATTCTGTCCAAATTCTTAGCTGGAAGCTTTAATTGTTCTGCTGGGAGAGAACAAACCCAAACACACTAGCAATGTCTGTACCTGCTGTTTATTTCACTCCTTCTTTGGTCGCTGAATACCGTATGCGAATATGTATGCACTAGTGATGGGTCGTTCACGAACGATTCGTTCTTTTTGAAGAACGTGACTCAGAAGAATGAGTCGTCTCGGAGAGTGATCCGTTCGTTTTCTACTGGGCGTGCATGCGCAAAACATCGCAAAGCCTCCGTAGGTTATGGACATTGAGTAAGTTACCGTTGAGTCTTTTGGTCCGAGTCGTTCGTTCATCTGTCACGTGACTCCCGTAGACGCTATGCAGTGCAATAGATTCAAAAGAACGAACGATTCGGACCAGAAGATATGAGAGGTGAGCTACTCATTCTGTTTATTATAATACGTCCTTAGCTTGTAATATTTTTCATTATTGGAACTATAGCCAAAATTTGTGTATGTAGACGTGTTTGGGGTCTTTTTTTAGTGAAAATGTAACATATTATTTTATTTCTGAATAAAAGAATGAAATGAACTAAATGACTCAAAAAAAGATTCGTTCATTTTGATGAACGAGATTTAAAGAACCAAACACTAAAATGATTCAAACTTCCCATCACTAGTACTGTATGTATACCTTCTGGTGTCTCTAATGGACCCCTTGTGGACTCACTCTTTCATTGTTGCCATTTTTGCAGATCCGGGGGGGAAAAAAAGAAGAAAAAAAAAAAAAACTACAAAGGGTCAGCAGCGCCAGAAACCAGAAAGAGGAAAAAAGTAGAGTGTTTGTTGGCCTCCTTGTATCGGAGACCATTTAAGGAAAATGAGACTGTAAAAATGCCACAGCTTTAATAGGCTGCCACAGGATGTGTGCTCATAAACGGAACCCCCCATATCCCCTCTCTCTCTCTCTCTGTCTCTGTCTGTCTCTCTCTCTGTCTCTGTCTCCGTCTCTCGCAGCACAGCTTCTCAGCAGCAGATAAATGAGGACATCAGTAAAAATGGGTAGGAGCTGAGAAGAAGATTAAATGAAATGCCGGGGAGCCCATCAATAACCTGGCAGTCGTCTTTAGCACCCTTCAATACAGACGGCTGATAAAAGTGACAGGAGAAAAAAGAAATAATAAAGAAGAAAACCTCACATTCGGGTCTTTTCCCACACTTGATGTGATGAAGCTGTTCACCGCAAATATCACTCAGGGCTAAGCGTTAAAGCCTGACGTGGCATGGAGGATCGGACGCTGTGCCACCGGAAGGGGTCAAATCCCATCACTCACACGGATCCCGAACTGCAGCGGTGGATTTATTACCAACATCGTGCACATTACGGATAATTAAAGTATGTCACTGAGAGAGAGAGAGAGAGAGAGAGTGCTCGGTCAGATTATCCTCCCCAACACAGACATGTTTCCCTCGCATGCACGCCAGCACAATTTATATACAGCAATACTTTATTAATTAAATGAGACCAACAATGAAATTAAAGTGCTCGGTAATGACATTAATTAATGTAAGACTACACAAATTAAGATTTCATAGCCTTAATTTTAATCACTTCTGTCATCTCGTTTTCAGTCGTGCGGACAATAATGTGTTAAAATGCAGTAGAACAACTCTTAATTACAGCACACACAGAATTAAGTGCTATTTTATTCACTTTTTTGTTGATTTTGTATCATACTATGTGTGGCTATGAAGAAAAAAAGAGAATTGAATAGAATATTTATTCATTTATTTATTTATTTTGGAGTGGAGTTCAATGGCATGGGTTTTAACACCTTGACATGTGGCATGGTTTTTAGTCACTGTGGACTAACAACCCGCAGGGTCGAGGGTTCGATTCCCGCCTCAGGTCTGTATGTTTGGAGTTTGCGTATTCTCCCCATGCTTGGTGGGTTTCCTCTGGTTTCCTTAGAGGGGGAAAAAAAAAAAACTATGTAGCCAACTGTTAGAACGCACTGGAACTGGAGACTCCTTGCAGAGAACTTCCCTAATACCTTTTTCACCCAACTGTGAATTCATCACATATAGTAAGTAAGTCACTCCTGAATGTCTTCCCATCTCAATTGGCATCTCAGATAAACGGCTCATGTGTGATTGTAGACCGGATGCTGCATCACCTTTATTTCAATTTGAAAAAGAAACTTTGCAAATGTAAACGGTCAAACCATTTCAGAATTTCTCATTTTCCCAGAATGCACTCTGCACTGAAAGTCCCTGTGCATAATCCCCATACTCTCTCTCTATCTCTCTCTCTCTCTGTGTCTCTCCTCTCCACACATGACCGTGCTGTAATCTCCAGCTCTGAGATTGTGTGATAAAGAGGCGACTTTATCATTTTAATCACGAGACGATGACACATGACACGCACGAACGCCGCCGCGGGTAAGCGATATGCTGCATTCATTACGTCGCTCATTAATTTAATTTAGGCCTGTTAAAGCCTTTCATTCATACGCCCTCGTCTGTAAGTTGGACTGTATAGCGGCGGGCCTGTTCGCTGCAAATTTTGCCTTGAGGCGGCGAACAGGCCCGAGTGTGCTTGTCGTCATGGAAACTTGGCTGCAATTTATCATTAGCCGGCACGCTAATATGCCCATGAGAATTCGATGACCTTTGATCCCAGTTTCTGCCTGAAACAATTTATATTCGCATAATCTATTGTGCAGGCATTTTAACTTAAACCCATGTAATTGCCTCGTATTAATGACGTGCTTTTAGCGCTTAATCGTTCATGATAAGCCCGAGATAATGTTTGAATTTCAGCCTGATGGAGTCGTCGTCATTACGCTCAGTACTGACGAGTTCAGGTCGGATTTTTATGGGGGAGCTGATTGACTCCGCTCTCTATTAAGTGGAGATAAAGTTCGCGCATGGTTCCTTCATAATCTCTAAGTATGGAGCTGCTGGGGTGCCAAAACTTTTTCTGATCAGAAACTTGCCAACTGGAAGTGGAGACTCCTTCCAAAAATTGTTAAGCTCTCCTTACAGAAAACCTCCCTAATAATGATCTTTAACCCAACCTCTGGATTCATCATATAAGGAAATTGTTCCTATAGAAATTCTAACATGATGATGATGAGGTCATAATGATATCAACCTTTGCTTCCCTTTTGACCAATCAGAGTCGAGGACTCAACCTCTTGTTCTGTCTGGTGATCTTTTTCCACAGTTTCGCTCTGTAAACGCCTTTTTCTTTCGCCGCTGTTTGTTTGGATAGCCCTCTCTGGAGCTGATAGTCTTCGAGAGCGACGTTAATCAGCTCTCGGCCCCGGCAGCCGCGCGTAAAATCACAAAGACGCAGTGATGGCGCCACAATTAACACACACTGACACGGCAGCCAAACAGCTGCACGCTGAAAGGACTGTGTCCGCTCGTTTCTCAGACATGCATCGTTAAACACTAATGCGTAAAAGTGTGTGTTGGAAGGGATACGATTTTTCAATAATAACATTTTTAAACATTTTCCAAGTTTTATTACAGTTTAGTCATTATTAATGTCACAGACGTGGCTGTTAAATAAGGTAATGTATATGATTATTGGAAGGTACAGAAAGCAAAATATGTTTAATTTATAGGAAAGACAATTCATACATTTTATTAATACTTACTGTATGTTTCTATTTATGAAACAGGAATAAACTTCTTTCTAATAAAATAAACCTACTCATGGACAAAAAAAAGTTGTACTGTTAAAGAAACACAAAATCTAATTCATAATTGTGTTTGCTTGTTACATTAAGAAATTACATTAAGAAAGGTAAAATGACTGTCATGCTCAGTAGATAATCTCATGTCTACTTACATCATCTTGTGTGATTATGTCCAGGTGACGTGTCAAAAACGAGTCCCCAGTTATACCAGGGGTCCAAGCTGAAAAATGAATAAGTCCCCAGGGCAGGAAAAATGACAAAGTCCCCAGTTATACCAGGAGTCTGGTTATACCAGGGGTCGGGGCAAAAAAGTCCCAAAGTTTTAAAAAAAATGTTTAGATAATTCAAGCAGAGACACGGCCATCGGGATGCTTCAGTCTGGTGCAACACAAGCAGATGTCACCAGGCGGTTTGGAGTTGTCTATGGAAGAGATTACCAACCAATGCTGATGGTCAATCCCCCTACGTCTGGAAGGCCAGGAGGGACAATGCCAAGACCTGACAGACTAATTCAATTTGAGAAATTGTAGATGAAGAGTTGTCAGACTATTCAACCACATCTGTATACAACTAGACTTGCTGGATGTGCAAGGAGGCCGTATTGTAGGCCGATATCGATGCTATGTCATTGTCAGCATCATCTAAATTTTGCATTTCTGGTGCTGATGGACTGGTTTTTGTATGAAATTAAAAATTCTATTTTACTTTCGTCTATCAGCATCCATCCATCCATCCATCCATCCAGGAACCTCTGTAGTCCCACTAGGAACCGTGGAGTCCAATGGTGACCATTGTATTTATTCCTATTTTTACTCATTTAGCTGTACACACAAAAACACACATATTACAGGCTGTCTATGAGTATACACACCAATACAGTAGGGTCACTACTCAAATTTGAACAAGAACTCATTCTTTCCACACCCTCAATATACAAATCACATATTTCACGGATATATCGTGTTTATTTCCATGGCATTGTTGAAAAGCTAAACCGTGCACAAAGTCGGTCAAAAGCAAAACTGAAGTAAATCGTCACATCACATGAAATGGTATCGCGGAAAGCATCTCTTAAAGTACCAGATAATGACACGGTTCACATGACGGCGTTATTGGAGACAAACCACTGTTAGTTCTGTTAAAACCACAGTGCTTCTATTTGAATGTGTGTGCGTGTGTGTGTGTGTGTGCGTGTGTGTGTGTGTGTGTGTGTGTGTGAATGAGGGTATTGAGGAGCACAGCTGTAAACTGATGCGGTTTTTGCTCTCATTGCTCTGCTGGGGTCTGCAGTCTTGTGCATGGCCTGGAGGCCATCATTTGAAAACACACACACACACACACACAAACACACACATACATTCTCTCTCTTACTCTTTCTCTCTCTCTCCCTGTGTGTAAAAACCACAAACGAGTGTTTTGCTTCTTCTTTGTTTTTCATTTCCATTTAATCAAAAGCCCCTTAGAATAATAAGTCTAAGAATATTTTCCAAAAAAATGTTCATAAGAAATTATAGGAATTTGTCGAATTAATCTTTACATTTCTATAATTCATCCTTGTACAAGTGAAAGTAATTTGACAGAAGGAAGAATTTGTGCCTCATTAATACACAGCCTCCACACTCACAAGTCAATATTACGGCCTTGTCTTTTATAAGACCTGTAAATTAATTTCTTAGAGATAAAGGGACAAGCCTGTTCTTCCTCTTCTTGCTACTGAAGAGGCATCAAAGACACACGTCTTGTACTTTTTGTACCATAATTTATTTATTTATTTATTTTTAAATCAAGGTAGCATAAGGACCACTGATGCATTTTTAAAGCTTCGGTCAAAAAAAGGAACCTCATGTGCACCTTTCTAGGTGTAAAATACACACTAAAGATACAAAGGATGTTCCACTTCTACACCAAAAATGTATGGCGTATTTATGAAAGTGTATTGATCATTTTCTTCCGAGAGACAGTTTCAAATAAGGTGTGTCTATACTGTATTCACATATATTATTATACTTGAGCAATATCACACCTGAGGGAGTGCTGATTTTCAGTACGACAGCTCGACCTTGAGTGTGATATTGCTTTTAGACAACAGTTCCACAAACACCATTTATTATCAACAGATTAAAATTTGTTGATTTTTTTTTAAACCAGTTTTAACACATATCCTTCCGTGACTTGTGCAGCAAATTAACCGCACCTGGGCGGAGCTGGCGACTGACATTCAGTCAAAAAGGTAGTTTGAAATTCTTACCGGTACCATGTAGCCAGAGGGTGGGACGAATAGGCCGTGGCGGTGGCCTTACCCTTCCTCCACAGTTACCCTTCCTCCGTAAATTATCTGTAAGTAACGGAATTTTGTCTTTATATGTCCAATTATTCCACTTTCAAATATCAGCTTTGTTAATTCCCGGGTAAGCATGGTTGAATCCCAAATAATGTTAAAAGAAAAGTTAGTGTGCGTCCTCATTCCACACTGGAAGAAGTGCCCTTGATCAAGGGTAGAGAGATATTTGTGATTCAGCCTTGTGTTAAAAGCTAGTTAGCTTTGTAGCTTTTTTTTTGCCGTGAGCAGAACAACTGACTTAGGAGCCGTTCGTAAGGAGTTAAAGTTATCAAATGACAAAGTTATCAACAATTACCCACAATTCCGCAGCGCAAGAGAGAGAAAAACCGTTGGTTCAGTTGTGATCACGTGACGCTCGGCGGCAAAACAAGAAGCGCATGCGTGATACATGATACTCGGTGCTCGTAAACCAAGACTTGTTCGTTTTCCAAGTCAAAATTTATAAAAAATCTTTGCTCGTCTTGCGGAACACTTGTAAACCGAGTTACTCGCAATCGGAGGTTCCACTGTATTTAGAGCAACTATGATGCAGAGTGAAGTAAAACATCCCATGCTGTTACCGTCCATTCTCACCACTCGTGGAATGACTCTTGTCCAATCAGATTACTTAATCAGAAGTACAGTAACATTTGTATAAAATTTAACTGTTTTACTGAACTTCTGTGCTAAAAATTAAATGATATATATATATATATATATATATATATATACAGATAATCAGATAGCAGATTTATTTCCAGAGACAAGCTGAGGGTTTGTTTTTCTGTAGGTTTTGGACTTTTGTCTACATGCAACTCATCGTCTCATACATCTCCTTACAGGATGAAGATCATTAGAACATCCGTTTTCAGAGTTGATTAGTGGACAGAAACAGCAGTTTTGGCTTGTAAGAACATGCACCACATCTCCTATGTTTGGCAAAAGATCATGACGTTCTCTTTTTATCAAGCTTCTGTTTGGCCAACTTGGCTTTATGATTAGGGTTGTATCACCTCCGGTTTATTTGGCATGATTTGACTGCCTGTTTTTACCTGCATCCTGGCTGACACTGCACTCTTGCTCCAGCTTTCTAACTGAAAAATGCAAAAAAAAATCACGAATAATAATATCTTTATATACAGTTAAATTTAGGCATTTGTCAGATGCTGTTATACAGAGAGACTTACAAAAGTGCTTAAGTTTCCGTCCTATTCCGTCTTTATTTTAAAATAAAACTTTTTTCATGTGAACAATGATACATTTTAAAAAATGGATGGAAAAATAAACTGTGTATATACTGTACTTACTGTACTAAGTCTAAGTACTTGCAATATGACTGTATCCGAGCCAAAGATTCTGTAACAGATACTCATTTTTGAATAATCACATTCATGTTTACAAATTACTTAGCTAAAGTCAGGTCAATGGATCAATGGAGTCTAGCTAAAAGATTTTTTTTCTTTATTTATTTTGTTAATATTATGCTTACAGTATTTTGGTGGAACTGATTTGGCTTGTTTAAAGCATTGAAAATAGATGTTTTTACATTTCAAGACAATCGAACAAAAAATAGTGCATGCTTATTCCCTACTTGAATTTCAAAACATCCGTTCAGATTTTGTGGCACATGTCGAAATCGTTCACATGAAGTGCTGTAACAAAGCAAAACATAACGACTTTGAATTGTTATTATTATCTATCACCTTTGCGTCATCGCAGCATACGGTTTGCTTGATTGGATTTTTTGTAAGCAGGGATTTTTGAATAACTAGACAATTCTTTTGAAATTTCCGCGCTCTAAGAAAAGCTTTGCTAAGACCTTCTCTCTCTCTTCACCACTGCTAAAAAAACACAGAGTACATTTCTGGCGTTCACCCTGAATCACTTGTGAAATGCGCAACATGTGTAAATGATGCACGGTGTTGTCGGAAAACCGCATGCTCACACCAAATCCTCACACGTTCACAACGCTGCGTTTACTCGTGTTCCTCTTCAGATGTGTACTGCGTTCCAGAGAGCTAGTATACCTCAGCTCAGCGGATGTGTTTGCTGCCTTTTTAAACGGCTCGCGTGACCATTAGGTCACTGTTCAGGTGCAGCTTTACAAGCGGGACCCCAATAAAAGCTTAAAACACACCGATTGGAACTTGTAAACTGAAAGCGTTTTATCTTTTCACGTCTTTCATGAATTAACTCGAACCCCCTCCAAACGCACGCAAGCCTGACAGAGAGTAGACGTATCCGGTGCTGGTGCTGCGATGTTTAACCGCTCGCTAAATTTAGCACTGAACAGACCACGAACGCCTCAGCTCTCAACCGTCGAGTGGGGAGAGGAGACGCAGAGTGATAGTGACATGTCTTCTACTCGCTCTCTTTCTCTCTCTGTCTCTCTCTCTCTCTCTCTGAACCATTGCCAGCGCTCTCTCTCTCTCTCTCTCTCTCTCTCTGTGTCTATGCTGAAATGAATAGGGATTTTCAAAGGATCTCAGAACAAACTCTCTTCCCAGACTTGGCCCATGACTCCGTTTCACTTTGTTCATTTGAGATCAGGCCCTAATGCAGCTGGATTTATAAGTGAGCAGGGGGTGCTGGGAATTTAAATATACAAAGAAAACCCCTAAATGTCAAGTGGCTAAGACAAAAAAAAAAAAAAAGAAATTGCTGTTTTTATGAGTTAGCGTACGAGGTCTTGCGCTCACTCTTCATGACTCAGAATGGCAAATTCTACATTTTGTATTTACCCTTTTCTGAAGAAAAGAAAAAAAAAAAAAAAAACGCTCAATCGTCTTTCAACCTTCTCTTTGAAAATGGTCCCCTCAGGGAAAGCAGACATGAATAGCCATGCTTGGCCTGGAGCTTTTTTCAAAAATCATCTAAGACGTTAGCCGGTAGCCTGTAGTGCATCATAAGCAGGCCGCGGGGCGTCAGAACACTCTCCAAACCTGCAACTGGAGAGTGTTACGGGTCAAAACGGGCCCCTCGTGCTTGTCATGAAATATACATCTCTTAAATCGTTTCAGATTTGTTCTTTTTCTCTGCTGCAGCACAACAGAGGTTTTTTTTTTTTTTTTTTTTTTTTTTTGCACTGTTGGATCCAAAAGCCTGAGATCATTACTAAGAGGCATGACCTTTTACAGACAAAATGTTAATCTCTACTAATTGCAAAAACAGTATGGAAGCATGAATGATATAAATGTGATAATTGTGTGGCAAAATTAATTTAAGCATTTAAAAGATGAGACAATGTTCGGGGTGCCATTACATTTGCAAATAAGAATGAAAGGATTTTTTAACATGTGTGTGCCTCAGACAAATGATTTTACTGTAATGACGGCACTTTGCCTGTCCTAGCCTGCATTACCTTGAAATATAATCGTTGAATTGTATTGACTTTTTTTTTTTTTTGCATTAATGTGAAAATCCATTTAAGCTTGAAAATCCATCTTGAGCTTGAAAATGTCCTTGTTCATTATACTAGATTATAAAAATGTACATTTTATCTCATTCATTTCATTATGTTAATTAAGCCCTGTTGCATTCATCTTTATTAAAAGATTGAAATTTTCTAACAGGAAATTGATTGAAGAAAACCTTTCTTTAATTTTATTTTTTTAATTAGTCGATTGTTGATGTCACTTTGACAGTACAACACTGTTAAGCAATGTATAAAAATAATTATAAGCAACCAGCTAAAATGTTCTTAATGACATCATGCGTTTAGCCCGGGTGCTGGTTAACCACATTTTGTGTATTTTAAAACTCTAGGCTAATAACTGCAACATGGTGTTTAGGATTAAGAGCAATGCGATATTGGTGGTAGATATGGATTCATATCTTCGGCATGTTTTAATGTTAAATTAAACAAAGGTTGTTAATTAGTTGTTTAGTACAATTAGGTGTTCTGGTAGCTGAGAAAACTCTACAATTTGCAGGGCGCTGAGAAAACACTCATCTATATCCTATATCACATACACTCGTTTATTTATCTTTTTTAATGTAGTCTTGAGGAGTAGTTCTCTAGGCATCCTGAAGGACTTTTTTGCCTCTCTTTTTTCGGTACCTGAGCAGTTTCAGAGAAATGTTTTTTGTGTGTTAAGCCACACAGTGATCTATGAATCATTCCAGCATTAAAACACATCTTACTTACGACATAACCCAGTGAGAAACAAGTGCAGATGATGACAGATGATCAGGCCGGTGATTAGTATACTGGTGATGCTGAATGTTCAGTGTTCGGAACAGACGAGAGGGGAAATGAGGTCGCTGCTGAGGTTGTGACATAAGCCACCTTTCTATGCACTTTGCAGAAAAGCATTTGTTCTCATTTCTTTCATTTAAAATACATAATTTTATTTATTTTCATCATACTGTTTCTTTAAAAGTTAAGTGCATTTTTTTTCTAACATTCAATGTTGAAATATTATTTTACTGAATACCTTGACCTAACAGTAGACAAATCATGGGATTATCCTAAAGTAGATTGTTTTTATATTATTAACCTCTTGTTAAATTGAATTAAAGAAATAAATCAGTACACTCTATGCTAAATTAATCTACCATAATTGTGTGTGTGTGTGTGTGTGTGTGTGTGTTTTATTAATACAAATATTAAAAAAAAAAACATATTTCTACATTTGTTCATCTTTTAACTGACCTCTAAATGAAGTCTAAGACGAGCGCTGAAACCGGTCAGTAATAATAATGTGTTCATCTGACATACATTACATTTTTATAGAATTTGTATATGAAATCAAATAATTTGTAGTTTTATACTTGGTAAAGTTGTAATACTTATACAACTTTACCTTGTTAAAGTACTTAGGTTTATTTTTAAACCTCTATAACTCACTCAAAAATGATTTAAACTGACTACTTAGAACAAGAGAACAAAACTTACAAAAGAACAAAACAGTTTCTCGTGGCAAGATGGCTTCTTTTGCTAGTGTTACTAATTTATTTAAAATGAGGCTGTGTAAAAAGACAAATCAGATATCAGCCTTCAAAAGCCTTCAAAAGTTTGTTAGCTTTAGGGTTGTTAAATTAGCAAGTTAAGATTTATAAACTAGCTGGGAAAAAATACATGCTGTAGCTAGCTAAGTTTAGCTAGCTCTGTTATTAGCATTTTTACTTGCTAGCATAGGATTAGCTTTTATTCCAACAAAGATATGAAACATTAGCTAAACAGAAATTTTGAAATAGAGGATTGATTGCTTAGCGAACTAGCTAGCCATGCACTGTCTAGAAATTGCACTTAGTTCTTTTTAATCTGATCCTTTTTATTATGTTTTTTTACATTTTACTCTTGAAACTTTTTGACTTAGATTGCTTTGCCTGCAAACCTCAAACATTTTTTTTTCTAACCACAGTTTCTCTGTACTTTTCCCAGCCCTGGTTACCAGTATATTTATACAGACACCAGAAACTTGTTCAGTAATGTGTAAATTACTGGTATCACATTTTGGTTGAAATTCTAGAAGATGACCTTAGCTAAGACTTCCTTGTGTTTGCTGCCTGATTCTCTCACCTTTAATCACTAGACAGTAGTGGTTATAGTTTTGTATTTTACTTTATTTAGTTGAGAATTGAAAATTCCTTTGCCACCCTTAAACTTCTGGAAAATTCTTTAACATTTTCGTCCAAGGTAATCACACAACCTGCACACTACAGAGGTCATGCTGGGAAACACCACAGTACCCCTTTAAACATATGTAGCTCGTCGTCTATTTATTCATTTAACCTTAAATAAGTGTTTTTATTCCCATTTTCTTGTGATGTTTATTCATAAGAACAGGCTTTCCATACTAGACAGTCAGTGGTGCATGGAGGGTTTTTTATTTTATTTTATAGTGTTGCAAAATTGAAAATGACTGGATTCAACAGTGTTACAGTCGCTGGCCACATTTCGAGTTCTTGGCCTGCTCTGAAGGCCATTTACTGCCGGGCAGCAAGTGGCAGCGCTCCAGCTGCTCCTTTTAAAACTGCTCCATTAAAGACAGACAGTGGCTAATTACAAGTGATTATCCTAACAGCAGAGACGATGCAGTATTTATTTTAAATGCCATTGCTATTTTTCGACCAGGCAAGCCCGGAGTACGGAGAGCTCCTTAAGCTTAAAGCTTGTTCGACACAATTACTGAAAAGAACCATGCATATGTAACGGAATGTAGTAAAAGTCTCATGATTTCATGGCCATGCCATGTCTATCCCACATTCAGGGCATGCACAATGAGCCTTCTATTAGAGACCCATCCTGCCACATGTAAGTGTCGCTTATTAAATTAAACCCTGACAACGGGGGGAAAAGGAGTCAAAGAGACACGAACTCGTCTAGACTTGACCGAGAGAAACTGAAATTTGATGCAAATGTATGTAGCATAATGAAAATACCTTTTTTTCCCCATTTGCCTGTATATTTACATTTCTATTTGTTTAACAGATGTCTTGTTTTTCGAGTGAGACACATTGAATTGACCTTTAGACCTTTAATTGGTTCTTTAGATAGTTAAGGGTTCTTACCTTCTTAAAGGGGTTGTCATTGAGTCCCTTTCTGATTGGGGAAACTGTCATAGAGTTCGACAGCATCCTGTATGTAGCATACAGGAGTAAAGAACAGCTTTAATACTATAAAATGCCCATGAAACAAGTCAGCTCCTGTAAGATATCTCTCATGTTATACCAGTCCTTCATCAGACTCTCTATTTTTTTTCTTTTTTCTTTCATATGTTTGAAATCCTACTGACTGACTGAGACTGGAGACTCCTTCCATACAGTAAGTGGCACCTTATAGAACTTTCCACTATATCAACTCTTTAACATTATTAGTGTTAGATTGTGTAGCCTTTGCATTTACAATGCAAATCCCTGGCGATGAGCTGTTACGATAAAACCAGTAATACACTGCCTGGCCAAAAAAATTAAGTCACCCTTTCAGAAGGATTTAATTATTACTGATAATTATTTAATTCATTTAATAAGTAAATAAATTATTCTTTGCATAAAGCAAAGAATACAACTAAGGAGGTTTGAAAGGACTGGAATTGGATACAAAAATTGTCTGACACATTATTAAAACCTGTAAGGATAGTGTTAAAGGTGACCTTCATGGAACAAACATGGGCAGAGAAAAATTATGAATGAGTGTGACTGGAGGTCACTTAAACGTCTGTTGAAGTTGCATCTTAAGTAAAAATAAGAGGATTTCCATACACACACAATGCAATGAGAACTAAACAACTGTGTGTCCATAAGAAAACCACTTGTTAAGTAAGAATAATCAGAGCATAAAGATTGGATTTTGGATTGGATTCTGGAGCAATGGAAAAAGGGTCATGTGGTTTGAAGAGTCCAGATTGACCCTATTTCAGAGCGATTGGTGTATCGGGGGTAAGATGGGAAGTGCGTGAAGCGATCATGCATAGTGTCCACTGTACAAGTGTCTCTGGAGACGGTGTTATGATCTGGGGTTGCGTCAGTTGATCAGGTCTAGACTCGGCAACGTTATGTGGCAATAAAATGAAATCAGCTGACGAGCTAAATGTACTGAATGACCAGGTTATCACTGGAATAGTTGTTCCCTGATGACACGAGCATATTTCAGGATATTTGAGGATTGTGAAAGGACTTGGACATCATAATCAAAGCTAATCAAACTCTTGCTGCTATTGAGTAGAACTGTGGTAGAATCTTTATAATGTTATTACAGTAGGGCAAAAAAAAAGCAATTGAATCTGGATTTTGATGTATGCGAAAGTATCTTTACAGTACAATCATCTCAGCTCAACGTCTCTGAAAAAACAGCATCTGTTAGTTCCATCAGGCCGTTCTCATCTCCCAGGCCACCATGAGTCAGAAACCACGCTGGTTCTCAGGACCTACGCTCCCTCTGCTGCCTTCAGACAAATGTCAGGGTCCGGATAAATAAATAATGGCACCCAGTCGACTGACTCTGCCCTCCTACGTACAGCACACACATTCACACACACTCACACAGACACACACAGAGTGATCGAATCTGCCTGCAATCCCACAGTATTATCACACTACATCACTCAGGACATGTGCTCATTTCTAGCCGTGTGGTCATGCACTGCAGGCGTCAGAATTTCCTTGGTATTTTAAAACATCGTCCCTTCACGGGTTTCTGCGTATTTGGATGAAATCCTCTTCTGGCGCTCCTAAAAATGGAGATCCAGTTCAGCTGGCTAACACAACACAGTGTTCACAGCACAGAAGTGGCTCATTAAAGCAACAGAACTGCTGCACAGACCACCTCTAAAACAACAGCGCTGAACTGAGAGGCTAAGACAGGCTGTCACTAATGGCTGCTGCGGGGAATTTGATTAGTAGTGATGTAGAAACCTTCCAAGACTGGTTTACAGTGAGTTATAAGATTGTTAAAACAACTGCACATGAATAAATCTTTCCCTGAAGCAAAATATTCCCTATAATATAACTGAAAAGTAATATGTAAAAAAAAAAAAAAACACTTACCTAGTGTAACATAAAAACAAAAAGGAAATATTATTGTAATATGTTTTAATATAAAGAAGATATAAAACTTTTAACAAGTTTTCTTTTTTTTTTCGGAATATGGAAACATTTCAACACTTTTTCCTTTACATTTAAGGTATTCTTCATTTTCCACACTGATGAATCATGGTATTTGTAACCATCTTCATTTCTGTGATAAATACTGACTAATATGACTAATATTTATTTTTAAAAAAAATTTATCCCATTTTCTCCCGATTTTGGTTATTGCCTGGTCATCTCGCCTACTATCCGCTTCCTCCTTCAAACATCTGCTCGTGCCACAGTATGTCACAGGCCACAGGCTGAGTGTAACTGCCTACATACTGTGTGTGAGTTCACCGATGCCTACGCCTGGCTAATGTCACTCTGATTGATGATGGAAGCAAGGACATGTGGTGTTGGAGGACCCTCAGCACTTCCTCAGTTCCATCCTGAGCCAGAGTAAATATCTGTGTAGCGTTTGGGTTTCCACCAGATCCTTTGGGTTTCCTCCCCCTCTCTAAAACATGACAGATGCTACCAGATTGGCTGCTTTGACATTAGGCTCAGATCAGAGTACACTTGATTTGATCCAAAGTCCACTATATTTGATTAATGTGATGGCTGTGTACTGTACCATGCCCCAGTCTTCTTAAAAAGCTGGTCTCGACTATAGTTCACGTGTTGTGTTGTTGGTCTTCCGGCTGCTCCCGGCAAGGGGTCGCCACAGAG
Source organism: Clarias buthupogon (assembly GCA_030014345.1). Classification (NCBI taxonomy): domain Eukaryota; kingdom Metazoa; phylum Chordata; class Actinopteri; order Siluriformes; family Clariidae; genus Clarias; species Clarias buthupogon. The sequence continues at coordinate 6,026,907 of JAQMYK010000021.1, forward strand.
GACTATCCGGTCCGCACAACAACTTGGCACAGGTTTTACACCGGATGCCCTTCCTGACGCAACACTCCCATTTTATCCGGGCTTGGGACCAGCACTGGCTGGGACTTGAACCTGGGTCTTCCGCATGGCAGACGAAACACCTACCACTGAGCTACCAGTGCCCATGGAAGCTAAACGTAATAATACATGAAAATGTACTGCTATTTAGAATGCAATGTAACTTATTTCACCAGTCTCACCAGTCACCAGTGGTTAGCACTGTTGCCTCGCACCTCCAGGGTCCGGGTTCGATTCCCACCTCGGGGTCTGTGTGCGGGGAGTTTGCATGTTCTCCCCGTCCTTGGTGTGTTTCCTCCGGGTTCTCTGGTCCTCCGGGTACTCTGGTCCTGGTTCATAGTGCAGATAGATTACCACCTACTGTACTGCCACCTACTGTATCGGAGTGTGTGGAAAAGCAAGTGTACTCGAGTTGGAACAATATTCCTAATCAGAAAGTTGCCAGCAAGAGGGACGGGGGAGGGACGTACTGTAATAGTACTCAGGCACGATACGAAGAAACCCTACCTAATGTGAAAACACCCTAAATTGCCTCTTGGTCTAAATAATGGCCTGGTTTATTCTTACCTTCCGCTCAGTATTCCTGGAATCCGGAGGCCGGATCCACCACAAGCAAAAAACAAAACAAAAAAAAAACGGATCCTAAAGATGAAAAACAATCATGCAGACACGGGATCCGGGGCAAGCGCTACCACAGATCACCGGCCACTCATGATAAATGACATCATATATATGACGAATCTACCATCACCACTCAGACCAAAGTATACCATCGTTTAAAAAACAAAAGATTTGATCTGAACATCACAGGAGAACACATTCGCATGTATTCCCGACTTCAAAGGTCATTCGATACGGTGACTAATTCCCTCGATGAGGAACAGCTGGAATTTACAGTTCTCCTCCAGATGTGGTCACGGGCTACACGTATATCGAGTACATTTTCCTCCCAGGATGCAGCGAGACTTTGGATACTCCTGTATGTGGCTGGAGTGATCTAATGCCATACATATGCTGCGGGAATGAAAAACGTCCGCTTTCTCATCAAGGGCTATCGAGAGTTAAGTGTTGTGGTGAACAATCATATAAGTACGTTCTCATGGACCTGATTGGATGTCTGGTTTCCCTGGTTGTGAGGGTGTTTTTCGGGGGATTCGTCTTATTTGTTTTATGAATGAAGCCACTGCATATTCATAGCGTTCGTATTTCACGAGCTGGGACACTGCGAGGCAAAACAGGTGATTTGCATTCGAAACAACTCTCTCTCTCTCTCTCTTTCTCTTTCTCTCTCCATCTGTCTCTGTGCCCCTCCGGGATAATGTTTTCTTTCCATCTGGATAGAGCCTGTGCACCTGTGGATCACAACACACACACATACATTCACGCAAACAGCAAGCTCAGGGAAGCGAAGGAAATATGTCATGCAAGCAAATATAAACCGGAATAAAGAACAGTATGTTCATGCACATAACACACGCACATGCTGGCTTCAGGCCTCAGCCACCCTCCGGCCGAAACCTTGGCTTCTACAGGCTTAATGATCCGCGACTGAACATCTGAGTGAACGCGAGTCCCCGTATGAAGTGGAAGGCATGAAAACGGCCTTGTTTCAATTATTTGGGTTGCGCGATAAAGCCTGAAAAATGGCCTCCGTCCTCAGGTCCAGGAGACAGACTCCACTTTGAGGTGAACGCACATTTTCTCTTATGATCAATACAATCTGATGCGATAGCGGCGAAGTGCATCGCAAAGAGGAACAGAGCGACGGCAAGGTCGTGTTTCTTATCGAGGCTTTTCAGATCGGAGCTTCAAAGTGCACTTGTTCGGGTCCAGATAATAACAAACAGGTTTGTTAGAATTACAATATGTTCGTTCTACTGGCTTAGAGTTGAGAGGTCATGCGAGGATAACCCGGACCATTTGTCCATGCATTTCTGATTCTTTTACGATATTTAATCCAGGTTTGAGATTAAACATCATGTTAAGCTAAAACAGATTTTATTGAACATGAATAAGATGGATTAAGTGCTTTTAAGAGAAACTTGTACTGTCTATCTCACTTACATCAGCGTTCTCTATACTGCTAATTCTAACTGCACTGATACTTTTACCATGAAGTGACCCCTCAACCATTTGGAAGAGGTCTATATTATACTGGGGTCTGTATAGAATATTGAATATTGATTGTTTTTTCTTATCTGTGCTTCGATTTTGCATTGCTTTTTCTTTCTTTTTAATTGTGTTTATTTTTCTACATTATTAATATTATATTATTATTAGGATTATAAATTGTTACAGCTGTTAATCTGGAATCTGGTTTCGAGGTGGGGTTTGCCTGGACAATATCCGGGGTACATTCTGTACAGGGTGCAAGTCTATCGCAGTTCACACACAACCACACACACACACACACACACTCAATCATACACCAAGCACTGGGTGAGCATGCACACAGACTCGAGGCAGGAATTGAACCCTCAAAACTGGAGGTGTGAGCCCATAGTGCTAACCACTACACCACCATGCTACCTATTATGGATCTGAAACCTTAATAATAAAAAGAAAAACATCAAAATAATCAATGCAACCTTTTTAACTGAAGTTATTTGGTTTCCAGATTAACAACTTTAACAATTAATAATATAATATAATATAATATAATATAATATAATATAATATAATATAATATAATATAATATAATATAATATAA
>JAQMYK010000021.1:6050127-6059527 GCA_030014345.1 Clarias buthupogon
CCTCGGCAGTGCCACTGACTGATCGCTTCCATGTCACATCGCATTGCTGCAGTAATTCATGCAAAGGGAATCCCAACCATTTAATGAGTGCTGTACATGTTCATACTTTTCAGTAGTCCAACATTTCTGTGTTAAAAATCTTTATTTTTTATTTGTCTTAAGTAATATTAACATTTTCTGAGATAACGAATTTTGGGTTTTCATTAGTTGTAAGTCATAATCATCAAAATTGAAAGAAATCTTGTGTGTTAAGAGGTGATGAGACTTCCTGACTTCCCCGTCTACACATTATACAATTTTTTTTTAGCCTTGAAATGTGAAATGTACAAATATAGAACTGTTTATCTGTTGTTCTTATGATTTCTTCATAGTCTTATGTCTGGTATGGCTCTTTCTAAATGTCAACTGTTTCTTTTTTCTCTTTCTTTTTTTTTTTTTAAACGTTTTCCACTGCTGGAGGTGAAGTTGTGAAAGCCTTACTGAAAATGAAAGATTACACCACAACACTGGTGTGACGCTGACTTCATAACGACTAAGGATTTATTAAGTGTGTAGAGATCTCCCTCTCTTGCTAAATAGCTGATGAGCAAGCCGATGCGATCTCGGGCAGTAATCGCAGAGGAAATGACGGTACTATGTGTGTGTGTGTGTGTCTGTGAAAAGACAGAACGCAGTGTGTAAAACGGCTTTAGAGAATGTGTTCCCCTTCCTCCCTCCACCCCCTCCCGCGAGGGGAAAGAGTTATCTCCGAGCTCAGTGTATCTCCACGACCTGAGGAGCCGAGAAAACAGGAAGCTGACATCGTGGAAAAACTGTACAGTACAGTTGATGTTTTTTCTATTTTTTATTATTATTTCTATTTCTATTTTTTCGAGCTGATGACATGAGCTCTGCTCTCCGATTAAAGGACCCAGCGGTCCACAAATTTATAGAGCTGGAGAACCAGCTGGACAGATTTACTAACTGATTATAGAGCTGCATGCACGGTTTCAGAGGATTGTTTGAAGCAGAACAGACATTTATGACTGTATAATCAATGGCGTCCAAAATCACATTGTGGGTTTATAATCTGATTGTGGTGTTGGAGAGGAAATAAAGCCATGAATGCGTTTTCCGGCAATGGATCACTTTCGTTGAGTTCAGGTTCTCCTTTTGTCTCTTGGCTGTCTATCTGTGTCCTGCTGGTGTCCTTAATTACTATTTTTTTGTTCTACAAATGTGCAGGGCTTTAACAAACTAGTGCAAAAGGCAACAACATTTAAATGTGTTATGTTAGGACAAAAGAATTGAAGATGGAGATAATTTTAAGATAAAGTAAAATCATTAAAGGGCAGGATACAAGTGAATGAAGCATAAGCCTTCCAGTTCTTTCCAAAGAGCCAGACCTTCTTGTAACCTTGAGGAATAGTTTCTCCATGCTTCCTAAAGGCCTCTCATTTTCAATCCAGTCCCTGTACATGAGCACTTTCACAAGAATGGTGCCAATCCATCTCCTACACTGCTCATTCACACACTACAGGCAATTTGGGAACGCCTGAAGGTCTCTGGACTGTGGGAGGAAACCTGGAAGTGTTTCCAGAAGGAAACCAACCAAGCACAGGAAGAACACACATACAGAACTGAGGTGGGCATCGAACCCTCGACCCTGGAGGTGCCAACCGCTAAGTGCCACATCGCCTACCTATGAATCATTCAAGCATAAAACACCTTCTAACTTAAGGCATGACCCAGTGAGAAACAGATGCAAGTGACGGCAGATGTTCAAGCCGGTGATTAGTTATACCGGTGATGCTGAATGCTGAGTGGTTGGAACGGACGAGAGGGGAAATGAGTTCGCTGCTGAGGTTGTTACATAAACAACCAATCTGTATATTGGTAAAAAAAAAAAAAAAAAAAAATCTTTCATTTAATCTACATCAACTTCATTAAATTTTATATGGATAAATGAGGACTCTCCGTTGTTAGTATCAGCGGAAGTAGGTGTAGTCAGCGTCCGTAAAGGAAATATGACCTTTGGCTCGTCAAAGCTACAGTATCTCGTCTGGAAAGCTCTGCACCGTATCGTATCGACTTTTTTTCCGCCGGGCTCTCAAATCAAACCGTGCTCTGCATTGTCTCTGAAAGACACATTCACATACACTCCCTTTGTATTTACACACTGCAGATCTTTTATGAAATACTAGAGGTCTTAAGAGGGATTTAGAAGAGTCAGTCATGGGGAAAAAAACTAAAACAAAAAAAAAAACTCCTGTAATACAATGAACTGAATCCACAGTCACGGTGTGGCAACAGAAAAATCACAACCAGTGTTAAACTTTAACAAGACTGTAGAACAGAAGATGGAGAAACTGGAGGATTGCTTCGAGGAGGAATGAGGACAGAAGCAGGCAGAAGTGTATCAATGTGGATGTTTAAGAAGAACAAGAAGAAAGAATGAAAGCTTAGAGAGAAGAATGATATATCGGCAATATATTATGGTTATATTAGGCTTATGGATTATTATGTGTTTTTTGAGCTGAATGTACTGTAGGTTGGACACATGTTACAATTAAGTTTATTTTATAAAAAAAAACACCTTCATATAGGGTGGGGTAAAAATTGAGGTCAATAGATTTTTCATTTTTTTATTTCACACCCAATATAGGTTTGAAACTGACAATAAAAGATCAACGTTCTTGTATTCAGCATGGACACAAGTGCCGTGAATACATAAGGATTTGTTCTTCTATACATGTTTTTTGCCTTCTTAGCAACATTAGAGAAGACGAAATACCGCAAGCCAACATATTGCACTCGGCTTCTGTCTAGCATTTTATTTTAAACCAGACAGAAGGAATCCACCGCCCTGGTTGAGCTATACCTAAATTAAAATTGCATGGTGCAACAGTATTAGCGCATTAATCAGGCACCGGCTTATTGCTTAATATTCACATACTGCGCATAACAGTCTCGGGTACTCAATTTCCTGTCTCTTTGCTGTCTTCCTACCTACACACCTCGGCGTTCCATCCATTAATCAAGAAGCCTTTCGCTTCCTGTCTCCTATTCTCTTACAGCTCATTTCATGGATCATAGATCTGCTGCAAGCCTCTGCACGGCCCTGAACATGAGAAAGAGTCTAAAAGAGAGAGAGAGAGAGAGAGAGAGAAATCAGACTTGTCTACGTGTCCTGCTGTTTTCTTCTAACCATCTACAGACAGTTCAGACTGTGTAATCCATGTCTCAGTAATCACTTTTACACAAGAGCAGGCAGCCTGCAACCAGCAGGTTGACGCAATGTTGCTTTAGTATAACGAAACAGTCTAGCTGAATCGCTCTTCAGGAGGTGTGTATCTGAGTCATTCATGCGGTTTCAGAGCTCGCATACTTGGAAACGTTCTTCGGCTGGAAAGTGGCGTAAAAAGCCATCGCAGGATAAATGAAATGCTCTACAGCGAGTGGGAGCTCTCCTTACCCCCAAACCGGTGTGCAAATTGTGTTAGCTATGTGCAACAACCAGTGAAATGAAACAGGAAATATGAGAGGCTTTGTGGTTGCTTCGCTAGTCGGCGTCCAAAAATTAGCCGTGCTGCCAAATAATTACACCATATTCAATACTGATGTTCGCTGATTAAATGTTTTTTAAAGGCAAAAACCGATTTAGAAAAGACTTCAGATAAATATCTTCAAGCTTTACCGCATTAAAAAGCCTTCAGTGTGGAAGTGGATACAGAAATCGCTAGTTGCCAGCTTGCTAGATAGCTATCTTATGGACAAGATAATATAAAATTCATAGCTAAATCACCAGCCTAATGCGACCAAAAAACAGGATATACAGTACAGGATGGAAATAATGCAGAGCTAATCCACATGCTAATCTACTGTATATACTCTATTGTTAGCGATCGAACTTACAGTAGATTTTTAGCTCCTATCATTGTTCTTGGAGATGAGTGTCTGGAAGGTTCTAGATAAACAAAACCTTTACATACAGTATGAAGCCGTTCTTTGTTTGTTTTTCGATCGTTTTGTTAGCAGGCGATGAAACATGATAGTCATATTCTTTTCATTAATGAAAATGTAAAGTTCAACGATTCACCAAAACTTTAAGACTTATTGTTTCTTTTGGTTTTTTTGTAGGTGATACTACCTGTGACAGTAGACATAAAAAATTTTGTAATTGATGATGATGATGATGTTTAGTGCTTTCTAGGTTTTAAAAAGTTGAGACCAGGAAAATGCTTTAATAATAATAAAAAATAATAATTATTGGTATAGAAATATACACTTTCAATAAACTGTTTTTATTTCAATTTATGAGGAGAATTTGTGTCAAACCAGGACTTGCAGAATGAAAGAAGACAGTAATACGAGTCAAAAAGGTTCCACTAGTGCTTGGATACCATCAGGTTTTCTCCATGATCAAGCCATGATCACTGAAGCCAGACATCACATCTGAAACCCCGGCCTCCCAGGAACTCCTTTAATGGCCTAAACATGTGGAATTGGCTTTGATCGAGGTCAGGACTGTACAGGGGGTGTGGCAATAACTCTCAGTCGAGTTTCTGTAATGTGCAAGTGGTGTCTATGAGCAGGAGTTTCATTGTTCTTGAATTTCTGTAAATCGTGGCATGATGTAAGAGTTTTTATCATGCTTGACTTAAGTGATTTCTTGATTCACCAGCACTGGCAGTAATCAGGCCTGGGGGCGGGGGTAGGTTTGGACAGCGTTATTCCTTAATAAATTAAATCATCATTTAAAAACTGCATTTTGTATTTACTTGGTATGTCTTTGTGCAAAATTAAAATGTTTGATGGTCTGAATCATTTAATTGTGAGAAATATGAAGAAAAAAAATCAGGAAGGGAGCAAAAATCAGGAATGGAGCTATATATATATATATATATATATATATATGAGCTGCAATATGAGGATTAGAGGCTATTCTTCAGGCTCCTGCTTCCTTACATAACAGAAGAGAAGCTCAATGCCCTCAGATTGACATTTGAGTGAATAAAACCTTTATGTTTTTTGTACAAGATTTAATTCATTTCGACAATTCTGATTGACATAACAAGAGTCACTTACACATTTTCCCCCTTTTTTCCAAATACACAGGGTTGTAACAAGATTTAAGACGGTGCTTACCCAAGCGCAAAGTATTCAGTAACACTGAAACGCTTTTTCCAGGCATCACTGCAAATAATGCATCGTGGGTCATGAGGTCAGAGAGCTCCTAATCAACCACTCGGCCTTCCTGAGTGACTGAAGAGAGACAGGGGAGGAGAGAGATTTGCAAAACAGAGAGAGGGGGAAGGATGGGGCGCGAGATGTAAGGAGGGAGGGGGCACCGCAGGCAGGCGTTTAGGGTCAAAATACAAGGGGCTCGTGGGATATGTGATGAATCCTGTGATTTGCATAAAAATACAGGCAATCTTGAGGCTGGCAGTGATGTGTGTGTGTGTGTGCGCGTGTGTGTGTGTGTGTAGGGGGGGTTAAGTGGCTTTTTACCCGGTTTAAACAGCGGGCTTGATTTACTCGGCTCTCCACGGCAAGCCATCATTTACAAATCATGATGCATTCAATACAAATCTGCGTGTGTTTGTAACCCACAGGCATTCGTGAACAAACCCAAATACATGCTGAAAAAAATAATTCCAGACCAACATCTCAAAGTGTCTCGAAGCCACGACACGCCCCTTTTTTCTGTGTGAGTAAGTAATTACGTATAGCCGACGATGACAGTTACAGCATATGCACTGTAGCTGTGAAAGCTATCACGTTTCTCTCACAGCTTCCCGTGTAAAATGATTCAGAGAGAACGCGAACGTGTCACTGGCCTACGATGTCTCTTTGAAAGCATGGCTTCGTTTAATTCTTTAAAAAGAGCCTCGAACGTGTGCCGCACGGCTGACTAAACCCGAATAGACCTGAGTGTGTTTGTCAGGGTTATGTTTAGATTTCACCCACACAGACTTACATTTGTCTAATTTTAGTTTATTTATCACTTTTTTTTTTTTTTTTGCTGTCATACACTAATCCTGGGACGTCACTTGCTATTGCTTTATTAGTTACGTTTAAGATTTGCACCATTCAAACTTCAAATGATCATCATTCAATATGTGCTAAATCAGTTACCTTAAATACGGCTCTCGGTTTCACCTAGTGTGACAATCATAAGGCTTTTGGATTATAATCATGGTCTTTCCCAGGATTATTTTGTCACCTGGTAATTTAGCCCTCTGACTATACAGTACCCTCTATAAAAAGTAACTGAAGTAAGTGTTTAGGACACACACACACACCCAGGCATGTCCTGAGCCCTGTTATGGATAGGGAGTTGACCTCTTTTTAGAATTTAGCCCATATTTAGCCCACATTTTTACATTTGTACATATCGAGTCAAACCATGACTTTTGATTGTGAGAAATATTCTTTTATAACAGAGTTATGAGAGTAAAAACTCCCTTTATTTCTCTATAGAATCCCCTGCTACACTAATGCACTTATCCGAGTGTTTCACTAGTGCTTGGATACCATCAGGGTACAACGTTTTCCACGTATACCAGGGCCAAGATCGGACTGCCTGCTTCATGTTTAAAACGCTGGCCTCCCAGGAACCCCTTTAATGGCTCAAACATGTGAAAATGGCTAGGAATGATGTCAGGACTGTACTGGAAAAGAGGTGTTGGTGAACGATCGTGTGTAAAGTTCCCACAGACAGATGCGTCTCTTATCTGTCCATTTTCTTTTCTTTTATTTGGGATTTTTTCCAGATTTCCCCCCTAATTTAGTCATGTCCAACTCCTTCCCGTCACTAGGGGGCTCCCACATTAAGGCTACTACTACCACTCAGTCTGGAGGGCCGAATTCTATCACGTGTTTACCCCGAAACTACGTGACGCCAGCCGACCGCATCTTTTCGAAGTGCTCGCCGTGATTAACGTGACACCACCTCTCATCCCTCCCCTCTGAGAGAACTCGGCCAATCAGCTCGGATGATAGGGCGAGTCCATTTTCAGGCATTCCACTTGGTGAATGTCAATGCAGGGAGCTCGGAGACACTTCGTCCAGGAGCGTCATTCATGGACGACATACGGCCTTCTTTAAAATGTTTGCAACGTTCAAAAGTTTTACTGCGGCTAAGAGTCCCATCACCGTACTTTTCTTGAAGTCTTCTGTAAACGTCAATAGGTTTTACACCTTCAATCACACTTGTTCATTTTCTGTAATCACTTTCTGCTCCAGGGCAGGGTGGGAGTGGATCTGGAGCCTAGGCCTGAAGCTTATTATGAATGGGATGCCAATCCATCATGGAGCAACATGCACACACACACACACACACACACATTCACATTCACACCTTGAGACAATTTAGATCCATCAATCCACAATGTGATATGTGTTCTGGAAAACTGGAGAACCCAGAGAGAACATGAAGACCTTCGCTCAGACAATAATCTAAGGAGAAGATTAAACGGGGAATCTGGGACCGTGAGGTAAATACACCACGCACAGCACCACCATGCTCCATTTTTATTTGATTGACCCAATAGCCAGTTCCATTCAGTTAGATGAGGGCTCGTTAGGAGTTTGTCTTTCCTGATTCCTCATGATCAGACATATTAGTGCTTATGACTCTCGCATGGCTGATCCTCTCTCAAAAAACGAATGGAAATACGCCACCGGAAATAGAAGATGGTTTATATTATCAAGACTCTATGAACTACTTTAACTAAGGGAATATTAATCAGCTAACCAATATGAGATAATATTATAATATAATATATAATATCTATAAAATTATAGATATTATATAATATCATATCTATATATAATATAAAGATATGATATTATATATAATAATGTAATATATAATATCATATCCTATTGGCATACTTTATATATGATATGATACATATATATCATTTCCCAATTCCTACACTCACACACACACTGTTTTGTTCATTCCTTCCATATTATTATTATTATTATTATTATTATTATTATTATTATACAGTTTTGTCATGTGTGTGTGTGTGTATGGTCTCCGTAGCTTTGTTAGATGACTTTACTTAAAAGGCTAGAACAAGTCAAACCTGCACACAGCTGGCGAAGTCCTCCCGAGACAGCGAGCAGGACGGGATAAATGCTCCCTAACTACACACCTCTTCAACTCTTTGTATAGCCGCTGGCTAAAATGACTCAGCTCCAAATGATCCAAAAAAAAAAAAAAAAAAAAACACCCGTCTCGACAGGAAGCACTAAAGCAGATGTGTTAAAATTTAAATAGTACCTGAACAGCCCTGTAAAGTGGTTAGATGACTGAATACACACCTATATATAAAACACTTCCTGTGTCATTGTTGTAGGATAAAAGTGTTACAATGGGAACACCGTCAGAACCTGAGAGTGATTGTTTCCAGTCGTATCCGAGTCTGACCTTTGGCCTTCGTCTCCATTCCATCACAACAATTCTTGAAGTGCCAGCTTCCGCATAGACAAATAAACAGAGCAGAGTGTCACCCCATACACACACATGTCAGATCTGAAACCTGCAGAAGCCCTAACCAAGAACAAGTTGTGAAGAAAATAGTCAGGTATGGTTAAATGGTGCACACAAGGACATTTTATTAATAAAATGAACAGTTGGTTATTGTGTTTTTCTATACGCTACAAGACAATGACATTATTCTGTTCGAACTCTGCTTGGATTCAGGAAGTTTCTTCCACTTCCACTTCCAGTACAGTCAGTGTTGGTGCTGTTCCCCATTGTTGTATTTCAATGCTCTTGACGCTAGATGATGATGACAGTGATATAAGCATTAAAGTGTCGTTTGGTCACATTTCACGTATGCATTTATTCCAGTCAAAGCAGGAGTAAATAATAGATACCTACAGCACTGTGGAACAGTCTTAAGCCTCCTCATTTATTCATATTTTGCTTCCAAAAAGCCAGGTTTTATTATATTTTTATTATGTAGTCTTGAGGCATAGTTCTGCAGGTCTTTTTTTGTTTGTTTACCTTATTTTCAGTCCAGTCCCTGTACCAGACTAGTTTGAATTATTCAAGCATTTTTTTAAAAAAAGCATCTAACTTAAGTCATAACCCAGTGGGTTTGGGGGAAGATGGTGACAGATGATCAGGCCGGTGATTAGTTATACTGCTGATGCTGAATGCTGAGTGGTTGGAATGGACGAGAGGGGAAATGAGGTCGCTGCTGTGGTTGTTACATAAATAATAATCAATTTTACAGATTTTTTTGGCTACAGTTTTCATGATATTTGACGTTTCATTTACGGCTATATGTAGCACATACAGGCTTATACTATACTACATATACTACACTGAAAAAAATGAACTTGGCTACCTGTTACATGTACTAAAATGTAATATGTGTTTTGTACATAATAATTTCAT
>JAQMYK010000021.1:6063862-6099108 GCA_030014345.1 Clarias buthupogon
GAACGTTCGCAAAATGACTCGTAGAAAACGCTCTTAAGCGCTAAGATCAATCGTTATCGGGAAACCGGGCCCTGATCGATCAGAATGAGGTAGTCAGTGTAAATCTTTGATAGATAAATATTAGCCACTTGATCCGTGGAATAAATATATTCTTTCAATGCATGTTTGCCCCGTGTTGGTATGACATTAGATGAGGAGTTTCCAGGAGGGAATTGGACAACCAGTGATTGGTTTGCCATTTCTACATAATAAAGCATCCAACCACTCACAAATAAGACTGAATTCTTGTAACCGATCATAACACAGAAGGCGGGATTTATTCGAAAAGATGAGAATACTCATCGTTGGAGTTGAGTAAGGATAACCTTTCACACTACCATGCGACAAATAGTACTGTTTTCTATTATTATTGAGGTGATGTGTGTTCAGGTCCCAGGTTCAAATCCCACGATGACCAAACCCTCAACTGCTCAGAGATGAAAAATGGTAAAGATGTAAGTTGCTCTGGATAAGGGCGTCTGCCAAATGCCTAAATGTAACGTAAATACAATCCCCTGCTACACTTACACACTTATCCCAAATTGGTTACTATTTCTTTAACAAGTTAAAACATCTCTCAGAGCTCCCTCAAAATGTGTCAAAATAGAGGTGAGGAACAAAGCAGAGGAGGGCTTCCCCATCATATGAGATCACATTAGGGGGGTAAAGTGAAATATTGGTGAAATAATAGGTCCCCTTTAGATGGCACAGTGGTGAAGTGGTTAGCACAGTGGCCTCGCACCCCCGGTTGAGGGTTCGATTTCTGCCTCAGATCTGTGAATGAGGAGTTCTTCCCATGCTTGGTGGGTTTCATCTGGGTCTCTGTTCCCTGTAGTGTGTGAGTGAGTGTGTGCTTGTACTATATGCTCTGTGATGGATTGGCAGCGTGTAACCCACCTCATGCCCTAAGTCCCCTGGGAAAGGCTCCAGGCCTCCTGCAACCCCAAACAGGACAACAGGGCAATTTTGGATCCTCCAATTAGCGTATCCTGCAAGTATTCGGACTGTCCTTTTTTGCATACATGTGCTCAGAGATATCTAAAACTTGCTTATGTCTCTGTGATAAACATGAGAAGAAATGGATGCTTTCCTTCATATCCAAACTACTGTAAAAGGCCAGTTTTGCTCTATAGGCTGTGACATTGCCAGGATTTGAGCTTGCATTTTCTCAACAAATGTTTTGCTTTTGTGCCATTCAGCAGCACTTTTTTTTCTTCTTGTAACTAAGTTATAAAGAAATAAACTTCAGACTACACACTGCCTCCAAATGTTCATTGTGGAACGTATGTAGGTGCGGCGAGAGAATTCAGATCCCGACCTTCTTGAGCTTGGGGCCAGAAAAGTGTAGAAAAGATGTCAAAAGAACATGAGCCCTTTCAAAAAGTTGTTTCAGACTTTCCTTGGATCCGAAACACACACACACACACACACACACACACACACAAATCCAAATGTTAAACTATGTACAGTGTGGGATTGTTCGATGCTGTATGAGGAGATGATGAAGAAGTGGGTGGATTGGATCAGGTTCAGTAGGCCTGAGCTTGAACGTAGGTAACATGTTGTTCTCACACACTGGTGCGGGAGCGAGCGTTGGCCCTTGTCACTGGAGAAATGAGTGACTCAGCTCAGATCGTTCACTCGTGGCTCCGTCTCCACCCCGTCAAGCCTATGGGAATACAAGATGGCTGTCAGTGCAATGGGTGACGAAATGGAAAAAAAAAAAAAAGGCTAGTCTTAATTATAAGATTGCTGACAACTTGAGTCGAACGTGAACGTGTGTAATCTCATTTGGTGATGAGTCACTCTTGAATCGCCTAATGGCCTGCCTCGGGGTGAATTTAAATAGAGCAGATACGCACAATGTAAATTCATAAAGAAAACAAAAGAGCTTTTTATCTTCACAGTTCAAACTATTCACTCTCACTGGAGTTAGTCATCGTAATATATAACGTTTCTTTTCTACAACATTTATACCGCAGTTATTCATGTACTTCTAAAGCAATTTAAAAGTGAGGCAGAATGAGGCTTGAAACAGGAGCTGCTCAGAAAGAGCCAACAAGAGCCGCCGATTATGCAGCCAGTCTCCACACTAGTCTCTTGTTTCATTACAGGCGCAATTGATTTCTTGATTGTGATTGGCCAGAAAGTGTTCATTTACTACAAGGCAACACAACACAACCCAAAATTGCAACTCTGTGATAAAGGATTTTTTTTATTTATTGCAACAATAAGATATAAAGATGTAAATTTATGTTCCTGACATGGGCTTTAGGACATTAATCTTTCAGTAGATTCATTGTTTCATTCATTCATTCATTCAATTATTATATATACCGCTTGTTTTGTAACTGGAAGCCTGGAGCCTATCCCAGGAAGCGGGGTACACCCTGGACAGGGTTCCAGTCCATTGCAGTCCGCACATTCCCACACACCCATTCACACACAATGGCCAATTTGGAAACACCAATTAACCTAATTTGCATGTCTCTGGATCGTGTAAGGAAACCTCCAAGCCTGAGGAGAGCATGCAAATTCCACACACACAACCCAATGTGAGAATCGAACCCTCAACCATAGAGATGTGGTATTACAACCGTAATCTTGTGAAATGAAGAAATTCGCGCAATGTTTCAGTTTCTTTGATTTTCAGCTGTTGTTGCAAACGAACACATACATCGGTCTTCATCGAATTCGTCATCGAAGTGTGCTGTAAGTATTCGAGTACTTACTGACTTCACAAATGTAAATCCTGAGGGTAGCACGTATGGGTCACTAATGGCTCTGAGCATTTAATTGGACAAATTCTACAACCGGCAGTCTGAGAAGCGGAAACAGGTCTGAGATCAGTTTAGAATAGCGGAACTGAGTTAATGTAATTCTCAGACCTGTTTTGGTTTGCACATCTAGACTTCCAGTTCGAGAATCTGATCTGTTCTTTGTCACACCGAGAAAGTTTAAGGAAATGAAATTTATATACATTAAATCATTACTCACTCATCTATACCGCTTTATTCTGTATACAGGTTGGCTGGGGGACTGGAGCCTATCCCAGGAGACTTTGGGCGCAAGGTGGGCTACACCCTGGATGGGGTGTCATTCCGTCACAGGGCACACACACATATACACACACTCACACATGCACTAAGCGCAATTTGGGAACACCAATTAGCCTAATCTGTATGTCTTTGAACTGTGGGAGGAAACCGGAGTATCCGAAAGGAAACCCACCAAGCACA
This sequence comes from Clarias buthupogon, assembly GCA_030014345.1. Taxonomy (NCBI): domain Eukaryota; kingdom Metazoa; phylum Chordata; class Actinopteri; order Siluriformes; family Clariidae; genus Clarias; species Clarias buthupogon. The sequence continues at coordinate 6,067,141 of JAQMYK010000021.1, forward strand.
GGGAGAACATGCAAACTCCATGCACACAGACCCCACGGTGGGAATTGAACCCAGAACCTGAAAGTGCAATGCGACTTAACCACTATACCACCGTGCTGCCACATTAAATCATTGTGACGTGTTAATGATTTTAAAAAGAGAGAGAAAAAGAGAAAAGTAATTTTCCATAACCTTCCCAAGATGTTCCTAACCTGCTATCCTCATATCGAGCTTCCTACCTCCCTCACATCTCTCCCTGTGCAGTCTACAGCCTCCCTGATGGCTCTTGAACAATTGATCACTGACTGGTATTACTCGTGTACGGCCTGAACTGCCTCTGGTTTTAAAGCCACTCATGAAATTTTCATCAGCAACTAATGTGTTCTGCTTTTGAGTTTCAGTTCCTTGTCGGGTTTCTTTCTCAGGCCACATCGGGAATTTTTTTCATCCGCGTCATCACGATCCGAAGTATTTTTATACGGTTTGCCACTGTTGTCATTTCTGATATCATGAATTATGGCTATTTAGGCTGCAGTGAATCCTTCTGTCGGGAAAGAAAAGAGCTGTCTGAAGGAGTTCATCTCAAAGAGTCCTTCAGCACACACACACACACACACATGCTGCATCATCAGTACTGGGTTACACTCTGCTCCTCTCCACTCCGCCTCCCTGCCTCGCTGGTAATGGCCTTGCCATGGTGATTAGCTGTAAATGGGTTTGAGGTGAGGCACTGCACTATCACAGTGACCTAATGAAGTTTTACACATACACACACACGCACACAGATACACACTTCCTCTTCACAGGGAGCCAACTGTCTGCTGCAATGAAGCTTCCAGCTGTAATGTAATTGAAAAAAAAATTATGATTATTTATATCACTGTAAACACAGAGTATTGTTGAGCATGTTCATAAGATTCTGTCTTTGGAGGGAAATAAAAATAACGAAACATTGAACATTTGAAGTCTTGCTGACCCTCAGAAAAATAATCCCAATAGTGAAATATTGGTCAGTATCGGTTTTGGAGAGATGATTTTATATGTGCACCAAAAATGGCCATTTTCAGCATTTTACCGTCTCGCTTCAAACAATAATCATTTAAAATGCAAAATGATTCACATTTCTTTATCGAGAATAAAATTGGTGTAAGCTTCTAGAAGCGTATGACCTGTAAAAATTGTTGCTTACATTTTTTTTTGCAAAAAATCTTAAAAAGCTAAAAATCTGTAGTGTCCGTAACCATGCCAAATTCATGCTACAATATCTTAACAATTTTTCAATTTATAATAATACTCTTTTTCAGGATTATGTCCTTTCATGTGAAATCTTAATTGGCCAAGTTTGAAAATGTAAAAGTTTGAAAAGTTAAATGAAAATTTTAATCTTTGATAGAATTTTTAAAAGATACAGATACTACATAAAAAAGGGCATAGAATTGTGTTCAGCAAATGTGTTTCTTTTTATCTGATAATTATATGAACTTGTATGCATATTTGCCAAAAAAAGCATAGCTTGTGAGATAAGACGTATTAGTAATTATGAAAAATTGTGTTATCTGGAAATTCACTTTTTCACCTATTAATATATACATGCATGTATGTTGCACATAAACTTGCACTTTACAACAAGAACAATACAACTGCTGCTGTTTCATTCCATACTTCATCTTTCACTCATACCGCTGCTGTCATACCCACATGCCATGTTTTTACTCTTTTATAATTTTATATATTTTTTCTATATTTCCAGTATACAAAAACACTTTGAACATTCTGTGTAATTTATATATTTAATATATTTTTATTTTTATAATATTTTATTGTAACTTTTGTAAATCTGTAAATTTGTAGATTTGTACATTGTATGCCATTTTTTTACATTTTACATTTAATGTTTTTATTGGAAATTCTATCTTTAGATAAATTGTATTTTTCTAGTGCAATTTTCTTTTTTAGGTCACGTCGTATTTTAGGTCGCTGCATATCATACTTTGTATGGTTGTGTATGTGACAACTAAAAGCAAAATTAAAATTTTTATTCAAATGCCATAACCCAAGGTTTCCCAGCAAGACATTAGTCGGAGCATCATCAGACCACACCATGTTCTTCCATTGGTCCATGGTGCCGTTCTATTGGTCAGCATGGACGCTCTGCAGCTCCGCGGCCTCATACACAACAAACAGTGATGCACTGTGTGATATGACACCTTTCTATGTAAGCCAGCGTTAACTTTCTTCAGTTTGTGCTGGAGTAGCTCTTTTGTGGGATCTGAACAAATGGGGCCAGCTTTTGCTCTCCAAAAGCCTTGGGTGTCCGTCACCCTTTTGCTGATCCACCAGTTGCACCACTTCTTTGAATCACTTTTGCCAAGTACTAACACCTGCATACCAGCGTTCACAAATGTAAGATTGGAGTCTTTCCAGGCTTACAAAATCAACACACGAGGAAAAAAGTTTGTCTCAATGTAACCGAGTACAAAGTAAGTGTTCAAGCCACATTTGACAGGTAAATCATTTTCTTTCGAATATTCATAATAAACTACCTACTGGAGATTTACAAACACGTTTATATTTATATCAGATAAAAAGAAACATATTTGTTGAATACAATTTCTTGCCTTTTTATGTAGTGTCTGTAACTTTTTTTTAATTCAAAATTTTCAGTGATCTTAATTGTCATTCAGATGAAACTTGGCCAATTTTTATTTCACATGGGAAAAAAAACATAAACCTGAAAATATTCTAAAAAGCAAAAATTGTTAAGATATTGCCACATGAATTTAACATGGTTACGGACACTACAAATTTCTTAGCTTTTTAAGTTTTTAGCAAAAAAAAAACATTTTAAAAAACCTTAATTTAAGCAACAATTTTTGCAGATCATATGCTTCTGGAAGCTTACCCCAATTTTAGTTTTAATACTCATAAAGAAATATGAATAATTTGCATTTTAAATTATTATTGCTTGAAGCGAGACAGTATAATGCTGAAAAATTGCAGTTTTTTGGTGCAGATATAAAATCATCTTTCCAAAACGGTTAAAAGTTAACTTGAAATTTTTATGTCACTTCCATGTTGCATGAACTTCATAAGTAGATTCTTTGGCACACAAATACTTTGGATAATATGTATAGCATAAAAAAATAATCAGCATCAAAACTGTGTTTTGGCTGATAAATAACAGCTGATTAAAGTTTTCAGCAAATTAAGAAACATATCAAATTTAACTGGCATTTTACTGGAAACAGTAAAAATCCTTGCTAATGAAAACAGAATGTTAAGAAAGATTTTTGAAGTGGGTGAATAACGCAGGTGTACTTCCAAAGAGACAACATTAGTCAGTATCTCAATATTACGTAAAATAAAGGGGGAAAATATGAAAGAAGTTTTCTTCTTTCCAAGGTCTTTGAATTGGATGATTTGGATGATATTACTTGCATATTTGAAATATTCCAAACTTTTTTTTATAGTTAATGTGTTCAATTGATAAAATATACGTATTTATGTCAGACCAGACAATTTGAAAGCATTAATGCAAAAATGGTGTGATTTTTGAAGTATTTCAAAGTAAAGTGTAGTTCTTTTGATTTGACACATTTTATAAACGCTTATTAATTGAACAGACATCCTGTGATTTGATGCGAAGGAAACTATACCCGTGATTACTTTACATGCACATATGTGTATAATGGCACCAAAATCAAGGAATCAGCAGTAGGGTGCAGGTCCTGATGAAAAGACAAGCTCGGACAGAATATAGTCTATAGTGAGCGCCCATCGAGGGCGACACTTGAGGCACTAAATCCCCCCCTCCTGTTTCACTCTTATTAACGTTTTTGAGAGTCAGGATGAAATCTGACCTGCTCAAGCCAAGCGACGTGTTCGAGCTGCACACATGCTCTGCTCCCCTGCTTGCTTCTCTTTTTAGCCTGACCCTGCACTTGCTTATTCAGTTAGTTGAAGTACAATCAAGCCTTTTCACTTGCAAATCAGCCTGGTGCAGGCACGGAGCAGACGAGCAGAGCTCATTTAGTAAAAGAAAAACCTCAGTGTAGAGAGGGAAAACAGCCTATTAAAAAAGACATATGTAGCTAAATTCCAAGGTCCCGTGGGATATGCAAAAAGGAGCAGACCTCCCGCAAGAATTGCCTCCTTTTTTTTTCTTCTTTTTTTTTTTTTCTTATGCAAACCACATAGCTCTGATAAGCCATGTAGAAAAGGGGAGAGAGAGAAAGAAAAAAAAAAACATTAGGTATTCCGGCCTGTACGTGAATAGCCCGTGTTCTGTAGGAGGGTGATAAAGTATTCTTCACAGACACCACACTCAATTGACCTGCTATTAATAATACTGGAGGATTAATTAAAATGGCCGCTTGAGGACAACAGCTGAATGTAAACGTCTTTTTAAATGGCCTTGGCTGAAAGGAAGAGCCACTCACATGCCTTACTGTCAGCCAGAGAGCAAGCGCTGGTCATGCTACCTTTACGCTACATTAAAAAAATGGCTACCCTGCACCTGATGCTACTTCACTCAGAGTTAAGTAGAGCGTTAAGTGGGAGGTTGATAACACATGCGATCTGAGTCCTATGAGTCAGGTATTCTCACTCAACTCAACTGAACGGAACGGAACTGAACGGAACTGAACGTCTCTCTCGATCCTGAAAGCAGTTAATCATCACTTGCTAATCATCACTTCATTGTAGGTCAGAATTTCTCCATTATGAGCTCTGACAGCTTAAAACGTCAATTACAACCTTTTTTTTTTTTCCCACTACAGCTCCAGTACAATTTGAGATGTAATCATTAAAATACCTCTGAAATCATAATGTGTGAATCCATTTGCACTCTCCTCCTCATCCGCGAGTCGTGCTTTGTAGATTATTGAAAAATTCTCAACGCATTGTCATTCACCCTTTTAAACCTCGTTCTCGATCACAACCACCCCTAGGAAGAATTCGGAAAAAAAAAAAGGTCACACATACTGTTTGCTCAACAGGAAGCTACATCATCCGAATATCCTGAAGATCTCAGGAGGTGATGTCATTTTTGTTGTTGTTTTTGGCAATTCCCATTGATGTTGACTGAAAAGGTCACTTTGAACATTTTAACCATGTTACCCAAACTCAAAGAATCCGTTATAGTTCTTCATAACGGTTACCCACATTTCATGCATTTGCTGATTCTATGCTAAAAAAAAATGTATGCATTACGAGGAAAAAGACGAGACCCTGTTGCCTAAGATGGGTTGAACGGTCAAATGCACATTTTACTTTAGTTTTTTGATCATGGAATCACGCAGATATTGGGATTTCTTCATAGGTCCGTTGCAGATATTCATCCGATGCTTTTGTTCTCTCTTTCCCTCGCTCGGACCACCCACCATGCCGTCCATCAGCATGCTCTCCAGCTGTGGCCTGACCGTGGCTCGTTTGTGTTACTTTGTTTCCATGTGGCTGAGGTCTTTCTCCTCACTCTCTCTGCTCTACAATGGTGCAAATGCGCTGGCCTTTGTGCTCGGTGCAGGTGTCCGGGGCATGAAAGGAGCCCAGGCTGAGTGTTCCATTCACCCAAACACCCACCTGTGGCAGACGCCAGGCCCATATGACTCACCACGACGGCCTGCATTACAAAGAGCAAAGGCTTCATTACTGATGACCGCGTGGGTGGAATTCGTTCATTAAACTCGCATACGTGCATAATAATGCTCGGACCAGCTGGGGGTATGCATCTGGCTAACCAGACCTCGCGATAATGAAAGTACAGTAGCATGTGAGAGAGTGTGTGTGCAATATTATATATATGTAATGCATCACATATATCACACAAACTTTTTTTCTGATTAATTCAAAAGTCTTGTGTGATGCATGTAGGGTATAAAGTGGGACGTGTCCCAATCCAAACAACACTCTTCAACAATCTAAACAGCCCTTGAACAGATAAAAGAGTTGTTTTAGAAACTAAAAAAGGCCGAGTCACGTGATCTGGGTGTGCTGTTTCTAGGCGACGCAACCAGTTTGAAGGCAGCAGAGCCTCACCACAGCCAAAATACAAAGCCACTTGCTTTTTTTTTTTAACATCACACACCAGTCAGCTGCTTGCACCTGTCTCAGACTGCTTTCATGACTTGGCACTATTCGCAGATTGTTAGAAATATGACTGATGCATCATATTCCTATGGCAGGGCTAGATCAGTGGTTAAGGTGTGGGACTACTGATCAGAAGGTCCCAAGTTCACACCCCAGCACCACCAAGTTGCCACTGTTGGGGCCTTAAGCTCATGCGTGTAATGAGATAAATGTCACTCTGTGTAAAGGTGATTGCCAGTACCGTAAGTGTGTGGCTGCAGATTTAAATGACAGACTTTCATAATTTCTTTAATTCAGTCATTTAGTTTTGTGAGACATCAATGATTTTGACCTTTTAAGATTCTAGACCTGTAATAAGTAGTTCACCCAACAGTCATAATAACTTGTGTGGATCTTTCAAAATTTCTTGAGTTTACTGGAATGATCTTTTATTATAATTGTTATTACAGTTGAACATCTAAGCAAATGACTTCTATTTGGTTGACTTCTTTGAAATGAGAAACAATATGTACATCATTCTAATGTAAAGTGTAAATCTCATAAACTTCTGATTACTATACGATTCCAAATTCTAGTTTAGTGTCTTCCCTTTTTTAGGTCTGTTAAAATGTCTTCTTTGTAATATCCAACATTTAAACACCTTCTTTCTTTCTTCTTAAATAATTGAAACAGTTATTAATGAGGCCAGTGACTTTGATCTTGAGAATTTTAAAAGTTTTTATTATTATTATTATTATTATTATTATTATTAAAAATAAAAATAAAAATAAAAACATTCTTATTGTGGTTCCTCTATGTCCCGTGTATATATTTGAACAAAATGTTGTTTAGGCTCATGATGTGGCAAATAACATTACAATACCTAAACTAGACATGAAAACAGAAGTGTGTTATGGGGAAAACTAATGCAAATATTGTCAGTAAATGATTGTGTAGTGTAGTAGAAATAAAGGCAGAAGCCAAAAGTATCTCATGAGTATTACAGTGTCTAATGCACTTTATTATTTACTTGCATAAGTACATAGATTCATTGTTTTGTCTCGCTTTAGTTTGCAAAATAAATTTAGAAATGTCAGCACAAATTTAATGATTATAGTGGAAAAGCTGTTTGTTTGTTTGTTTTGTTTCTTTGTTTTACAACTATGTTCTAAATGTTTCACGTAATTCATGAGTATTGATTTTTTTTTTTTTTTATTCACAGGAGTTGCCTGTAAACGCTGAGGCAAGTGACTTTCAACTTCTGAGATTTAAACTACAAATTCTTAAAACAATTTTGAACATTACTCCAGAATTTTAGCACATTGTGATCGAAAATCATGCCCTTTTTGAATCCTCAGAACTTTTTGATTTATTAAAATGTTCATAATGCAATTTTTTGGTTTGTATGTTTGAAGATCAATTACTTTAACTTATAAGATAATAGTGTTGTAAAAAATAATAATAATAATAATTTTTTTAGCTTGTATTAAGTTAAGTACTATATAGACACTCGTTATTTCTATGTAAAGTGCACATTAAAGAGACATCATGCAATTACTTTGATGTTCTGAGTGTTCCGATGCCTATAACTATGAGTTTCGTCAATGCCAATAGACCTTAGTGGTAGTGTTTTTTCTCACTTTAAGCAGACACGGTCTTGTTAAGCACCGGTGTCCTTGATTATCGTAAGCATGGTATCGTACATGCCATTTACCTGATGCAATCACCCGTGTGGAGTTTAGTTTCCAAAGGGACTTTTGAGCTTGAGGTGTCTAATTATCGGGGCTGCTATACTGGGACTGGAGTTCTCTCACTGGGGGATCTGAGGCGTAAAAACCCAGCGTGTTTGTGATCTCCACTAGTCTCAGCAGAGCAGCCCATGAGGGAGACCAGTTAAAGACCGTCCTTAATGAAACGAGCTTTACTTTCCTGCACTCTGTAAACGTCCTGCTCTGAGATATTTATAAGTTTCTCCAAACTTGCTCCTTGGTTTTCTTTCAGAAAGAGCGAGAGTGTGTTTATGTGCAACCCATCCCCCTCACCAACCCCTCCCCCTCCTCCCCCTCCCCCTCCAGCCATGCTGTTTCTCCTCGCTAATTGCGGTCTGCTGGAGTCACCTCAGAGTTAGGCTCAAAGGGGACCGTGAACGTTTTGCACTGGGGCTGTTAAACACGTTGTTCAAAGCAACAGTTAGCCTCGCAATTTGACATTATTCAGGATTATAAAGTGCTCTGTAATTATGCTGGATCAAATGAAATTTGTTTTAACAATTAACACTGATGGGGAATTTGTCTCCGTGTGGCGCTTCCAGGACGGGCAGGGTCTGCGCTTTCATTTATTTTAATTTTATCTTTGGACATGAATATGGATTTTTTTTTTCTTTTTGTCTTTTTTTTTTTTTTTAAAGCTTAGCTTGTAAATCAATCTTGATTCGGTTGTTCGCTCGGCTCCCGGCCTTCCTGCATCAACCTGAATTAGCTTGCCTGCTCTGTCTCACTGAACAATTAGTTGTATTAAGAGTGAAAGCTTTAATCAATGCCTGGCCTGGCCCCTCGCTGCGCCCTGTGGCTGATTGGCGCTCCGGCAGCCTACACACACACACTCACACACACACATATACACGCATGTATACACATATACACACTGGCACTTAAAGTGGATCAGTAAAACAGGCCTGTGCAGCATCACAGTAGGAAACCTAGACAGAGGGAAATGCACAGCTGTAAAGGCATAATGTGCAACCAACAGGCTCTTGCTAGCCCCCCTGGGTGTAGGTGTGTGTGTGTGTGTGTACGAGAGTGTGTATATGAAAGGCTTTGTGTTTCCTCTGGGCTTAAATGTCACTCACAGCACAGTCTGTGCTATAGAAAGCACACACACACACACACACGTCTGTGACATCGGCGGTCCTCGGAAAAGAAGTCAAATGTGCTAAAAAGCCACCAGCTGGAACTAATTTAATAAGCCACAGGCAGATATGTTATAGCATAAACGTCTAATAGGCATTTAAATTACAGTTATTGCTTAATTGTATCATTTGTATACAATTATACGGCAGTAAGCCGCAAAAAGCAGTGACCTTGGGTTGATTTAGCTTTGACGAGATCTTCATTCCAGCCTAAATAAATAAATAAATGAATGTGGATGTGGATAAATAAAGCCCCTGCGGTTTAGACCTGAGGCAGATCTATCATTCCGGCAGCCAGTGAAAATATGACATAAGATTTTACCAAAACAATGCAATACGACTAAAACGACGAACGAATCCATTATTTATGTTTGGATTCCAGTCGGAAGAAATTAGACACGCCTCCAGCTGGGGACATTCATAACGCAACACCTGGCTGAACGTTGCAGTCGTGTTGCAAAGCTGCTGGAAGGATATTAGAACCTTATTAGTGTAAAGTTCAACCTGTGATTATAAATCGTGTCTGTTTGACGCATCACACAAAGTGACAAAATGGTGGCTACAGCATGACAAGCACTGGGACAACAACAACAACAACATGCTACCCTGACATCCCACATAAATATTCACAGATACAGTACTGGGGCTGAGTTTATATCTACATGTAGGTGTTGATTCATTTTCTGTTACAGTAGTACAGAATAATTATAGCATTGTTAAATCGTGTGCAGATGCAGGTGCTGGTAATAATAACTGCCCTCCATGAGAAGGATTGTTTTTTTTTTGTTTGTTTGTTTTCTTGATTAAGCATGCCCCATCATGTTTCATTCCTTAAATATGGCAGAGTAGAACAGTATATACTTTGGTCGTCTCAGCGCTCCAGGGTTCCCGGTTCAATCCTCAGCTCAGGTTACTGTCTCCTACTCCCTAAAGCATATGACTTTAAATTGGCTTTGTGTGCACATGGACCTATCACGGATGCTCGATGATTTTCTGCTTCCTATTCCTTCAAATTGGCATCAAATCAGGTTTTAAGTCACAGTTTTTGCCGATTTGAGTTATGCACATTACCAGGTTCCTGGTTCAATAAGCTCAATTTTGAGAGAGAGTTTAGTACTGCATCATGTCCGGTTCCTGAGATACAGAATGGCCAGTGCGAGTTTGTTAATGAGGAAGGAATTGAGAAATTGACAGGAATTGAGATGACCTATTTTTAGTATAGCCTACTTAAATGAGAACATCAGCCTCATTTCAACACCAGGATTTACAAAGAAAAAAAAATGCATGTTTTTTTTTTCTATCACAACATGAGTAACAAATTTGCATAGTGTTTAAAGCAAAGTGCTTTAAATCGATGCTTTTGATAAGAACTTTCTCAATTCTTTCGAAGGACTAGAAAGATAAGATTTCTTTTGGTTAATTTCACCTACTGTGCTCTATTTGCCATCTTGCAAAACGGTTAACTTTAAAAGTTCTATTTTGTTTGTTGTCCCTGAATTTCAGCCTTTAAAAGTTCTACATTAAACACTATAAAAGATTGTTTTATTGTCAGAAGGGATTTGAACCTCTTTATTGGGCTTATAACCATATTTATTTAATGGAGCCTTTAGTAATCTTTGAAGAAACTTCTCATAAGATAGTTAAAAGGTAATATGATTACTGAAGGGGCGGCGCTGTGGTGTAGTGGTTAGCGCTGTCGCCTCGCACCTCCATTGTCTGGGTTCGATTCCCGGCCAGGCTCGATTCCTGTCTCCGTGTACATGCAGTTTGCATGTTCTCTCCGTGCTTGGTGGGTTTCCTCCAGGTACTCCGGTTTCCTTCCACAGTCCAAAGATATGCAGATTAGGCTAATTGGATTTCCCAAATTGTCCATAGTGTGTGAATGTGAGCGTGTGTTCCCCGTGATGCATTGGCACCCTGTCCAGGGTGTACCCCGCCTCTTGCCCTAGCATACTGGGATAGGCTCCAGGTCCCCGTGACCCTGAATACAGGATAAAGGGGTATAGAAGATAAGTGAGAGCGAGTGATGATTACTGAAAGTGAAAACTTTCTTTAAAAAAACTTTACTTAAAAGTGTATATATTCATAAACTGTTGTATCCGCCCTAGTCCAGGTCTCAATGTGTAGTAATCCGAGCAGAGAAGATCAACCTATGCTAATGTTATTAGGATCTAGATCTCAGGCTTGGAGCTCAGACTGAAATTTACATCTATCAAACATGGCTCTGTGCCCTCGAGCCTCCTCCACCAGCAGCTGGTCTGAATGCAGCTCTTACCCATTATGAGGAAATGAGCAGGAAGTGAGTGCAGGCGAACAGACCGCTTAGGTTACGCTCTTCCTCTGCCAGCTCCCTCTCACTGGGTATCTGGTCTCACTTTAGAGCCAAAATGAACGGAACTGCTCGGCTATAATTGCCTTCTCTCCTGCAGTTTATTATCGATCGAACAAGCCGGAGCGCAGCCGACACCGTTAAACGCGTTCCGTTTGGCTTTTACAGGCCTGACAATTTAATGGGATACACGATATCTTGGCAACACCGGGCTGCAATTAAATTATTCATCTTTAAGTTATCGATCCGCCATGATCCCTGTTCATCAAACTCGTGGCCTGCTCGGCCTCTTTGATCCTGCCCCTGAGGAGGCCAAAACCTGCAGCATGGAAACCTTTTAGTTCAGGCGAAGGGGCTGCATAGTACTGTACATGAAGACTGGAATACAGTCTATGTCATCATCTCATACATCTGAATCTGAAATGTCAGCATGTTTGGGGAAAATTTAAACTTCTGCTAATTAGATTAAGCCAATTTGCTAGCCATTAGTAAAAACTGAGTAGATCAGTGCCAAGCCGCTTCAGCATTTCTCCTTGCATTTAATGATGAGTCTGTAAACATACACTACAGAGATTTATTATTTTATTCAACCACCTTCAATCACTCTTTCATAATTTAAATCCTAGAATATCCCCGTGCCATGAGAGAAGGAAAACCTCCATAGATGTGATAACCTGGACATTCAGGTCGTCAGCTGACTTCATTTTATTGCCACATAACGTTGCTGAGTCTCGACCTGAGCGACTAAAGCAACACCAGATCATAACACTGTCTCCAGAGGCTCGTACAGTGGACACTATGCTTCATGGGTGCATCGCTTCATGTGCTTCTCCTGGACTCATCAGACAACACGAATTTTTGCATCCAATCTTTATGCTCCCTAGAAAACTGAAGCCTTTTTTTCTGTTGCGTCTCACTAACAAGTGGTTTTCTTATGGACAAACAGCTGTTTAGTCCCAGTCCTGTGAGTTCTCATCACATTGTGTGTGTGTGTGTATGGAAATGCTCTTACTTCAACTATTAAACATAGCTACAGATTAATTGTTAAGTGTTTAAGTGATCTCTGTTCATAATTTTTTTTCTGATCACATTTCGTACATAATGTTGACAGTTCAGCACTATCCATCCAGGTTTTACTTATTACCACAGAGTGTTGAAATGTATTATATTATCGTGTTGTCTTTTTCTGTATACTACTTATAGATAGTTTCTGTTAATTTATGATGTTAATCTGTTTTGTCTCATCTAGTCAGCTAATTAGGTTCTTAGTTAGTTAGCTAGTTAGTTTTTTTTTTGTTAATTTATGTTGTAAATTTAAAAAATGTTGTAAATGTAAACCTTGGTCCTGGAGGAACGTTGTTTCGTTTCATCGTGTACTGAACTGTATATGGTTCAAATGACAATAAAAGCCTATTTGACTTGATTTGACTTGACTTGACTTTAATGATGTGTTGAAGGGTGCTTAAACCAATTCCAGTTATATCAAATCTCTTTAGGTGTCTTCTTTGCTTGATGCAGCCCAATCATTTGGGCCTTCTGATAATTTTGGCCTCCCTTTTTTTTTTTTTTTGTCCAAACAGTGTATAAAATTATCTTAATATTCGTAATCAGCCCCCCCCCCCCCCGCCCCCCTTCCTTCATATTAGCATTTATACTTAAGTGAAAAAGAGACTGCATTCGTACAAAGCCCAGAAATTCATGTTGCTACCATAACTTTACATTTTTTTTTTTTTTTTTAAATCAGGATTCTTTCATATGTTACTATATCTATCTGTGTCTAAGACTCCATATATCTTACTATGGAGGATTACATTTTTGTTTTTCCTTTTTATATAAAAAAAATTTCAATTGTTATAATAAAACATTATTAAAACATATTATTAACTACTTGAGTGAAAAAAAATCTGAATTTTTGAAATATTTACATGAGGTTTTGAATTTTTTATTATTATTATTATTATTTATTTGGTCCACTTTTTTTCCTTTAATGCACTTGAGCTGGAATAGATGCCACAAGTGGGAGTACGTGTTTGTGTAGAAAGTTATTATCTATTTTTAATGTCATCTGAATACTCGTTTCATTAGAAAAGATTTGACATGAGAAAAACTTGTACAGGGCAAAAAGTCATCTAGAAATAGTGCAGAACTTTGAAAATTTTAATATTTAAAATACAGAACATTTTACTTCTTTTGTTTTAAATATTTGCTTTCAGTGTGGTGTCAGACTTTCATACCTCTACTATATATAAACCCTGGGAAAAACCACAGAGGCAATAATGTCAGCATTATGAATGTGGGCTACAGTTCCTCAACCTCAGCTACATCACTCATGCCACACCCCGAGGGGCCCGAGCTTCCCTGGTGGCACGAAGGGAAACCAAAACCTAGCTGGTTTTAATGTTGAAGTTTTTAATGTAATGGCTGATTACGTTGGCTGGTATTTGTGAATAAATCCATTTAGAACATGTTATCATTTCATTCTAAATTATGTATTCATATTTGGATACATAAATACTGTACTCAACATACACTGCACATTTTTTTGTTTTTTGCTGTTACAACACAACTTATTCAATATTTCTTCAGTGTTAGGTTTTACAATATAGATCATTATGGTTATGGCCAGTTTTTACAATATTGTGTAGTTATTTCACAAATTTGTGTACATGCATTTGCGTTGTAAAATGCATACTAATGAAAGAAAAAGCAACGCTAATGCTTATAAAAAAGGCCCATCATGCAGCCTGTGCTTGTGTGCAGGATACAACCACCACGATGCTTCATCTTAACTCCTCTAATTATCATCCAATCAAGTGAATATTCAATTAATCACTGCTCATTCATGTATTTACCTCCTCGTAGTCATTTGTTCCCAGAATATGAGGGTTGGCGTACTTTCACCCATGACGATGACTATGACGATGGAGGCAGTTGATATCGACTTCCCGCATGATGTGACACATTTCTTTGTGAATCATCGGCTCATCGCCCTCGAACTCATTCAAGTTAATCGGTAGTTTCAGCTTTTCATGCGTGACTCATTTCTTCAAAGTCTTTAAGTTTGGTAATCTAACTTACTGTAGATATAGCATCTTCACAGCAAAAGTTTCGGTTTCCCTGCAAAGCTTTTAGCATTCAAAATCATTTGCCACAGTTCCAATGAAAAAAGGGGAAGAAAACTTTCAGTCTTACAAAAAACTATAACGCACCAGAGATGTTTATTGGGCTTGATGACACATTTTGTTAGTATATTAGTTTATGAAGGAAAGGTACAAGTAAATCATTTTCTGAAACGCACCTTTTGCTTGTGACAGGGGAAATACAATAAAAAGCTTGTTATGAGAGTACCTTTATGTGTGCATAAAACATGATTTGCTGTTTTAGGAAAATAATCAGCTCTAACAGAACTGTGTGCTGTTATTTAGTACAATCAAAAGTCCCAGTTTGACTTGAATGCCTTCCAATAATTAAAAAGAGTATTTAAAAAAAACTAAATGAATGATTTCAATCATTAATGAAATAATAATAATAATAATAATAATAATAATAATAAAGTGTTAAGACATTAAAAAGATTAGTAACGTTTGGAAAGAAGTAGCAGAAACCATTGGTGCCTCTGCTTAGTGTACTGCATAAAGCAGATCGTTGGTAGTATGCTGTAACGTGGCAACAGGGCTAGGGTGAAACTGAGTATGCTGCGCGTAAATCAAATTTAAATACATTTCAAACAGAAGTGAGGTGTATAAATCACACAGAGGGATATAGGCCAAGTATTTCAGATGGTCCTGCTTCTCATCAGAAGGAAACAAAAAAAAAAGTGCAGGACAGTTAGATGCAATAGACAAGAGACATTGTTGTATGTGAGCATGAATTTGTGGTTAATTGAAGTATTTTAATAAAACAAAAAAAGAATAAATAAAAAAAGTGAAACAAATGTCATTGTTGGTGGCATTGCAGCTCCAAGGCCCGGGTTCGATTCCTGCCTCAGGGACTGTGAGCATGGAGTTTTCATGTTTCCCCCAGTGCGTGGTGGGTTTCCTCTGGGAACTCCGGTTTCCTTCCACAGTCCAAAGACATGCAGGTTAGGCTAATTAGCCTAAACTGAATGCGCATGTGAATGGGGACTGGAGGTCCTACCACGGTCACAAAAAATGAGAATAAATAAATACTGTGGTCACCATTGACCTCCACGGTCCCTAGTTGGACTACAGAGGTTCCTAGATGGATGGATGGATGGAAATTTCATGGTTGTAGCACAACAATTTTAATATATCAGGAACACATCCTGTATATCACATCCTTTTTTTTCTCATCCTTGAAGTACCCTTCGGATTTTCAGTTAGTTTGGGGGTGGAATATTTTCCCATAGTCCCTAACTTTCTTTTCTAGACATACAACCATGTATTAAGTAAATGATTGATCCAGAGGAATGTGTTTAATAAAAATGTATGGGAGAACATGGAAGGAATAATAAGACTATTTAGAAGAAACAAATAGTCCTTATTTTGTGCGACATAACGTAAAACATTTGCAAATCTTTTTTTGACTAAAAGTTGTTGTTGGACTTTTATCTGCTCCTGTCAGCGGCTCACCCCATCACGACCACACAATCTGCACACAACTTGGCACAGGTTTTATGCCCTTCCTGATGCAACTCTCCAATTTTGTCCGGGCTTGGGATGGGCACTGCATCCAGTGGCATCCACTGAACCTGGGTTTCATGCATGGCAGGTGAAAAACCTACCACTGAACCACCGATGCCCATATGCACAACACTGAATGCCAACTATAAATTAAATACTTCCAAAGTATTGCCATAATCATACCGTGCCATAAAAAAAGTATTTGCCCCATTGTTTTTTTTTTGTCCAATACTAAATGATAGTTTTTGAGCGGCCTAGTCAAAGCCCAGACTTGGATCCAATTAAGATTGGGGCTTGGGACATGACTTGACTTTAATGATGTGTTGAAGGGTGCTTGACTGCATCCAGTGGCTGGGAACTGAACCCAGGGCCTCCTGCAAGAAACGAGAAACCTACCACTGAGAACAATGTCTGTAAATGCATTGCTAAATGCCAAGTATAAATCAAATACTTTGAAAGTACTGTATTGCCGTAATCGGGTTCAAGTCAGCTTTTATTGTCATCTCAACAATTTACAGTTTAATGAAACGAAACAAAGCTTCGCCATAAGAAATCGTCTGCGGAACGGATTAAATTTGTGTATGTCGAGTTGCCACTAAATGTCTTATTTCTTTAGTGCAGAAGTGCCTGACCTGCCTGACGAGTGCTCCGTTACACCCTTATATCACCTGTGCGGTGACCATAAGTAAGGTTCATCGTGATTCACCGTGGGTTTTGGCGCCGTGATTACGTTTCCATCTTTCCGTGCAGAACGTCAGCGGTCAGTCGCGGCGGCTTACGGTGCCTAACCCGCATCTCACCGCGAGACAAACCGCATAGGTGAGATAAGGTTATTATCAGCCCTATCTCACCTACGCGGAGTCAGCGTGGTTTCGATGGGGGGTTGTAAGAACACGGTTCATCGAATCACTGCGAGTTTTGGTTAATGATCTTTCTAGTTAAATGTAATGTAAGAATTAAATGTAACTATGTAATGTAATTGATGTTATGTAATTAAACATGTTTAATTCCTAGCGGTCACTCGCGGTGGTTCGCGGTGCCTAACCGCATAGGTGTGATATGGGTGCAAAGAATACAATGACTAATTAAAGTTTTGCATTTTCTCGCAAAACAAAACAAAACAACGACTGTTTTTCCCCCCCCAACATTTAATTTGCCTTCCCTGAGATTTTTGCCTGTTTTTCTGGGAGTTCTGTAATTTTGACCCGGTCCCTAACTCCATGGTCCTTTTAAAGTTCCCGCTGCGGCGTGTATGTGTGTGTATGAGAGTGTGTGTGTGTGTATGTGTGTCTGAGGGAAGAAAGGAGCTGCGGCACTGTGGAGAGAGAGAGAGAGAGAGTTCACTCATCGCGTCTCGCGCTCCGGATATCAAAAAAAAAAATTTTTCGAAACATAATATCTGTTTGCAATTATTTGTTTGCACCTCACGCGTGGGTTAATAATCCACGGACGTGTGTGTGGGATTTTTTTTTTCCCCACACATAGAGAAAAGATGTGACTTTCAGCTCAGGTGTTTTGCGTGTGTTAGTGTGCGCGTGTGTGTGTGCGCGCGCGTGAGCGAGCGAGAGCTAGAGAGAGAGAGAGGCGGGCCGTGCACGCGCCACATCTCGTTCGCTAATGGAAGTTATTGTTGTTACGACTTGTTTTGTAACTATGAGGTGCGCGAGACGCCGCTTTCTCCCCCGGGCTTCCTGAGTTATTATTATTATTATTTTTCATTTGTTATTTATTTTATATATATATTTTTGAACATTTTTATAATGATATATATATTTTTTGTCTTTGTGTGTGTGTGTGGTGGATTTTAAGCCCGAAATACCCAATCGCACGAGGAAGTAAGAGCCGAAAAGGGGGCAGAAGGAAGCACACACACACACACACACAGAGAGAGAAAGAGAGAGAGAGAGAGAGGCAGAAACAACTGCACCACCGGGGGATTTAAACCGCCTTGTTGTTCGTGCAAAAAACGGAGGAGGAAAAAACCCGAGGAGGCTCACGGAGAGAAAAGAAACAACAAGGAGAAATCCATGTAGCGGCTCTATCTTTAGCGACATTTCTTTCTTTTTGGGGGGGTATTGGATCGCAGGATGAGCAAGGACAGACCGAAGAGGAACATCATCCACAAGAGAAGAGATGTAAGTGCGGCTTCGGCTCGGCTTCGGCTCGCGCGGCTTCGGTTTGAAGTTCAAAGGCTATTTTGGTTCCCTTTAAAGAAACTTGTTTGTTTGCGCGCAGGTCGATACATTGTTTCATTGAAGGCATGACGGAACTGGTTCGCTCCTTTCGCGCTGCAAAAGCCTCGACTTTTCAGCTTCGATCCGACCCAAGCTTTGTGTGTGTGTAGTGTGTACATATATACATATGTGTGTGTTTGCGTTTTTTTTTCTTTCTTCTGTCCATTTAATTCACTATCGCGCAGTGAGAATTTTCTGTGTTTTTTGGACCACTTTGTGCTGGAACCCTACTGTTCAGTTCAGACCCGATTGTTCTCAGCTCGGCTTTGTTCACTCCAGAGAGAGAGAGAGAGAGAGAGAGCACGAGCAGCCATACCGGGGCTGTGTGTGTGTGTGTGTGTGTTGTGTTTTTTGTTTATTCCGGGTTGTGTTTCCCTAAATCGTGCACAATCTCGTCTCATGCACAAAAGCAGTGTTTAGAAAGCAGACCTGTGTGTGTGTAAGAGAGAGAGACTGTGTGTGTGTGTGTGTTGTATCGGCCACCCCGTGATGCGTGGCACCAGGCTTTATAATGCACTATATCTAAGCAAGCGCGTGCTTATTTTGTAGCTTTAAATATGGCTCATGTGTGTAGTGTGTGTGTGTGTGTGTGTAAAGTTCCTCGTGTGAATGTTGCACTTCCCGGTGTCTTTCTCATGCTCGTGTGAACTCCCAAGTGAAAAGAGGAAAAGGTTGCCCCAAGGGTTCTGTGCACTGATAAAGGTTCTAGCTGTGTCTTGAACCTGACCTCAAGTGTGTGTTTTTCCTCCCTGGAACAAAAAAACCCCAAACCTTAAAAAGGATTACGCTTTGTTTTTCAACTGATTTAGGACTATATGTATATGTGTGTCTACAAAGACTTTCCACGCAGGTCCCTGGAGAATCTTTCATGGTGGCACTTCCATTGGTGGCAATTCTGATTCTGAGAAAGAAACCCGATCAATATCTTCCATGGAGCATATTTTGAACCGTGCTCGGTTTTGGTGTGAGGTGAAGTATCAGTTTCAGGAGTCGGTGCTTGCAGAGATTGCACGTATCATGTTTGTTCCTGTTGACATCACATTTCATTTCATAACTCTAACGTCTCGTGAAGGATCGCCGAGCAGCTCGGGTGTTTTTTTTTTTTTTTTTTTTTTCCTGAGAGGAATCATTTGATAAAATCGCAATCACAGTGGAAGAGTTCTGTCACGTGTTTGATTTTGGGTTACTCTGTATCATCACGAGCGACTTCTTTGACTTAAACTTTCGTCCAGATCAGGTCACCTCACCGCTCAAATTGGCAACAGGTCCGTTAGCCGAACGTGGCACGCGCACCTTGCTCACACAGACCTGTAGTTTCTCTAGTGTTTCAGGACATCATATCGAAGCTGCGCATTTTCTTCTGGTCCTCATAGACAGATACACACATCATAGAGTGAACACATCTTTTCGGCAGGTAACTGAGACCCCCCGCTTGGCTCAGGTGCGTCAAAAACATTTGAACTCGACCCAAATCTGGCTCGAATCGTCCCAGGCCTGGATGGAGAACATCTGTTTCGAAGCAACAAGATGGTGACCCTGCAGCTTGAGTAAGGGGGAGGGGGGGGGTTAGTTAGGAGGGGGAGGCGAGTACAGGGAGGGAGAGCGAGAAGTCGAAGGTGTGAAACGTCCCAGCGTCACATTTTCACACCATCGAAATGGCCACAGCTTGTGATATCTCATTGTTGTATTTGTTGTTTTTTTGTTGTTGTTGTTGTTCCTCATACACTGGCGCTGATCATAAATAAGCCACCGGCACGACCAGGATTTATTTCCCATTTCCACAGAAGCGTGGTTCGCTTTAAATGACGATAGAGACGGGAATCAAACACAAAAACAGGTTGTTTTTGCGTTTTCTCGAACCACTTCTCGCAAAGTGGATGTGGAATAAACGGCATTAAATGAACCCACAAAGTTTTAAGTTCAAACATGTCACATGTTGATCAAAATGACGACATCGGATGAGAACTTTAGTCAGATTTAATTATCTGCACTTAGAAGTATAATTTTTTTTCCACATCATGATCGGATCATGTTGCACAAAATTGCTAAAATGTGCACACAGACCACGAAACAAAAATATGCTTACTGTGGAACCTTATTGTGTGTTTTACTTGCACAACCACGAGCCACTCTTTTATTTTTTACGAGGAGCGTTAAGGCCAAACGGGGACTTTGGACGATTGACATTTACAGAAGACTTCAAGCACAGTCCGGTGATGAGACTCTTAGCCGCTACTTACAGAAGAGACGCATCTGTCTGTGGGAACTGTACACACACTACTTCAAACACCACTTGCACGTTACAGGAACCTGACTGGGAGTTACAGTCCTGACCTGACTTTAAGGCTATTTTTTTTTTTTTTTTTTTTAACATACTTGTACCATTCAAGGAGTTCTTGGGAGGCCAGAGTTTCAGATGTAAAGCATGAAGCATCAAAAGTCCTGGTTTGACTTGAACGCCTCTTGTACTTTGTAGATTAGAACGCTGGTGGAAATCATACGATGGTCATGACGAATTCGAACACATTTGGAGTTAAATAACAGGCTTAAAAATTAGCAGTTAATTAGTTCAGTTTAGTCACAGATGCACAGATGTGAGATTTGAAACGCGACCTCGTCCTAAAACCCAAATCTGCCCCCTGCACAGGCAGCCTTGTCACATTAGGGATATTTTTTTTTGAAGTGTTTGTGATGTGCAATGTTGCTACTGTCAGCGTGTAGGAGACGTCTGAGGCAGATGGAGGTGTGCGAGATCTGCTGAGGCTGCAGGACGAGGATGGGGAGAGAAGAAGAAGAGGAGGAGGAGGAGGTGTCCCACGGGCCCCCGCGCTCACCACACAACTCCTCGCCCTCCTAATTTAACCTCGCCTTAATTAGCGTACGACAATTATACATGCTCGGCTTCACCGTATCCCGCGGAACACGGGTGCGAGGGTGTCGTCCCTCCTCCAGCGGCGACGAGCGGCGTGCGCGTTATTAAAATTCATGTGTGGGGAAAAGCAGGCGAGAGGAGAGACTGATAATAGATGATAATAAAAGCAAACGCAATTAGGCGGCCTGGATTGATGGACACGAGCGCTAAAAAGCAGAAGTGCAGGGAAGTGCGGCGCTTCTGCTTCTTCCTTCAGCTCTCTGCCGTAATGGCTGCCACACACACACACAGACGCACACATACACGCGTACGCATGGTGTCCTGAGAGAGACGCAGAAGAAAGAGAGAGAGAGACACAGAGGAGTGAGAGAGAGGAACTGTCTCTCCGTTAATGAGTTTGTGTGCGTGTTTTTTTTTTTTTTTTTTTTTTTCTCTCAAACTCTCTCTCTCTCTCTTTTTTTTTGTCTCTCTGCTTGTCTCGCACTCTTCCTTCCACTTTTTCTTTGTCTCTCTATCTTTCTGTTAGTCTCTCTATCTCTCTCTCTTTCTGTCTGTCTTTGTGCATGTCTGTTATTTCTCTTCCTTTTTCTTTCTCTCTCACCTCTTTCCTCTCTGTCTTTAATTTTTTCTTTCTCTTGACTTGTCTGCCCCTCTGTACCACCGTCTCTTCTTCTTCTTCTTTTAATTTTCTCTTTAATGCTTCTTTCTCTGGGTTTATCAAGCTATTTCCATCTTGTCTACCTGTATGTCCCTTTTTTTTGTCTGGCCCTTTCTTTCATTTGCTCTGTCTCTCTCTTTTTTGTTGTTGTTTTGTCCTCCTCTGGTTGTCTCGCTGTCTATCACTCTCTTTCTCTAGCTCTCTCTCTCTCTCTCTCTCTCTCTCTCTCTCTCTCTCTCTCTCTCTCTGTGTCAGCGTGTTTCTTTTTGTCCTCAGTTTATGGTTCAGTCTTTCTGGCTTCTGTCTTTCTCCATCTATCTGTTTCTCTCTCTTTCTCTCTCCGCTTCGCGTGCGTGTGTGTGTGTTGTAGTGGGATGAGCACAGCTGCTCCGAGTCCCTTTGCAAATGTAAAGGAGCTGTCAGCGTGCGTTTCATCACGCACACACACACAAGGACGGTTTGTGGGGGGGGTTTGCAAAATTCACTGAACACAAAAAGTAGAAACTAAAGTGGAGTGCGAGGCCGCGGCCCCGGTGGCCCCTCGGCCGTGACCCCTGCTTCCCTCCTCCCTCCTCACCTTCAGCTTCACAATAGAGCCAAGCAGGCTGAGTGGAAAGCTGCAGGCAAGTGTGTGTGTGTTCGTGGTCGCTCTATGCTCTCCATCGAACCCTCCTCTTTAACTAAGGTGTGACGTGACCGAATTCACGCAGCTGTATAACCAGTAAGGACGTGATTAGGACTCTGGAGTAACTTGAGAGTGACTGTGTGAGATGACTGTATATCATTTGTAAACACACACCACTAACCCGCGGTACTTTCCTCAGCGTACTGCGTGCAAAAGGTGTCTCTTTCTAATACTCGAGAGGAAACCTTTAATACCGGTTGTTTTGTTCTTCTTCATCATCATTATCATCATCATCATTTTCCCCCAACGAATAAACAAGTATATGAATAAGCATCTGCTGGTACAGTGAGTAATGTGTTCATACTAGGGTTTGACTGATAGGTTTTATTTTTTTATTCAGGGCTGATATTGAGGAAGGAAAGAGACTAATAACTGATATTTTCAGTATTTCAAACCGATACGCGTTTGAGGTCTCAGTGTCAAAATACAGAATAACTCAAAGCCCTCCACACAACTTTGTTAAAGTGTTGACTTGTTGTATTAAATTCATTATTAAGATTCAATTATTTGTCACATGGAGCTTTTGCACATTTTTCCAGTTAGGAAGCTGGGGTCAGACCGCAGGGTCCGCCAGGGTACAGCGCCCCCTGGAGCAGTTATGATTATGGCCTTTGCTCGAGAGCTCAACAGTGGTGACTTGACCGTGATGGGGCTCGAACCCCCGACCTTCCGATGACTGAGGGTTTTAAAACAAAAAGAAAAAGTTTAAATTTTACACATTTTCTTAACTAATAGAAATTGTCCTCAGCTATGAGTTGCAATTCAGGAGAACCCTATTTACTCTGCCACGTTCACGCGGAACAGCGATTTACCAATAATCGTATAAATAAATATTGTCTTTGAGACGCGGCCCGGGCTGATGATCGGTCTTCCCCTAATTCATACACGTTTTTCACAAGATTAGACACCGAGGCCTAAAAAGTGTGTAGTGTGATTTGAAACGTGGCCCGGTTGTTCCCTCATTCAGTTTTTTTTGTTTGGTTGTTTGTTTTGTTTTTTTCTACACCCCCACCATATCCTATTTTAATCTGCGTGTTTGTTGCTTGTGCTGTGTATCCAACCGGCGTCTCACGTGCACACACCACCATGCTAGAGATTCCCTCGGTCAATGTGTGACACACACAGGCACGCACGCACGCATATGCTGGTGTAGCATGAGGGCTTTCTGCTCTGTTAACATAAAACCTGCTGCACCACTTCGAGATCCTCCTTCTTCACCTCCTCTCTTATCTTCTTTCTGGTCAGTTTTTTTTGTTGTTTCTTTTAGTTTTTAATCATGTATAATACAGTCAAGATGCTGATCACAAGTGACTGCGTATTGACATCGCTGCGCACCCAGACTCTGTTATCTGAGATACCACAGGGATGTGTCCTGGGGGAAAAAAAAGGAAGAAACATTTTCTGTCGTGGAAAACGTAAAGTTCCGCCTCGAACTCTCGTTCTCCTTCATCGATCCGCCTGTCTGACTAAATCTGACGGTTAATATTAAAAAGAAAAAATGTTTACAGTATGCATTACTGTATAAAAAAACAAACAAACAAAGAAAACGCAACAAATGCCGGAGATCAAACCAGTTCAGTGCGGCGGTGATGTCACTGATTTGCCTGAACGTCTCCTTTTAGAAAAATAAATAAGTGCAGAAATCAGGCATATGGAGCGGATTTGAGTTTAATGAGGATGTTGATTACACTGTAATCATCCTGGAGTGTGCGCGCGCACGTCTGTGTGTGTGTGTGTGTGTGTTTCCACTGAGGGTGCTCGATTGAGCCGGGACCGGGCCATGTGGCTCTTATTGTTTGAGTTGAAGAAAAGAGGGCATGGGAGGAGAGCCATTTTGTGTATGAAAATGTTAAGTGTGTGTGTGAGAACTCTGGAAAGTGTGTGTTTGTGTGTGTTTACATATTTTTTAATCTGTTGAAGAATGGCTCGGGTGTAGAACATAAGATGATAAGATGAATCAGGACTGTTCGATCTGGTAGGGCCTGTCTGTATATATATGTGTGTGTGTGTGTGTGTGGATATGGTGTTTGCTGTCTCAGCTGAGAATTCATCCTCCGAGATGTCAGCGCTGGATTATTTACATTTTATGTACAGCGATGATCTGTTTGGCTACTCTTTGGACGCACTGTGTGTGTGCGGCTGATTGTCTGCATTCGTTGCTGACTTGTTTTGCTTCCCCGTGCCAAAGGAAACGTTGGACACGTTCCCTGTTCCTCACTCAGCGTTTGTTCGCATGTGAACTCTTCCCCACTGATCATTTGTTCCATGTTTTGTTGTTTTGCTGTATTTTTTTTCTCTCTCGCTCCTTTTTTTTCTTTCTCTTTTTCTTCTTCTTCCACTAGACTGTAGAAATCTTTCACAAAGGCCATAATTTAAAATCCTAGACACGTGCCTATAATTGTTTATACAACACATTACGTTATTGCGTACACGTTTTGTTGGGAAGGACAGTTTCGCAACATCGAGGATGACGTTTATTTAACAGTGAAATATATTGACTATGAGAAGAAGAAGCTCGAAGAGAAAGTGATGGAGATCATGTTTCCAGCTGACGTATGCGATTGTGTATGTCGCCGTATAATAATAATAATAATAATAATAATAATAATCAGAGCTTTCTGGACACGGTGTGAAACATGAACTGTGTACAGCTGAGGTGTTGTTCTTTAATGAAGAAATCGTTAACATGGTCACTGTGGTAGAAGAAGAATAATTAATTGGGACAGTTCAAGGTAGTAAGAGTAACTTTTTGCACCATAATAATAATCATTTCATAGCGAAGCAGGCAAAAGTGTAGAACTAATCCAGGTTATAAGCGTCATCCCAGTCTGAAAACACTTATCTACACACACGCGCACACACATCTTTAAAGCGGCTGTTAAGCAACCCATTCATATTAGTAAAAAAGTAAAGTACACATCATTTAAGCCACTTAAAGACCAGGTTGCCATAGTAACCAAAAATTCTTTAAAGAAATATTGGCCTAGGCTCTAGGTTGCTATAGAAACCATTATACAACATTTTTGATGTTCTTCGTTCTTTTGCTGGTTCTTCATCGGCGAGTGTGCTTTAAGGGCCTGGAGATGGCTCGTCTTCAGCTTCGGTTCTTGGTATAGTACATATATATATATTCCACCCTAATGGTACATGCTTCTACCATGATGTATACTTTGGTACAATGGATCTCTAGAGTATGGTACATGGCTCTGTCATAAACTGTAGTATGGAACTATGGAACTCTTACCGTCAAACATATGTTAAACATGTTTATGTATTACATATATATCCAAAGCCTGTACTTTACCATATGAGTAGTACCATATTAGATACCTACTGACCTACTGTGTACAGAGGTACACACCATAATACTACTGTGGTACTCATTAAAGTGCCACATTATCTGCCCTTGTACCGCATACAGTCCTATGGTCCCTACCATGGTAACATCTGTAGTATGTACAATAGTTTACCCCAGTACACACCATAGTGAAATTTCTTATGGATGTGCGTGTCAGCAGCTCTTGTGTTGGTGTGTTTGTTTATCCATAGTCCTGAATGTTCTGCGCTATCAATGTGGAAGATTCATGCTGCAAACTGTTTAATATTTATACGGACGCTTTCGGTTCCAAAGGTTAAAGAAATACCACAAAACCAACCACTCTGCAGTAGTGGTGGTTCAGGATGTCTTTTTCTTCTTGTCTAAATTTTCAAGTTTATACTTGTTGTATTTAAAGTGAGCGAAGACGCTTAGTGCAGACCTGGTTTTTGGTGCTGCTTAGTTGTGTACGCTGTGACTGGATCTGAATTTAGCGTAACAGCGTGTGCTCCGTGATAGAGAGATGGGGTGCATCGTGTGGAAAAAGCGCACATTTTTATTTCATGTATTTTGATCGATCGTGAACAACCTTACATTAAGCGTCTTTGATGTTTTTTTTACTTTTCGCAACATGCTAACACGCTATCATATTGGCATTAACATCAGTTTTATACATAGAGTTTATACGTTGATTTGTAGAGGACGGTTAATATTCGGCTAATGTTTAGGAATAATAGCCTTTATGAAGTAGAAGAGAAAGCGAATGCTGCTGTTTCAGGTCATACTGTGGTGTTTTTAATAAAGGAGAAAGAAAGCTTTATACTTCACAACACACACACACACTTCCACGCATACACACACATTCAGACAGCCTGAAATTGACGATCACTTCAGATTACAGCTAACTATATGTTTGTATGTATGTGTGTGTGTATACAATTCTGCATTACAATACTGTTACTGGAACATTTTTAAATGTTAATATTTCTGATCATCTTTGTCATAGCATGCTGTGTGTGTGTGTGTGTGTGTGTGTGTGTGTGTGTGTGTGCACGTGAGAGAAAGGGAGAAAGGGCTTCCTGCTAGTACCTTTCTATGGAAATGGACACACACTCTCTCTCTCTCTCTCTCTCTCTCTCTCTCTCACACACACACCGTTTAAACCCCGACGCAGAGTCAGACTAGTGGGCCGGTTAGAACAAAGCGAGCCGTTTATCTGCTGCATTTGTGCAGACATTAAGAAGTGTGAAGAGTGTATTGTTATGTTCTCACCTCCACCAAAGTGTGTGTGTGTGTGTGTGTGTGAGAGAGAGAGAGAATCCTTTCTTGTCTTTGTGCATTAACATCTTGCACACCTTTCTCTCCGTTGTCTCCCTGCATATATTTAACGCCGTGTGTGTGTTGGTTTTCTTTTGTGTGAGAGCGATACTCATCAGGTCATGAGGTGAAAATAGTTTCTTAATAGCGGGGAGCTCAATGCCAGACACGAGTTTAGTTTTGCATGTGCATGTATTGTATGTGTATGTATAGTATATGTGCCACGGCCTAATCCAGACAGGCTGCGGGTTAAGATGGAGGTTAATGAGAGAATGTGTTTCAGATTTCGTTTGTCCGTTCAGCATTCAGCTTTTTAAGAAAAAAAAAAAAAAGCTTCACGTATTATTATATTAAGGCCAAAAAAGAAAAGATGCAACTACTCTATGTAATCTACTTCCTTTCTTCCTTGATTATGGATTGTCCTTTATATCCACATTTTTTATTTTTTTTTAATTGCTTTATTTTTAACAGGCATTAGCTATGCACATAGTTTGGCGGCATGGGTGAAGACATGCGTGTGAGAGAGGATATGACAGTCAGCAGCAGAGGAAAACCGAGGCCGAGAGCGAGCATGACTTTTTTGAGGTGTGTGTGTGGAGTCAGCAGGCTTGCTCGGGGGGCCTCTCTGTGGTCAGCGTGGCCTGTGTGCTCCTGTCAACTGTCACTTTTCTGCTGCGGTTGCGTCCCTTGCTAACTGCAAATCTTATCGCGCTGTCCATTTGCCTTATGCGCAGCAGAGAAACACTCCCACACACAAACGCACAAAGACAGAGAGCAAGCCCATGTTAACCCTTTCCAACTGTCTGGCAGGCATTCTTACAACATAATTAACTATATTCCCATGTGTCACTGTTGTTGCGCACAGAATAACCCAGAAACGAAGCAGGTCCTTATCTCATAGCCGATATTCTATAACAGATCCTGTCTGACCTGAGCGCCGAGCCGAGATCATCTTACAGCCCTAACCTCCTTTTGGCTCGCCGCTATCCTGCCTGATTGTTCTCATCCTGCAGCTAATGCACCGTAATATGATGTAGTGCAATCACGCTGTCTGTGTGTGTGTGTGTGTGTGTGTGTGTGTGTGTGTGTGTGTGTGTGTGTGTGCGCCGACCTGGGCGGTCCAGTCCGCGTCTCCTCCGCTTATGAATCCGCAGTGTCTGTGTGTACCAGTAAGAGTCTCATCTCAATATTACAGAGCAAGTGATGGGGAGGGGGAGGCGGGGGGCTTGGGGACATGCAGATAACTGCTGTGGATTAAGGATGTGTTGAATTTTCCACATTCAAAAAAAAAAAACTATTAAAAAAAAAAAAAAAGTAGTAATCAGTAATTAATGAAACAAAGTCAATAATGTAAAGCCTTTTACAAGTACAATTTGTGCAGTTAGAGATACTAACTCTATTCCTGTAAAATTAATTATTTTTGCGTTTTTAAAATGAGAATTTGTTTTTGTGTGACTTTTATAACGAAGTCATAAAATAAATATATATAGCAAAGTTTCTACAAAAAACAACAACAAAAAAAAAAAACAGGGTGCCTAAGGGTGATTGAAAATGTACTAGTGTGTTAAAAAGAAGACGGGGAAAGTGTGAGTCAAGACGGTTCACACACTCTCAGGCTTAAGAAATTAATCATTTATTTTGATTTCATAGCTTGATTTCTCACACAGCGTAAATATTGATTTGTCATTTCAACTGTGGTGCATGTAGCTTTTTCTAAGTGCCATGAAGCCACTTGGTGATAAATTTCACATTTTCTGGAAAAGCATGAGTATTCATAATAATAATAATAGTAATAATAATAATAATACATCTCGCACCATGACTTGCCACTTGCAGCAAAGCACTCGCAGCATCTGACAAAACTCTGGACTGTATTATGCAACCCTAAACAGGGTGCCAGTTCATCACAGGGCACACACACACACACTTACACACACCAACATGTATTAATTCGGGAATGAAGTCTTAGCCTAGTCTGCATGTCTTTGGACTGTGGGAGGAAACC
Organism: Clarias buthupogon; assembly: GCA_030014345.1. Lineage (NCBI taxonomy): Eukaryota > Metazoa > Chordata > Actinopteri > Siluriformes > Clariidae > Clarias > Clarias buthupogon. The sequence goes on from JAQMYK010000021.1 coordinate 6,096,153, forward strand.
AGGAAACCCACCGAGCACTACTTACCCTACTTACCCTGTTTACATCATTTCGTGTTGTTATTCATGCCGAACAGCCCTATTAGCCGCTTTACTCATTTCAATCATAATAAATCTTTTATTTAATTTAATTATATTTTAAACTAACATATATGTTAGGAAAATGTTCCTATTCCTAACCTTGTGGACTCATTACAAGCGCTCAGAACTGTTCACGGAAAATGTGACACTTGTGCTAACTAATTATTTAGCCTAATGCTTTTTAGCTAGCTAGGACTCATTAGCGGTTATTTGAGTCCTAGCTAGCTGAAAAGCTGTCAGGAATTTCAGCATTTCGCTACAATGGGGTGTTTTATAAAAACACACACAGGCAGTGAAGATCTAGCTAGCTAGCTAACCTTTTAGCTAACTAGCTAGCTAAAATGTAACTAGCTGGGAAATGGCAGAAAATATGAATGTGTATATATCCAGTAAGAACTGGCCAAAAGCTTCAGGACTGTCAGTCAATATTCTCCTCAGATTTGTTAGCAAAACGCACTGAGGAGGAGAAAAAATAACCGCTAATGAGTCAGGCTACATATATGACCTAATCTTTTAGATTTACACATGTATATAAAAGCGTAAATAGGGTAGACATGAGGCAAAATCTTTAGGAATATAAGCTAAATTTATGATGTAAATAAAATAAATAAATAAAAAAAAACCTGCAGTTGGTGTTAGCATTTAATGCTAGCTTAGCCTCCAAGAGGGTCAGCCATTTTTGGGAAATATGCTACACTGCCAACATAAGTCACTGGACCCTGGAGTTACAGGTTTTCAGACGCCTGATTTGTTCAACGGTGTATTTTAAAACAAAACTTTTCTGCCTTTTTTCTTTTTCTTTTATCCTCATCCACACACACACACACGTCTCTTTTCCTCAGTGTCATTATCGTGATCTGAAAGACTCGAGCAGCACTGTACTATTAGTTATTTCAGCTGTGCTGACTTTTTTTCTCCCCCCCCCCCAGCGTTATATTCTCTCTCTTTTTTTTCCCCTCCATCATTTGGCACCTTTTGAAGGAGACGTTTGAATTGTACCTAATGTGCTGTTTTTATTGGAGCCAGTTCGCAGCCATTCACGTCTTACCGCTGCTGGCTTTCAAGGCCTCGGCGTAACGAGTACCACTCAAGGTCTTCAGCTTCAGCTTGGCCTTCCTCGCGCTTTCAGTGGCGCAGGAAGTTATTTCAATTTAGAGTCGTCGTTTTCCTGAAACCAATTTGAGCCTAATTTTTTGAAATCCTTATGCAAATACGGCAATGAAACAAGGCCGTTAATGTCAACCTGAGCTTGTTTTACTGACTCTCCGCTCTCCTGGATATGACAGATGGGTTCGTGCAGCCTGGAGCCTTTTAAGGCTTTTCAGGGCTTTTAGGGCTTTTTCGCAGTTTGACTTTGAGTGTCTGCCTGCTGCACATTTGTGGCCTCGTCACATCTGACAGTGCGACTCCGCGCTAACTGCCTGCAGCCCCGCTAACTCGTAGGTCGTGAAAAGGAACATAAAGGGTTATTCTACCCGTCTTGTTTTTTTTTTCTTCTTCTTCTCTCTCTCTCTTTGTGTCTTGGATGTCTCGGTGTTTGTGTGTTAACCTGACGAAGGCCGTGTGAGTATATGTGCATGTGAGCAGATGTGAGGGGTTTTAACAGTCAGTTCAGCCATGCATGGCCGTGTAGACACATCCTGTAACACGAGAGCCCCGACACTTCAGTCAGGATAATTGATTATCGCTGAGAACCCTGTTTAAGACGACGCCGACTGCACCTGTCTAGTTGTGTGGAAACTACCGGACTTACCAACACGCACTTTACACCCGAACGAAAATGTAACGCAACCTGGAGAGTACCTAGGTCTGTTTGAGGCGTATTCCACTAAAACTAGTGGAAATGGATCAGGATGCATCTGGCTGCAGAATCTATTTGAAATGTCTGTTAAAGGACACTTATTATAAAATTTACTTTTTAGTCATGTTTAGACAATTTTTAGGGGGGAAAAAAAGTCATTTTTTGTGCTTTTCCCCTCATGTTTGTGTTGACCAGGGCTTAAAACAAGGCAGTTGGGTCCCCCCCCTATTGTGACCTCATACAAGGATAACCCTCCCCCAGCCTTGCTGCTCTCTGGGGGGCGTGGCTTAGAAATAGCTCTTGTATAGACGCTGAAACGGTGTGTTCGGAGAAGGAGTAAGACACCGCGAGGTTGAGGAATAAAAATTTTTTTAAAAGCTTTATCTGAGCTGGAGAATGAACACACATTTTAGTGAGACCTGTGTTGACTTGCTATAGAAATAGTAAAATATGGGACCTTTTTACGTTTCACCATAGCGCTTCATATTACCGCTTGAGAGGTAAAGGATAACAATGTAGTTTTCTTTTTGGTTGTCTTTTTAACATTTTTATTTTTTTTAAATGGGTTATAAAATAATATCCGTCAAAGTTTATGAAAACGTTCCATTCTTGTTGGGTTTACTTCATGGATTTCTGTTTTTGCTGATGATGTGTACAAAAACAACATTGTCCAGAAAAAGCCTCAGCATTCTGCTGCCTTTCAAATAGGAAACATGAACTTGTTTATTTTATTATTATAATTTTTTTAAATGTCTGAGGTCAGGGTTCTGCATTTCTCTTAACGGATGAATAAATGATCTCGGAACACACGCTGAGAGAAGTTTTGATCCGAACACTGCTTCAGAGCAGGTGTGAAAAGCTTCTCCATTCAGCCTTTCACTGTTCCGATGAGATCCGCATGGTGATCGTGGACGTTTCCCTGAACATGACGGATAGCGTTCTTCTTGTCCCGTGTCTCTCAGAAACAGGAAATGGTGGTGTGCAGTAAACGGCTGGGGTGTCGATTAGGGAGAACAATGCGATGGCGCGAATAGATGCGACCTGCTTTTGATTTATATGTGTGTGTGTATGTATATA
>JAQMYK010000021.1:6112605-6131405 GCA_030014345.1 Clarias buthupogon
ACCAATGTAAATGGTCATGAAAATAAAGAAAACACATTGACAGATAGATGAGAAGGTGTGTCCAAACTTTTGGCCTGATAAAAACATCTTTCTCACAGAATAAATCCAGACTAGCGCTTTAGCACTTACTGCTAACTAAACTTCTTTGTGTGCTGCAATATTAATTAAAAAATAATAAAATAATGAAGATTAAATGTTTTGTCACAGCATTTGTTCTTTGTGCTCATTTTTCACATTTACTCAGGCTCTACAATCCTTTCATCCTTTTGACTTGTAATGCTAATCTTGCTAATTGCTACAGTTGGTCAACAGTTCAGCTTAGGCACATTGTGAAGTGTACACAGACAACAAGTATGTAGTGTGGGTGGAAAAAATACATCCAGAATATCAACATTCACCTCAGATATGTTGGGAGATGAATAATATTAATAATAAAAAAGCCTCAGAACTGCTGAAATGACCATGAGTTAGCATTGAATGCTAACTAAATTTACGTGTGCTGCTGAAAAAGACCAAAATGTCATGTTTTGTTTGGATCGTGTCGTCCAACAGCCCACTTTATGTGGGGAAGACACGGCTCCATGTTGAACATTTTGTCCTTTCTCATCTTTTTTTTTTTTTTGCTAAACATGCTAAACGTTTGTACACTTGCTGCGTTGTGGTTGCCATGTTTTTCTCATTGACGCACAGCCTGGGTGTTTTGAATGTTCTGGAAAGGGGGGAAGAGTGTGTGTGTGTGTGTGTGTGTGTGTGTGTGTGTGTGTGTGTGTGTGTGTGTGGCCTGTAATGTATATAACTGACATATGGGGTTTTTCCGGGTTTTTTTTTTTTTTTTTTTTTTTTTTTTGGTAATGCATTAAACGTGACTTTGGTATAATTTGCCTCACGGTTCCTTAGTGGCTGAGATATTTCAAATAAAAGTATAAAATATGGTTGTGTGAGTTCGATCTTCTCAGGCTGGTCCTGCCGGAGCCGTACAGCTGCTCAAACACACACTGTGGAGTACTTTGAAGCTCTGGCTAGCCTTCAGGGCCACAGTGTGTTTCCCTGGCCTACACACACACACACACACACACACACACACACACACACATTTTTTTGGCTTGTACAAAAAAAACAAAAAAAAACAAAACAAAACCCTGCACTCAGACAGCTGTGTGTCTCGCTGTGTGTTCTGGACGAGGCTGAACAGTATCACGTTACGGCTCGGGTTATTTTTCTGGCTTAGTGATGGCGAGGGGTTTTGCGGAGCCGGTCGGGAGCTCGGCGTTCGCTCGACAGACGAAGTACCCCAAGCACTTTATCTGCTTCTGTGTCTCGTTCCAGGCTCGGGGATCAACGATGATTTAAAACAGATTGTTCACACTAATGGGGGACGTTCAAGTCAAGCCAGGACTTGTGGTGAAAGAAGTCTTTAAAAAAACAACAAATCAGAGTGTTAGTGAAACAGAGGCGCACACTTTCAAAGCAGGCAGTACATCTGTGAATGATGATCCCGGCCGAGGAGGCTTTGAGGATACTGCCGTCGTTCTCGTAAATGTTTACCGAGCCTGATCTTTGAAAATCGACGGATGGTGTGTTGCCAAACTATGGAAGAGACGCATCTGTCTGTTGGAACTGTACACACAGTCATTCAGAACGCTACATGCACGGTACAGGGACTTGTCTGAGAGTTATTGCCACAGCCTCTGACCCTCGCCCCAAGCTATTTCCACCCGTTTGGGCCATTATAGGACCTTACGGGAGGCCAACATTTTAGACATGAAATGGGTGTGGTTACTTTTGCAACCTACCTTACATGATGAAGAAGTATAGTAAGTAACTTTGCTAGATATCTCGATTGTTGTTTTTTTTAATCAAAAATTTTATTTATTAGATAGGCACGTTGGTGTGTAGTGGTTTAGCACTGTCGCCTTGCACCTCCAGGGTTCGGGTTCGATTCCCGGGCCAGGTTCGATTCCCGTCTCTGTGTGCATGGAGTTTGCATGTTCTCCCCGTGCTTGGTGGGTTTCCTCCGGGTACTCTGGTTGCCTCCCACAGTACAAAGACATGCAGATTAGGATAATCGGTGTTGCCCATAGTGTGTGAATGTGAGTGTGTGTACGTGTGTGTGTGCCCTGCGATGGATTGGCACCCTGTCCAGAGTGTACCCCGCCTCGTGCCCCAAGACTCCTGGGATAGGCTCCAGGTCCCCTGAATACAGGATAAAGCGGTATATGAGATGAGGTGAGATTAAGGCAAAAAACTTGCAGCGATGTTTAGCCATGACGGATCATGGGATTCAAAACACACTAAATAAAAAAAGTTCCACTTCACCAAATTTATTTATTTTTTATTTTTTTGGCTTTTTATTAGTACTGCTGTCTTGGATATAGGCCGAGATTCTGTGCTTGGCTGCTCGTCTTTAGGTTGCGTCATCTAGTTAATATCGTTAGAGGATGGAAATGCGCACATTTGCATTTTCTTTATCCAACTTATAAAGCAATTTGTTTAGAATTTCAGGCAAACATTAATAGACACGGCATCAGTTGGACCGCAGCCTTGTATGTTTGTTTGTCTGTTTGTCTTTCTGTCTGTCTGTGTGGTGTGGGATGAATGATGAAAACAGTTAAACCTCCCTCTTATTTAACATTACTTTGTTCGCTCCTGTCTGTGCCAGCTATGATTGGCACGTTCACCAGCTACTGGTTCTGCTACCTGTCTTAACATGACCTGAGCTGCCTTTTCCAGCATGACACACACACACACACACACACACACACACACACACACACACACACACACACACACACACACTGCACTGTGATTTGCCTTGTAAATTATATCCAAAGCTTGCTTGTGTATGCGTGTGTGTGCGTGCTCACGCAAGACCTGCTGCTGCACATTCAGTTTTGCTCTAAATTTATAATTGGAGCGGTGGTGTGTGTGTGTGTGTGTATGTATGTGTGCGTGTATATGTATATATGTGTGTGTATATATATATATATATATATATATATAGGTGTGTGTGTGTGTGTGTAAGAGATGGAGAGAGAGCTCAGCAAACACGGTACATTAAACAGACGTTGATTGATCTTTCACGTGATTGTTTATTTTGTGGCCGGCGGCAGTGATGGATGGTGCTTTGGGTGTGCACCAAGGTGTGAGAAAGACGTTCAGGTGTTTTATTGCTTCTGCCTGAGGACATGACAAGGCATGGATTATACATACATACCTCTGTTTACACAATTTCTTTTAAGATTAAATACGGCAGGTTCTGTGTTGTTGCGCGCTTTTGTTTTCCCGAGTGTTTGAGGTGTACATATTCAAACACGGGACTTCCAGGAAGTTTGTGGGAACGCACGTTACTGTACTTTCCAACATGCACTACAGCGGTGGCCAAAAACAGCATGTGTCATGGGATAGAGCAGGTGATGTCACTAATTAAGTCCCGCCTATCTGATTTGAAGAATTGTGCTGAAGAATCAGCTGGTTTAGTTAATGTACAGGACAAAAGGTGGCAGGATTTAAATTTTTTTGAAGCCGGGGTATCCACCTCTACAGAAAAATGGCTAAAACTTAAGTAAATTGCTTTGGGAGATTTGTCTCTACATGATCTTCAGGCTTTTAGGCCCAACCGCATCCAGCAGGTTTTGACGTCATACTTAATATTGATTGTTCCACAAATTCTTATTAGTGTAATTGTTATTATTTGGGCCATTGGTGGCTCAGTGGTAGGTTTCTCGCCTGCCATGTGGAAGGCCTGGGTTCGACTGGACGTAGTGTCGGTCCCAAGCACGGGTAAAATGCGAGGGTTGCGTCAGGAGGATTGTATTTGTCATAAAAAACCTGTGCCAAGCTGTGTGCCACTACAGTTTTTTTTAAAACATTGGCATTTTTTTCCCAACAATTATGTCCCAATATTTTTGGCTACCACTGTGTTTTACATATGGTGTTTTTTATTATTATATATATATATATATATATATATATATATATATAAATTTTGTTAATTGAGAATCAATTCAGCTTAGCTCAGACACGGGTTGCCATGACCAAAAAAACAACCCCTACAATAAACTCTCCTTGTAACCTTAAAACTGAAGTGTACCTTCCTGTACTCCAGAATTTATGCGCTCTCTTATTGTATTTTTTCTTTTCTTTTTAAAAAAAAAAAAAAAGCGTCCTTGAATGCGGAATGCGCGCACCGGTGGCTCGCCGTCGTGTGACGAGAAGGCGAGGTCGGAGGTCGTCTGAGCCGGAAAGGCTGCCTTGTGCCCTTGAGAAAGGAGAGATAAAACAAAAAGATAAACTGGAATGAGAGATGAGGTCCATCACACACACCCCCTCACCCTCTTCCTCTCTATGCACAGACCTGAATTGGGGTTTTTTTTTTTTTTTGGCCTTTGCTCTGAACATCTGCGCTCAGAGCTTTTGATTGATAGGTGTGTGTGTGTGTGTGTGTGTGTGTGTGTGTGTGTGTGTGTGTGTGTGGAGAGGAAACACTAGCTGAATGGCAGGAATGTAGTTTGCACCTCAGAGGAGTTTCAGCGCTTCATTTAAACACTACATTTTTAATTTTTTTTTTCCTTCTGTGTGGTTTTCTCACCACTTCTCACCCTGGGTTAAAATTAGATTTTGTCGGGTCGTTTATGGGTTGTGCGTGCGTGCTGAGTTTTGGTAGCTTCCAAATTGCTGAGGCTTTTTGCGGCAGTTGTGCATTATACTCCCTAGAGCTGTGCGATTTAATCAGGCTTTAAATACTCACATTTTGCGAGAGTATTGCTTCTTCTTTTGAGTTTATAAGCAGTTGGGGCAATACTGCCACCTACAGGACTGGAGTGTGGAGCAGAAGATTAGTGCTTTCCATTAAACATGATGAAAAACATAAGTGCTATAGGATTAAAGGAAAAACATTATAATGGCCACAAATCAACAGCCCACCTCTGATTTACAGTTCGCTATCGCTAGTATGGAAAACCATTGCGTTGTTCTGTAAACTGAGTCGAACTGAGCTCAAGCCAATGTTTGTAGGAATGCAGGTAGAAACCAGATCTTCCAGCAGATCATCACCTGATTGTTTGATTTGGCACTGCACTGTGTTGTAATTTGCGTACGCTTTTTCATTTTTATTCTTTTACTCTTAAGTGGAAATGAATACACTCCTGTCGGTAGTGTGGACCTGGGGTCAGTGGTTGTCATGACGTCTGCTTGTCGAGCGTTCAAGTCGGATCGAGGTGTGACGGCTTGCTGACGGCACAGGCCGTGTGGAGATCAAGTGCGGTGTTGGGCCCGATGCAGTACTTGGCTGTGTCTCAAATCACTTAAGAGTAGGAGAGAGAGAGAGAGAAAAGGTGTGTGTATGTGTGGAATGAGTTCATGCGCTAATTCGAGCCAGGCATTCTGCATCCTTACAGATTGCTTCCCATGATGTCGTGAGAAGGTGTGCTGCTCATCTGAAACAAGATGATGAGCTAGTTGATGTGGTTTAGGCAGCTTTTAAGCACGTCTCTTGCTTGGCTCTGGCTGAATTGGATGTAAACCTGGGTGCATGACTAGGACCTCCTGGGCTTGGGAACGTCTGGCAAACCTGAAGTAGGACCTGCTGGATTGAGAGATCTGGGTTGGCTTCCTCAGCCTTAAATAAAACAATAATAATAGTAATTGCACAACATTTTATTATCCTTACAGAATTACCATGACAACCGAAACGAACCATATCACCATCAAGGACACCAGGATCCTTAAAAACGCGTTCCTTTCCTAACTATCCTAGCGAGTCTCCTAACTCAAGCTCGCTTCATCACCGACAGTTGAACAGGGCTGAATACCGCGCTATTCTAATGAGCTCGAACCGAACTTGCCGTGAAGAAAGCAGCCCACTAAAGCTCCACTCCGGTGACCGGGATGGACGGATAACCTTTTGAGCCTCCCTTTATTTTAAAAGACCAACCTTTCAGGATGGTTGGAGGCGATAGGGGATTCGGGGATCCCGCTGGGAATCTCCTCCCCCACCTCCGCGGACCCCTCTCCCGTCCTATCAGTCTTTCTTTTCTTTTGCGAAAATCGCCGCTACTTTGTCATGTTAAAAGCCTCTTTTCTTCAGCTGGGGTTGAAAGGGGGGCGGGGGGTGGGGCTCGGGGAGAAGGGTAAATCCAGTGCCGTCCTCATAATCAGTGTTGATTGACAGGCGCGCTGAGCACTGAGGGCAAACCCTTTCCTGCGAGGTGACTGGTGGGGGTGACCTCTGACCTCTGCGGCCACCTGCTCGCCGTGATCTCGGAGTCGACGGATAAAGCGTTTGTTCGAGTCGGTATTGAAAAGCCGGAATAACGCACGTGTTTCAGACACGTTTTTTAGCCGGTTTACATTAGCCGTAAACATGCAAGTGGAAAGGAAAAGGACGTTTTCCTTAGCAGCCAAGTCTGGGTTTGCGTTATCTGGTTTCTCAGAGCTGAACAGTTGAGGCTCTGGGTCAGGAACCCGACAGTTGCATGATGGGAGTTCTAGGATTGCTTCCATTTTAATCAGCGTTCCCATTAAAACCAAGTTTGACAACTGTGTCAGGACAAACTTAAGCATTTCAATAAGCCTGCCATTATTTTACAACTTGTTAATCTAATTATTGTATTACTGTGTGTGTGTGTGTGCGCGCGCGTGTGTGATGGCCCACATATGTTCCTGATGACCTCTAGTGCTCTCAGTAAATGCTGGTCCATATGGATCTGTGTGAATAATGCAGACCGTGTGTGTGTGTGTGTGTGTGTGTGTGTGTGTGTGTGTGTGCTCAACATCTTTGCATATAAACAAACCACAGGAGCTTCACTGGAACTCTCGTTCATCTCTCTGAACCGCACAATGTCAAGCCGCAAGGAGAGAATTTAATTATCTCATCCGTCAGGGACAGGGTATGATTAAATCCACACACACACACACACACACCCCTGCACAAGCACACACACACATGCACACAATTTAATAACTGCTCTTTAACAGGTTAACCAACGATGAGCGTATCTCTTTCCTCCGTCCCTCCACTGCTGCCTCTGTGCGCGCTATAAAATCATAAGCAGCACTTAAGCACTTCACGTACGGGTCATCCTACGACCGGGTTCCCGCACCTCTATATACACACACACACACACACACCGGACTCGCACTGCGGTGTGAAGGAGTGCTGAATAACCTTCTCATTAGCATTTAACCGAGGGGGGAGGCGATGTGCAAGATGATCGCGGGTAAATATCGGGAAGGCTAATCGAGTAATTAGTACATGAGTGGAGAGAGATTTGTGCAGGATTATCATTGCGCACGTGTGTGTGTGTGTGTGAGAGAGGAAAATTCTCCTCTAGCTGCAGTGATGCAACCAGCACCAATATAGTGCTATATTATTTTTCCTCCACTTTTGTTGCCGGACTAACAGGTTTAACTAGCTCTTGACTCCAGGGTGTTTTGGAGATGGTTTCCAAGCCCAAAGTCTGGATCACTTTCAGAACAGAATCGCTCCGTGCTTGGGAACCGCTTGAACAGGTTGTCTATACAGTACACTCGGGCATGGATCGGATCGGATATGGAAGCCAGTCGTACCTGAGGAAGGAAGTAAATCGCTGTTTAGATGCGACACCATTAGTGCTGCCAGTCTGGTCCGAAATCTCAGTGCCACTCTTGCGAGAGCATGGCTTTTGCACCCTTTTCTCGCGTTCTCGTTCTCTTCTTCTATTGTGTTTTAATGGCGGCTCACAAACCCAAGTACCGCCACCTGCTGTATCGGAGAGTTCCTGGGTAACGGTACAAGTCAACCGTGCCTAATGTCTTCCAATAATTCAAAAGACACCATAGCGGGAAAATCATCCGGTCCAAAACGGAGATCAAAAATGAGCTAAATTAATGGTGCTGCTTCTAGTAACATTCCTTTATTCAAGTGAAGCAGTGCTGGAAAATGACAGGATTGAGTAATCCTAAGTTCCTAAAGTTTATTCGAATTTCGAGCCCCTTTCCCGGAGCGGCGGTTTGTTTGTTTGTTTATTTGGAATTCACCTCCTCCGTCAGGTTCGTATCCCGTCTCTCTGCGGAAAGGGGGGAAAAGCCCCCCGTCTTCTACACCAGGAAATACGGTAATTGCCATCTCGCCCCTGTCTCTGATGCCCGGGGCATGAAGCCTGGCCGTGTCACACTCCTCTTTGTTGTGTGATTGGCACGCGGGGCGGTGTGACGCGCGGTGCCAGGGCTCGTGGTTAATGATGCAGGTGAGTGAGCACGAAGCGAAAAAGCTCGTTACTGCACTGACAGTTAAAGAAGCGCTCAAGCTGCCAAGGTGTCCAGCTCCAGCTGATGTATATTTATGAAGCTTGTTAGAGATCGAGAAGGAGGGAGGTCGGGAGGGAGAGAGGGGGAGACAGAAATAAAGACAGACAGACAGACGGACGGACGGACGGAGGCAGTGTGTGGAGCCCGGTGGACCGGATCTCTAAAACCCCATGCATGTTTTTCTTCAGGAGGCCAAAATACAGTCTGGTTTTCACCCTGTAACTCGTTCACGTCTTCTGTTCTGCTGTTGGCGAAGGGAGTTCCTATAACACGCTGCACTGTTGCACCAGGTTCTCCGTCGGTGTGAGACTAATGTGAGTGAGAGACCGCAAGCGGTAGCTCCGAGTCTGCACCGTGGCTGGCTGTGTGTGTGTGTGTGTGTGTGCGTGTGTGTGTTTGGAGCCCAGCTGTTGGATTGCTCTGGACAGCATGTGAGTCAGGAGTGTGGCCTGGCACCAACACCTCTCTCTCGCTCCGCGCAGCGCCTCTGTGCCAGCGCTCAGGAGGGCATCCCAGGACACCGGGAGGTTTTGTTTTGCCCTTGTGCGGCAGCGCATTCTCCGAGTGTGTGCACTCTCTCGCTGCGTGTTGAGCGCTAACCGTTTGGAAAATCCTCAACTCCACCACACACAGAGACCCTTGTACACCGGCTTAGACTGGCGCGCGCTCCAATTTTGAAGTCGGGTTCGAATAATTTATTTAAGGAGAATTTAGTTTGGAACAAATTGCCTCAGCATAATTTAGTTTAGATGAACAGGGAAAAAAAATATTGGCTCGGCAGCGTAACGCCGTTCAGTACTCGTCTGAATTTGTTTCAGTAATTCGGGACATTAGTACATCATCTTTCAATCAGTGATGTAAAAAAAAAATTTAAGCAATTTAGTCAATGTCTTTTCGGTAATTCAGTCCATTCATTTTCTTACAGTATTTCAGATGAATTGAATTTAGTTAGTTCAAGTTGTTCATTAAGTTTTATAGTTATGGCATTTGGCCTTAAGGGCTTTGCTCAAGGGCTCAGCAGTAGCAACTTGATGGTTGTGGGTTTTGAACCTAAGACCTTCTGATCACTAGTTTAATGCTTTGCGCAGTGGCAGTCGCCTACGAGGTTTGTCCGAGCCGCGATTATTGCTGGTTGAAAGCTTTCAGTAACTTCTTTCCGTCCTGTGCATTGATTCAGATATATATGTATATATTTTTTATTCCGTTCATCTAATATAAATGGTACACAACCATTTCCTGGCTTCTTCACAGCCAAGTTTTGTTTTACTGCATCATCAGGAAGAAAACCCGAGCCAGTCACTGTGACGGACTTTTCTTTTCCTGTTTCGAGTGTAAGCTGAGCACCTGTATTGCACACAATAAGCACAATAAGTCCGGAGCCCAAATGGCCCCTAGGTGTTAGTGAGCAGCTTGTGTGTGTGTGTGTTCAGTGAAGTGCGAGCTCCCGTGAGGCTCGACGCATCCATGAATAATAATCTGTGCCCCGGCGAGAGGCCGCCCAGCCTGCCGCGCCATTCCCGAGCAATTCATTTCAATGAAGTGCAACGCCAGATTGATTTATCTCTGAAAGCGCAGAGGGAGAGAGAGAGAGAGATATGGACAGCAACGTGCGGATTGTTCCAGACACAGATTTAGGACGACTTGGATATAGATAGATTCTCGTCTGCCCCGTGGTGTTTTCAGCTTCCTCTTCCTCCGTCTCTCCCTCACCTCTCATCATGTTGCGTTTCTCACATGATCCTCCCACACGCTCTCGTCTTTCCGGTCTCCTGAATCCTGAATTAAGCCCTTGCTCAGCATTTGTCGAGCCATGTGGATTTCGGTGCAGCTGCGAGATTGTAATGAAATCGGCGAGCAGGCCGCGCTGGAGGAGGAAGCGCAGCGGGTGCTTCCTCCTGACGTTTTCTCACAGTTTTTTGGGGGAAATCCCGATTATAATGCACTCGACACGTACTTGACTTTTGTCATTTTCATAGATTTGCAAATAGAATTGCACAACATTTACTCAACATGAATGTTATTTCTATAGGAACTTTACTTGGAGTGAAAATCCTATTTTTTTTGAGACAATAAATATAAAGGTCACATGTGAGGAATGCATTTCTTGGCATCATTGAATTACAGGAAAATAATCAAATGACTGGGTGTGGGGTTATTGCCCAGAGTGACATGGAGTTATTCTTAACACTCGAAAGTTGATATTTCCTGTGTTGCTGTACGTCTCTAAAAAGAAAACAAAGTTTATTAATTAGTGACGCATTGTATGTTTTATCTGTTTATGGAGACATTTAATGTAGTGGAACATCCACAAAACAAGTGTTACACTGTTACAGCCGTGTGTGCATGTTTAATTTGTGCATTTCCACTGTTTTCCACTCTTCTTGGAAGTCTGTCCCCAAGAGTTTGGAGTGTTTCTGTGGGAATTCGTGCCCGTTCATTCTGTAGAGCGTTTATGAGGTCAGGCACTGATGTTGGAACGATAATGCCTGGCTCACAATCTCTCTGTCCTAGTTTATCCCAAAGGTTCTCGATGGGGTTGAGGTCAGGGCTCTGTGTTAGGACCGGTCAAGTTCTTCTACAACAACCTCATCAAACCATGTCTTTATAGACCTTGCTTTGTGCACTGGAAGACGGTCATGTTGGAAAGGAAAATAACCTTCCCCTTGTTAACTGTTGCCACAAAGTTAAAAGCATAACATTGTCCAAGATGTCTTGGGTATGCAGAAGCGTTAAGATGGGAATTCCCTGGAGATTGAAACCCCTGAATTCAATAATTACCCAGTTTGGTCGAGTACTGCTGTCCATATAGTGTATATAATCAGCCGTAACGTTAAAGCCACCCATGTTTTGGGTTCCCCTTGTTCGACTGGGTCATCTCTGGCCCCTCTGAGGGTTTGCTGGGATCATTAGCAGCTGATCCTCTGGTTTGCAGGGTGAGGCCTGACTTGTTTGTCCAGCGCATCCCATGGGTACTTGATCGGATTGGGATCTGGCGAGTTTGGAGAGCAGGACACTGGGCCCTGTGCGCGGCAGGCTGTGTTGCACTGGGTGTTCTGGTGCTCTTCTTTCAGATTCTTTGGATTTTCTGTGGGATCGGACCGGACAGGCCGGCCTTTGGTTCTCGTGGGAATGGGTGAGCCTTGGATGCCCATGATCCTGTCACCAGTTTATTGGTATATAGTTCAATCAATGTTGGTCAGTTCTCCGTTCAGCAGTCAAAACATTCTGACTGATTTGGTGTATAAGTGTTCATTTATATAAATAGTGTGTGAATATAAACCTACTGTTCGAATACTAATCAACACAATGTGTGAGCTGCTGTTATAAACAGTTAATGAATCAGCATGGAGAATTCACTTTCAGTGTGCGAGTTGAGGTGTACAGTGGTTGTGCGGATGACTTGTGTAAGAGTGGACATTTAACACATTTGGTAAAACACCAGCAATTCGACACACTGCAGAACACACACTTTATTGTTTTTGTCCTGCTATCTCGAAAGATCACATTTAATCCAAAATCGAAACGAAAGGAATCTCTTAATATTGTTGAAGGTTTAAAATGAGGAACAGCCTATTAAACAGGCGTGTCGCTGACGTGTCGGCTTGCGCAGGAATCCCGGCCTGAAAGCTGGCTCGTGTAATCAGCCAGTCCAAATTCCAAAGTCCCAGGGAGGAGACGTCGGTTCGAAACGGAAATAAATTGAAAAGTTTGACCTTTACGAGCACGTTCCAGCTCTGAGCCGGCTGCGGACCGAGGAAAATCCGCTTTGACGTCAGCCCACGGCTCTGCACACACCTCCTGGCTCGCGTCCCGTAGCCAGGCCCTGGCACTGAGGTGAGGGAGAGGGAGGAGTGTGTGTGTAAGTGTGTGTGCACTAAAAGAAATGATAATTTTGTCTTTGCTGGCTCGTTCTGGACTGTGATGAAGACAGCAGGTTCGGGTTCACACTTACTCGAGCGCTGAGTCAGTCACATGAATCGAGTGCACTAGATACACCACAGGCCTAGTGTAGAGCACAGCATGACCAGCACAACCAAGTGTGTGTGTGTGTGTGTGTGTTAGGAACTGATGACTCAACTCTGCTCTCTGTTCTTGATTTTTGGACGATACAGATTGTACTCAGGCTGCTGACTAAGTTGTTTTATTTTTTTCCCCATGTTCTTCTCGATCCTGATTGGTCAGAAGCTGTTGAGGTGGGAGTCCAAGTCATAGGGTTATATTAGCGAGCTGTGATAGACTTTTTTTTTTTCTTTTTTTCTTTTTTTTTTCTTTAGTTCTTTCTCGATAATAGACAGGAACTTTGTACACTTCTCGGGAAACCATATACGATAATCAATGGACTAAAGTTTCTCGATGATGATGATGATGATGTAACGTTCGGCTTCTCGGTATCGCAGCAATCTGATTTATCTTACATTTGAGAGAGGGAGAGATTCAAGGGCCGGTGGGAGAACATCTGTTTTTCATCTGCCGTAATGAGATAAGTGATGGCAGGCGGTAATTAGTCTCGCGTATAAATGTAAATGGGTAAAAGTGAACATTGAGGGACGCATGAAACACTTCATGTACGGAATTCATGTTGTTAAACATGTTTAAAGTTTTTATATGCGCATAAATATATACATATGCACATTTGTATAGATATACCAGCGCTGTCAATATTAACGCATGTGATTAATTTTAACGCATTACTTTTTTTTTTTTATTAAATAGTTTGACCCTAATGGCTTCCCATAATCGCAGCGCAGTTACCCGGCCGTGTGAGAAAATGTCACTTTTAACGCGCATAATACGACTGAAGAAACATCGCTAGGTGTGAAAACTCTCAAGTTTTATTGTAAAAACCTTGCCAAAGTCTACCTTCAAGAGGAACTATTTATACACTAAAGAATCCATTAAATGTAAGATGTGGGAGCGGTGGCTCGGGTGGTTAAGGCTTTTTGGATCTGCAGACCCAGGTTCGAGTCCTGCTGTGGGTGGGTTGCCAGATCCCGGAGTATACAACTATCGCATGCAGGGCCGGTCTCAGTCGAGAGATTTTAATTTAACATTTATTATGAATCTGACTATTTTAAAATTACTGTAATTAGATAAATAACTAGGTTGATTGACAGCACTAATATTTATCTATATCCATGTATAAATACTTAATAAAATAGTGATGTTTGAGGCTAATTCAGTGGCTGAAGTTTCTTCTCACACTCTTTGCTCTGACCTCTTCCTGCTGTTGTAAACATGTTTCCATGCATCTTGCTCTGTGGAGGTGTGTGTGTGTGGGTGCATGTGCACGCACTGTGTGTGTGTGTGTGTGTGTGTGTGTGTGTGTGTGTGTGTGGTTGGAGCACTTTGTTTAAACGTACTGCTGGAGCTCGTGGGAGGCCTGTGCCACAGCACTCGGATGTGGCTAGGACACACACTCATGCCAGCTGTGGAACCTTTTACTCTGGGTTTGCGTGAGAGTGTGTAGGTGTGCGTGTGTATGTATGTATGTATGTGTGTGTGTGAGAATTGCTTCCGTTGTGCCACCCTTGAGAGACGAGACTCTCCAAATCCCTGCGTGCTGATTACACAGTGTGATTGGAGCTTTGTTCGTCTCCAGCCGCGGCACGCTTCAGAAGGACGTGTCTGTTAATTGAAGCCAGAAGAAGCCTGAGTCATTAGGGAACCTCTTCACTGTCTGAGTTTGTGTGTGTGTGTGTGAGAGAGAGAGAGAGCGTGTGCGGGCAAGCAGTGCTTTTTGTAGTGAATGACACACAGGAGGTGGTGAGAGGGTTACTTCAGCGCGCCGCATGACTCCTCACCTGCAGTGTGTGCGTGTGGCGATTGTGTTTCAATTAACCCCTTAAGTTTCAGGTTTGTGCCTAAATAAATGCCAATGGTCTTTATTCAGCTTTATATCACTGACCTTTGTTTATCGAACTGAATATAAATGTATTTATTTGTAAACGGTTAGTACGTGTTTGCCTCGAGTTACAAGAGAAATCACCTCAAGTTATTCCAACTTTAGTTTCCCAGGTTCTGATTGAAGTCCAGATAAACATGTAGACACACGTGCAAAACTTCAACAGACACTCAACTGTAAAAAGTGATGTTTTGGCAAATAGAAATATCTTGAATCTAGTCAGATTTATTGAATATTTCTTCGAATAGGAACATATGAAATGTAAGATTTTTAAACCTGTTTCTAGAGAAAAGTTTACTAATTAAAGTGTGAGTTTTTTTTTTTTTGTTGTTAGATAATTTTTCTAGTTTTAGGATTTTATTTCTTAAAAGAAGCGAAATGATTTGCCAATAGAACAAGATGTTTATACTTTTAAAAAAAAGAAAAAAAAAAGTAAAATTGTCTAGAAGTAAGTATAATAACTATAATAATGTAATATTAAGAACTTTTATGTAGATACATTTGATATTTTGACTTTTTTTGTACTTAATTTTTGAAAATATCTTATGGTTAAATTCATCTGAAAGTGATTACAACAAACCAGTTTTATAATAATATTATAATATTACGCTTACTTCTAATTCAATTTTACTAGAATTTTTTGCTAAAATTTCTTGTTCTATTGGCAGATAATTTCACTAGTTTCTTCAATGAAGCAAAACTATCTGCCAAAAAACAATGTTTATACTTTAATTAAAAAAATTAAAAAAAAGTGAAATTGTCTGGAAATAAGTATAATGATCTTATATTTGGTTTGTTTTAGCTTATATTAATAAATCTTAGCTAAATTTAGATTCGTATAATTTTTACTTGCTGAGACGCACAAATCTGGTGTGAATGTTTAGATCGGTTTCCCGTATGAATACAACAAAGCACGTAAGAGAAAATTAGTTTTTTTCTGTCATGTCATGGCGCTCGCTGCCGCTAGTATGAAAGACGAAATGATGGCTGAATGTCGATCTTCTGCCGCATTAACAGCTGCCTCAGGAAGAAAGAGATCAGGTCACGGCGCGTTTCTGACACTACGTGCAAAATCAGTATTAAATTGCCATGTTTTCATGTTTTTTTTTCTTTTCTTTTTTTTTTCCCCCAACAAATTGTTAGTAAACCTATAGTTCTCCCCAATACCACGTGTATCAGAGAAAAGTCTTAAGTTATTGTCATGAGAGATTTCGGCCTGTTGTTAAAGTAGACAAATTGCTCACTGTAGCTGAATGCCAAAGCAATTTGGTGTAATTTAGTGGATCAGTGTGGATTAAATGCTCTTTTATCGGGCCTGTACGGGCCCGGAGCCATAGATGAGCGGAGGTTCGCCCGAGCCGCTTTGAGTTGGCGAGGGATTCGGAGCGAGCGCAGTTTTGAGTGGCTGTACAGGAAATTGTTGAGTTTAGTTTTGGTTTGTCCTAATGCAAGCACAGGCTTTGCGTGTCACGTCATGGGCACGGCTCCAAACCAAACTGGCTTCAAAGTGCACCTAGAGAGGGGTGGAGGGAGGGGGGATGGAACAAAGTGAAGTTTGATTGTGTTGTAAAAGCCACTGAGTGGTGACGTGAACTAGGTCCGTGCTCAGGGTTAGATCAGATGATGATGATGATGATGACCACATGTAGGCTCTGGGTTTTAATGGCCTATAATGCACTTAATCTGGACATCTATGATTTGTGTGTTTTGTCTTAGACTCGACTGATCCATTTTCTTCATGCATTTCTTTTCGTGCTCTTTTCATATCATATAAATTTCATATTGTTGCGCTGGATTTGCATTTCCTGATGACTGGGAGCGGTTGCATGTTCAGAGTGCACCTTGGTGACACATTAATGACAGAAGTAAAAGCTGCACAAAACTTTTGGCACATGTACAGTAGGAATTCTGCTTTCTGCTTTTGACTGTTGGATTTAAATAAAAAAACATTTTTTGCATGTTTTTCTTTTTAAAGTAAGCTTTATTCGCATTGCATCGTTCTTTTATTTTTCTTTGGCAAATTGGTTAATTTTTCCAAAGCACGGCATGTCGAGCAATATTAATTAAATCAATTAAAAATTAAAACATAAAGAACATACTTGGAACGAGTTAATCAAAAATAAGTATAACTATATTTTTATGTAATTGTTATATTATTATAATGAATTAAACTAAAGCTTTAAATATTTCTGGAATATTAGTTACCAAATATAATCATCCTGAGACACTTGGTCTCACACTGACGACCATTTTCTATTGATCTGATTATGACTTATAGTTTTTTTCCTTCCTGTGTTCGTGCTCCTCTTCCGAACACACGGAACACCAATAATATTAATAATATTAATAATAATAATAATAATAATCTATTTTCATCGACCAGCTTTTCTCCAGTAAACCTCTCTCCTGATCCGATATTGCAGCTGTTGGTCTCCGGGTTGCAGCTGTGCTGCTTGTGATGTCGTTTTGTTCGGTGTTTATTGGACCAGCTGGAGCGCTGGATTTGTCCTGGGGTTGTTTTAAAAAAAATTTTTTTTAACAGCAATAAACAAAAAGACGTGTTGAATTACACGTCGGCCGTTACGACGGCGAGCCCTTCGTAGTTCTGTTATGAGAGACTGAGAGCGAGATGGTGAGAGACGGATGATCGGAACATCCTGAACATTCTACAGTTGGAGCAGGAAGCTTGTTGGAAAGTTCTCTCTCTCCGGCTTTCTCTCCGTCTTGTGCTTTCTTTCTTTTCATCTTCCTCCCTCTTGTTCTCGTCGTGCCCTTTCAGGCAGCGTGCGTTGTTCGAACAAATTTGAGCGTGTTAAGTGAAAGCCCTGAGTTGGCGGCGAGCCCGCGTTCTGCGCTGATCAATCCCACGTGAGCGTCAGCGCTGCTATATTTAGTCTGTGTGTGTGTGTGTGTGTGTGTGTGTGTGTGTGTGTGTGCGCTCTTTAAAAACAGGAGCGAACGTTTCACATTGCTGAATCAGGGATGCCATGTGCAGTAATTTTCTTATGGTTATTACACACCCGTATAATAATATAAGTGTTCAGTCGATATCAGGCTTTGTGAAGCCCTAACTGTGTTATTGTGTTACACAATGTTCTTTAACACGCATATCAATATAAACAAATAGGAATTTTAATATGTATTGCCATATCAAAAACGCATTACATTGTTGTGTTCTTTTTATTTTCTCAAAGACTTCGCAGGTTTGGCGTGCGAGTTAAATACGAAAGTAGTCATCAACCTGTATTATCACAATGTATTATCACAATAATGTATTATCACCCTGTGTACGTTCTACATAAATGTTAGAGACAATAACATGGGATAAAACTAATTTATTGATTACTTTGTATTCGCTAAATGTTAATGGTGTATAAAAGTTGTTTGGTTTATCGCGCGGAAAATCGATCCAATTACACATCACGAATCGCCATACTTTTTAAATGGTATATGTTGAAGTTCATCTAGTATCCTACAGGTGGCACTCTAAACTTCTTACCCTGGGTTTTACACTATTTTACTACTTAAGTAGCATCAGCCCAAAAAAAGGATTTTTTAAATTATTATTATATATATATATAGTTTTATTAAACCAAATATCGTAGATGTTGACAGGCTGAATTATTTGCTTGGTTTGTTTAGAATAGTGTAAAAATGGAGGAAAAAAACATGATATTAATAATAAAACCGTGATGCCTACAGAATTGCAATACAAGTTGAATCGACATCGCGGTATCGTGATGATATCGTATCGGCCGGCTTCCCATCACTAATGCTGACTATGATGATATTAGAATCTTTATAAACTCAGCTATAAACTCCATCCTCATCCAGTTTCCTGCATATCTTATCTAAACGTCTAATATGAGGTGTGTTGAAATATCAACTTTTTAGCTGTAGCGTTCACTATTTTCATCTTGTTTCAAAGGTAATTTGTGTTCACACTAAAAACCAATTAAGGAAAGGAGACACAACATACTGTAAGAAAAACCTACGATTTCTCCTTCTGATTTTTCCGCAGTCTTTGCCAGCCAATAGGAATCAAGTAGGCGGGGTTTTTGTGGGTGTCTATGCTTCACCTTTTAACTGTTGAAATTTTTCCATTGTTGCGTCTTTACTTTTGTTATACAGTACGCCTTTATCTACGCCAGGATCGACCTCCAACCCAAACTTCACCTTCGTTGCTTGTTCTGTGGGGTTAGCGTGCGCGGGAGAGAGTTGGTCATATAATAGTGTTGTTGTTTGTTGAAGGAACGAACACACTCGTACTCGCGCTTAGTCTCATCCTGGCAGCTTGCCAAAGAGGAGAAATCAGCGCACTTTCACGCACTTTCCTGATCAGCTGCATGAGTTCAGTGTGTGTGTGTGCGGCTGGCCCGGTGCCAGACCATAGTGTGGCAGGAGGAGAAGGAGGGGGAGGGGGGGGAGAGGGGGTGTGAGGTAATTGCTCCGTACCTGCCAGCCTGCTGCACTATGCTCTGGGGATCCTGTCACAACGTCACGCTTTCAAAGGTTTTGACACGCAAACGCGCGCACACACACACACACACACACACACACACACACGTGCGCGTTCACACATACACACAATTATATCTGTCTTCTCAAGGCT
>JAQMYK010000021.1:6133650-6147586 GCA_030014345.1 Clarias buthupogon
ATCTCATCAGCGCACTGCCAGACCTGGCTGAAAGTGTGTATATACACACACACACACACACACACACACACACACACTCCTCGCTAATCTCCTTGAGCCCCGTCGTGTCTCTCCTCTCCAGTCTTTGCCAGACGTTGGTCTCCATGCTCGTTTTATGAGCCGGGCGCTCGCTAATTGATTCCTTGCACTGTTATCTCCACTGATAAGATGGCTGTAATTATTTTTGCTCCGAGGTGAAAACCTTTAGCCTCACTCAGTCACTCAATATATATATTTTGGAATCATTTAGCTTGTGTCCCAAATGCTAGAGTCATGTGTATATACTTTTTTTTTTTTTTTTTTTTTTAACTTTAGTAGCATTGTTACTAACCAACATAGCAGCCATTTTGAGAAATGCTTATAGAATAAACACTGCTACAAACAGTCCAGTTACAGTGAAAACAGACATCAACTTCTTTTCTTCTTCTTCTTATTTTTATTGGGGAGCATTTAGCTCAAATGTTGTGTTTATCGTTTAATAGCCTTTTGTTAGGATTTTGCTTGAGTAGACCAAATTGCAACCGCTAGTCAGCCAATTTACTAGCATGTTAGCTAGCTTAGATATTGCTACAGCACAGTATCCTGTTTTTTTTCTCTCTCTCTCTCTCACACTGTGTACATTGATTGTATTTTATATTATTATATTACATTATATTATTATATTTTTAGCTGTCTTGAGAGCATGTATTACTATGTATGCTATGCTCTCACTGAGTGAGTCTCAATGCTAGCACACATGCTAGCTAACAGGAAAATTCCTTTTATCATCTCAGGCTCATTTTGAATGCTGGTTATTTCAAGTTCTTCTCTTTTTTGTTTTGGTTACTTTAACTAATTACATTACAAAATTACTGTCATTAAACAGTAATCAGTTGCATTACAGCGTTACTTTCTGATAAAAGTAACTAGTTTGAGTACTTTTCCATTGCAGAAAATGAAAACTCCTTTGTGATTCCTCATGCATGTTGTTTTAGTCAAGACCTTTATAATTATTCTACCATCATCACTCACCGAAGTTTGTCCCATAATCTGTTAACCACTAATACCTCTATCTCGCCTACACGGGTTCGCGCGGTCGCAGTAAGTACGGTTCATCATGATTCACCGCGAGTTTTGGCGCTGTGATAACGTTTCCATCTTTTCGCGCGTCGGCCCTTGCGGACCTTGCAGAACTTCGCGGAAACGTCGGGCGGTCACTTGTGGCAGCTCACGGTGCCTAACACCGCTTCTCACCGCTAGTCAAACCGCATAGGTGAGATAGGGGTATACCAGCAGGGGGGGTGGGTAATCGGGGTATGCGTAAAACCGTTTAACATTTACAGGAGGTTTCAAGCACAGATCGGTGATGAGACTCTTTGTCTCAGTAAAACATTTGAATGTTTTAAAGACGGCTGTTTGTACGTTAAATGACTATCCCAGCTGAGGAGGCTTGGAGCCCACTGCAGTCGTTCCCGTGAACACTTAGCGAATGGAATGTCTGATTCGTGAAAATCGACGGATAACTTGTCGCCAACTTGCTGAACTGTACACTCAATCATTTACTTGCACATTACAGGAACTCGTCTGGGGGTTATCGCTTTAAACGTGAAACAAGTTTGGCGTACTGAGAAAACATTCCACCTTGATGGTAGTCAAGCGCTAGTGAAACGCTGGGATAAGTGTATTAGTGTATCAGGGGATTATATAGAGAAATAAGGGGAGTTTTACTCTCAGAACTGTGATCTGTTATTCTACACATGTATTTTATAGTAGAGTTTTACTGCTTGATGTATTAGCCTGAAAGTTATGGACAGCTCAAGAACCAACATCAGACCGCTAATAGGCTATATCTTTGCAAAATTTGACCTGATTTTCCGTCATATTTGCCAGAAAACCACTTTAGGACTATAAAAATCCTAGAGCAAGCCTTTGCTTGCTCAGATCTGTGCTTGTTTTGTAATTCTACCTCAACTGTAAGTCACTTTAGATTACCTCGTCTGTCGAACACAATGACGCAGTAGCTGGATGCGACTTTTACAGTATCTTTCCCATTATTCAGGGATCTGTGTGTTAAAAAAAAAAAGGTTAACAACAATAAATTTCTCATCTTGAAACTGCTCCGTTTATGAAAGGCGCTTTGCCGACGTAAGTAAGGTGAAAGACATTTTGGCACGGACCGTGTGCCATATTGGATTCGCCTTCGCATGTTGTTCACGATGACAAGACCACATGTTCCTGCTCACGGCTTGTGTGAAAAACGCCTCGTACTGAGGATTTTTTTTATGATCAGTGTCGGGGCGCTTGGGAAGGAAGTGCACACGTACAGATGGGAAAGGATTCTGTTCCGTTTTAGAAAGAATGTGTCACTTTACTTCTGCGCTTTAAAATAGCAGTAAAAGGAATATTTGAATATTAAGTCCACAGTCAAAAAAATAAATAAAAAATCTTTAAAATAACAGTATTGTATTTGGTAGTAGATTCAGAATATGTATAATATCTGTGTGCTATCTCTTTACATTGTTAACTAATGGAGTGTCTGGATGTTCGTTTTGCAGGACGACAGCGATGGGATCCCCTGGTCGGAAGAGCAAGTGGTGCGGAAGGTCCTCTATCTCTCGCTGAAGGAGTTTAAGAGCGCGCAGAAACGGCAGCTCTACGACGGCCTCAGCGATGGAGCCAAAAGCCCAAACGGTACGATCACACTTCTCTCGGACTGTTATCTAGATGCTCCTTCATAAGATCACACTGCCTCCATCGTTACCATAATAAGAACTCGGACAGGGAGTTGTTTTGAGATTTGCATTAAACGTTCAATGTTTGAGAAGAGGTAAGTTTAGCTCTAACTTTGGAAGGTGTCCCGAACATGGGTGGTGGGTATTGGACTATGGATCAGAAGGTCCCAGGTTCAAATCCCCAGCACAACCAAGCTGGGACCACATTGGGACAAGGTCCTTATGAGAAATGTAAGTCGTTCTGGATACGGGTGTCTACCAAATGCTGTAAATATAAATAAACATTTACATTAAAGGAGTAGCTTGCATCATGGGAAATTCGTCAGAACAGAGCTCAACCTTGGTAACAAGGATGCAAGTGACCTGGACTGACTTGATTTGCTTCATAGTCTCGTTCCAAACCATTAAACACATCTATAAACTGTATAATTATTTAACAAGTTATGATTGACAAATAACTGTGAACTAAAAGAAAAAAAAAGTCTCCCAGTTGTAAGAGCAGCTCTTTTCATGTAACCATGTCTACACCATTGTTGATGTGTTTTATTCCTCCCTTATATCTTCTTCCTTTATCATCATAGATCTGCACCAAGCCCATCTGACTAATCGTCGCCGCGTACAGAAAATTGTTGTTTATATGGTCGATATGAACCTTCCGCCTTATTGTAACTGTCTTTATTCCGCAGATCATGCGCATTATTGCTAATTAAATACACGGCGCGCGCGTTAAAGCGACAATGACGACGCGCTCAGCTCCACCAGTCAGCCACAGCCAGGCGGCATCGTGTTAGCAGAGGATCAGTGTCAGATCTGATTTCCTCCCGCGTCGCCGTAGGCTAAGCCGCGGAAATATAATAACAGGGTTTCACCCAGATGTCCTCCCACTGCTCTTGCTACCGAGCACGAGTGTGTGTTTAAGAGGGGGCGTGTCTCGGTGGCAGGGCGCAGACAGTGATAGACAGGCGCTCCTGTTTTCACCGAGTGGAGAGGAGCGAGTGCCTCGGTGGCTGTCACTCTTCATTTTCCTCTCGGTCTCTACGAGTCCTGCACTCGACCTGTAATCACCGCCTGTCTCTGTCCACTTCTCTTTGTCTCGCTCTGCCTCTCAGCCTGTCCCTGTCACGCCGCACATGACAGTCTGGTCCTACTCATTCTAGACTTGAGCAAGTTTTTTCACATCCGTTCCTCTTCTTTAGAGCACTGTTTTTCCTCTTGTACAATTCCCTCTTCCTCTTTTGGCAGAATGAATGCAGAAGTGTTTCTGTCAGTCGGTCTCAGAAAGAGCCTGAGAATCTGTGCCAGAAATCCCGAGAGGTTCTTGGCTCTTTACCCTCAACTGCTTATTTCTCTGCATGGATTAGATTCCTTCTCATTTGGAGAATAAAAAGCGCCACATCAATCCCGCCGTCAATTTCAGAGCCGCGCATTTTCGAGTTATTGTGGTCTGAGCAATGTGGTGCTGGTTCTCATTCGAAAACAATCTTGAGAACACAGAAAATACAACTTTTTTTTACGCCGCAGCATTTTAAAGGATCGTTTGAAGCAGTCATGGAGAAGAAAACATTTTTATGAACAAAACCCCACTTGTTTTAATGCGCTCTCTAATTATTTATTTACATGGTATGTGCTTGTCAGAGAGTCCGTTTTTGTTTCACGGGAAGGCTTATGTGAAAGTAGGGCTGTGTCAGAACTCAGAACTGCATTAGCGTACGTTCGTTCTCTTGAGCAATCTCCTTGACTCAGCTCTGCGCATGGATGGCTCTGAATAAATGCATCTGTGGAATGAATACATGAGGATGTGCTCGATTACCGCTGTAAAGCTTAACTTCTAGAATCTAGCTAAACATTTACCCTTTTAAAAGCGACTTTCCCTTTTAGCGGCTTATCATGGGTCTTGTGGCACACTATAACACATTGTGAACTTTACAGTCACGAGTCTCCAGCTGAGGACTTATCGGCATCGCGTTTCTATCCGAGATCCTGCTCCTAATTATGACATCATACATGTTTAATAACACCAAGATTCCAGAACCTTTTGAAGTACCATGGACTCCATAAATACAGTCCTATGTGTATGGTTCATGTTTAGTAGTAATTCGTTACGTATTCATTCACCCTCACTAATCACTTTGTCATAGTTGAGGTCCATGACCCTGTATACAGGATAAAGCGGTATAGACGATGAATGTATCATCGGGGACTAGACGATACAATATTATCACGATCCCTAGGTGCTGATTCGATATTTCGTATTGCGATTCTATAATTTATAGCGACTCTATTCTAATTTATAATATGATTCCATAATTCTATAAGTGTTTACTATAAAGTGTCAGTAGTTTACAGTACACCACCTGCAGGATTCCAGAGGAACTGCAGCACATCAAATGCAGAACGCATATATAATAAAATAAATAAATTGGAGTCAGTATGACAATAAAATTCTAATAAAAATGTAATGTGTCACGTACACATCCATACACAAGTATGATATTCAGTAAAATGCCTATACCAAAAATGGAAAGATAATATAGTCCATTTATGGGCACTATACATTTGTATATATCCCTCAACAACTCATTAAAATTGGAAGTCAGTTATTTTGGGTCGCAAAAACGCACCCGATGGATTTTGATATACTCCTCCTAGGAAATTTATACGATTGTCACCAAACCGGGCCGTTGTTATCTAAAGACAACCGAGGGAATTTTGATATCTCAAACAGGTCAGCCGTAACGATGCCTTAAACTTACACTGGTAAGTGATTAATAACTTTCTGTGTGGTATTATATTGAGTGACACATTCAGTGTCTAATCAGCCCTGTATAGTGTATGATGTGTGCAAGTTGTGCTATGTATCTGGGCGGCGATGTATTTTTGTAGGTCCCAACACGCTCAAATAACACCGTTTGTGCGGTGCACCCGGGGTGGCGATGGCACAGGGTGCTTGGGCCCGTCATCGCTGCTTGCATCTATGTTTTATATTTTGTTCTTTTCTTTGCAGTTTTTCCCTATTTAGAAAGAAGGTTTTTATATTTTATTCTTTATTCCATTGCCTAATTTATTTTTATTTCTATTGATAATTTAGATTTTAAGGACATGAGTGGTCGTATGAGAATTTCTCTGCATATCGTTCTGTGTACGTGACAAATAAAATTAGAATTTGGTGGTATGGTGTGGAAAAATTCACTGCAATAAATGTAAAATGTAAAATTTTTGGATGGAATAAACAAATCTACATAAACGATATACAACACATAACTGAATTTATAAATTTAAAAAAAATTATTTGTACTATCTGTACTAACCAGCCGGTTTTATATATAATGTTTTTTTTTTTTTTTGCGCTTCATTCCTAAAAGCCTTTATAAATTCACCCTTTTAAACTCTCGTAATGTTCGGTGTCAAAGCATGTGATAACTTTTATTTGCTGGTCATCCAGTGCCACTGATCTTAAACAAACAGCCAGATTTAGTGTTTAAGCTTCACCCGAGGAGCGGCTGGCCTGCAGAAAAGTACCTGGTCTGGAGCCAGAAATAAAATGGAGGTTAGGTCTGAAATGCGAGTCATAAAGCGAGGCATAAATCTGAACCGGAGTGCCTTAAAGTCTGCGGCAAACACGCCGTGCTACAAATTTTTACTGTTCCTCTGTTTACAGTTATAACCGCACTTTCTCTCCCTCTCCCCCTCGCTCTCTCTCCATCTCAGCACCGCGCAAGCCTCTATATATATATATATATATATATATATATATATAAAAGCAGCATGTCCTCCCTCGCACGGGTCTCTCCTTCTCCTGCTTCGCTCCGTCTTCTGACTTGAGTGGTTCTGCCTTCCTGCATCTCGAGTCGAAATGTTTCGCAGGGCCGCTCCGGCCGGTTTGAAGTGCAGTCGTGGTGGTCTGGTGTTTTTTTTTTCTTTTCTTCTTCTTCTCCTTTTTCAGCCTTTCATGGCTGTTTTACAGAAAGAAAAAAAAAGCTTAATTTCATCGCTCTCTTTGACTTGTTTGTTTAAAGGTTGACTGATGATTTGAAAAAGGGATTCGGGGGGGGGGGGGGGGTTAACTCAAGTGAACGCTAATCTCTTAGAAAAACATGTCAGGTTGAGTGGTGATGACAAAATAAAGCCACTTGGAACCGTGATTCATATCGTGGCGCGAGTGTTTGGAGTTGAGACACATTTGAACCTAAAGCTTAGGTGAGTTACATTGTTTATAACGTAAGCAAAAAAAGAATATGAATGCAGATTCAGGATAGTTTTGGATCGTTAGAATATGAAAGCTGACAGAGTGTGTGTGTGTGTGTGTGTGTGTGTGTGTGTGTGTGTGTGTGTGTGTGTGTGGTCGATCTACACTCTTGGGCAGATCCATACGGCAGATACTAGTATATAAGAAAGCACGGTGATGACAGGCTTGCACGCGAGAACGTACATGTGTGTGTGCTCATACGTGTCTAAAGCGCAGGAGACCCAACCTACCGCAGTGTGTGTGTGTGTGTGTGTGAGAAGACACACACTGATGACACATTGCGGTTTTGCTCCGTTCCCAAACAGCCGGCTGCCTGGACTTGCTTCCTCCGCTCTCCTTTTCTTCACTACAAACAGGTTCCCCGTCAAAGCCGCCCCTTGGAACAACCGACGCTGCCTTCCTGTCTCTTCCCCATTCAATCTCTGCTCTGTTATTTACCTGCAATTTGCTGTCTCGTGCCTGGTTCCTGTTTGCCACCATGGTCTCAGACGGTCAGATCCGGTGCTAATGTGAACGTTGACGTAGGTGATTTGCTGCCTAAGGGGACACAAGAAGCTCTGGACGTCAAGTCGTGTCATATACAGTATTTACATTATGTCCTGTTTCTCAGCTCCTTTAACTTCAAAGATAAAGGGATAAAACTCTGTGCGGAGAAATGGGGGGGGGGGGAGTAAGCCACGGGGAGTTGTATTGAAGCCGTCCATGAACGTTTAATCGCCCGGAGTTGATCATCTTCCAAAAACAGCACATCATAAAAGTCATTAAAGAGCACCACGCTTTTAATCCAATTATACTTAGGTTTGTGCAACGTCTGCAAAAACAAGTTCGCTCCCGTCATCATTTACTTATACAACTCTAAACATTCGTTCCCTCAGCGATTTCTCTTCAGTATAATATCATCGGTATAAAGTTTAGACTCCTTCCGAAAAGAAATCCTCATTATGTTGATGTCTACACGCTTTCCATAGCAGTTACATGATGCTCTGTTTGTCTTTCCGTCCGTACAGGTTCTCTCTCGAGTGTCAACGGTCCCGGCTCTAAAGGAGGACACAAAGGGGACAACTCTCGCTCGCAGAGCGCGGACGGAGGGAGCGAGTACTGGGAAGATGGACCAGTCAAAAAGAGGTGAAGAGAATCAACAGACACATAGAGGCCTGTCTAGATGTTTATTCTGCTTTTCTTGTTTTTCTTTCTTTCTAATTGTCCTTCATGCGTTGGTGTGTGTTTGATCAGAACAGGGTGTGTGCGTGTGTATTATATCTGAAGCACCGACAGAAAGGAACAGCGTGACGTTATTATCAGCGAGGCGATTAAATCAGCATCCGTAAGGAGTCCGAGGATGAGGCAGATCCTCGCCGCGTGACCCCGCGCGTCCCTCTCATAATTCGCTTCTTTCGTGGCGATCGGTCCCGATAGCCGTTTGAGGCTGCGCTTATTAGCGAGATAGCAATACCGCGACCGCCTCTACAATAGAGTTGTCATTTGGAGGGATCAGAGGGCTTTGTAATAAGCACTCGTTCTTTGAAATTAATTTTCATTTCTTGTCACTTTTAATTAGTCTCTTTAAGCCGCGCTTAGTATTTGTTTGAATTAATAATTAAAGAGGATGGGGAATGAGATGTGTTCGTGTACAGCGTGCAATTAACTCTTTGCCATGTTAAAGCTTGTTTTTTTTTTTTTTTTTTCCCTGAACACACTAACGAAGCAGGAGCAGTTGCATCATTGGAAAAGTATTGCATTCTCTTACTTAATACCTACAGGCAAATAAACAAGCACTTGTATGTTTAAATGTTTTTTTTTTTTTTTTTTTTAATAAGGGGAAAAATTTACTAATTTGACCTAAGCAAATGGAGTGATCCGGTTTCTATTTATTGATTTATCTCAATTGCTTTTCAATGGCTCATGCTTAGAAAAGTGGAGCAAGTGGAGAAGACGGCCATACTCATTAAACGAAGCGGATTTTTACGGGTGCGACTTCCATCCTGATGATTCTCATTTCAGCATGTAAGCACTTGTAAAGCCATGCACGGACAAACGAGACATTCATTAGCTAACCCGTCAGGCAAATGAAAGCACCACCGAACTAGCCAAGCCCGTGTTTTGCTTGGCCAGGCTAATGTAATTATCCCCAGGTTAAATCCATTAGTGTTGGAGGAATTCCGTGTAGACGTTCTCCTCATCTTTTCAGTCATGTGACAGTCTTGCACTGCACTGATCGCTACCGGTCACGCTTTCCCTGTCGCCGCGCCTCACCATGTGCCATTTGTACTGTTACTTTATAACATTAGTGCGAAAAGATTTTCCCACTATTCACTAGAATGCACTTTCACTTGACTCTACTTGGAAGTTTTTTGAACTTTGTGAAAGTCAGTAAAGGATTTTCTCAGAACACTTCTTTGTTAAGCAGTCTGTTAAACATTCTACAAGGGGTCGGGAGCAGCAATGTTCCTGTGTAAATATCACCCAATAAATGACTGTTTCTGAAAATCTGTTTCTTTTTTCAAGGCTTGTTCGTCGGTCTGTTCATTCACACACCTGCTACAAGGGAATGACAATTCCTCTGTCGAACAGGGCATCTGTTTTCATGCCAGTCCCAAGAAATTCCCTCAAGGCTCAAATAAACATCCCTTTTCATGTACATGTCCTTACTTGCTGCAACGTAACTCACAGGCTTTCGTTATTCTGGCCGGAATTGCACACAGGAGGTAGTAAAGCGTTCTTAAAGATACACCCTTCCTGGTCTTCAGGAACAGAAGGAGTTTGCCTTTGATCAGAGTTTGTGTACACTCAGGCACACTTATCTCGGAGGAAAGCCCAGAGATGAAACGAATGAGCCTCATGAAGCACCCATTCATCCAGGACCCTCTGTGTAACCCCTCCAAACACACACGAACACATGCGGCAAACACTCAGGCCCAGTGAAGTGCCAGCTTTCTCCCTGAAGAGAACTGACTCGATCTCAAGGGAACAATAGTACCAAAAACCGAGCCACCAAATCAAAGGCACTGCTGGACAAACCAGACCCAACCGTCCAGACTGCGGCAGATGTCTCGTCGTGCCCCCTTCTGGAAATCCGTTTACCGCTGTGTGTCTTCGGGTTTCTCAGGTAGCATGTGCTGACTTGTGGGCGAAAGGCAGAGTCGCTGTGTACGGTTCGTGTGGGTGAGGATCAGCGTGCAACACCTGCCTGTAGTCCTACCTGTCATTTAATACAGCATGGCGAACTTTAATCAGAGCGCTGCCCTCTGGACACCATCATTAAAACAGCGGCAAAGAGGAGAGACAGACGGTGAGGTGGGGAGAGGAAGAAAGACAGACGGAATGGGACGGGGAGGGGGGGGTAAGAGCGAGAGATTTAAATAAGCACAAAGAGAGTGGGCCGCCGTCGCCACACTGTCAACAACGGCGGCATTTTGTTCTCGAGTGCCTTTCTCTGCCTTTCATTAGAGTGGCAGCTCTGCTCAGCGTTAATGAGAGACTCGCTCACTTGGCGCTGTCTCGGCTTTGCCGCCTTTTTTGTGGCTACCATGTGGACCGTGGTGCAGTTCTTCTTGGCTTGGCTTGGCTTGGCTGCGTCCGATTGAGGAGGTGCCAGTGCCTTCTACACCTGGCCTATATGAAAAAGCAGGAAGGGGAGGAAAGAGAGACAGAGAGAAGGGGAGTGGTGAAAGCACATCAAGGTCCAGGTGCCAGGGTAGCAGTTTGCAGGGGAAGGACATGGTGAACGCTTGAGAGCGGGTCTGTGTTTGCGTTCCCAGGCTTCTAAGAGATGCAGTTCTCGCCGAAGCTCTGGGGTTTGCCAAAGCCATAACTGACGCTGGACTTGGGGCACACGTTGTACCCATCAGACTGGCAAGAAAGAACCCTGTGCCAAGGACTTCTTTTGTTTGTCCTTGCTAGTTTGTTTGTCCACTTGAATTTCCCCTCTCATGGTGGGCATTACTGGTATGCTTGTTTGCTTGCGCTGTGTACTCCGTGCCAAGTTGTTGCCAGCTTCATCTCACTCGCTTCCCTCTGTCTCCCTTCTCCTCAGTTCCGCTTTGTTGATTTCGGCGCAGCCGTTCAAGCAGACGTGCAGCGGTCGCCTGTTTCACCAGCTACACAATGGCGCTATTGATTTTAGCCGTAAATCCTTTCGCTGTCGCGAATGCTGCATGCCGATCAGCGTGTCGAACAGTGTCAGGAGTCGATCCCTGGGTACAAAGACGGAGATTAGGCATGATTGCTCACTCTCAGAGGAGTAATGATTTGTGTGTTCAGCATGCGGAGGGTCTGTGTGAAGTCGGGCGCAGACGCGGCTGACAAAGGGGTAGCGTGAGAAATTGCCATCCAGGTATGCTCTTTGATTCCACGATCTTGTTGAGTCACTGCCCAGGTATGCCTTTTTGGCTCCAGACGATTGCAGAGTCACTGAACAGGAATGTCCTTTGGTCGAGGACTTACCTTAAGTGTTTGTTCTTAGGAGTCATGGCTGTGGGGCACGGCGTATTTTTATTGGATATGGAGAGAGTGGAACAGGTTGATGATATGATGAGGTTTGACGCATTAATATTGATAAAGTGTTTTGAGGTGTTAATTGCAAAATGACTTTGGCTGGATAAAGATTGTTGGATATGCAGTTGAGGGTTGAGGAGCAACATAAATAATAATGATCATTAAAAAAAAAGTTGTTAAAAGGATGAGCTTGAAAGCAGTGTCAAGCTATCATATGCAAAGGATGATGCACACTTATAGATGCTGGCAATTTGTGTGTGTGTGTTTATGCATACTTGTATAAACACGTAATACATATAAGAAATGGAATGTGGCTCCTTTGTTCAGTACACAGTCAGAGTGTACAGTATATAAAAGCATGATTAATCCCTGAGTCATTAAAAGAATTTCTTACTCACTATTGTAGTGGCTAACATCATCGCATATAAAATGTTCAATCGTCTACAGCAGTCCAAGATCTCTCCTGGCACCCCTCTGGTGCGCTATTGTCCCGAAATACTTCCGTTACACTCCCCAGGGCTTGGGCGACATGGGGCAGCCTGGAGCTGGATCTTTGTCAGCTTGTGGAAGTTATTAGCTCGCTAGTGAATCCAGAGACGAGGCCAAGACCGAAAGGCTCGAGTGGTTGCACCTGTCTGAGCTGCGGTGTCTTGTTTCTTCATTAAACCACCCAGTCTGTTCAGTCAACAGGCCATAAACGCCGATAGACATCTTAAAAGGGGACAAGGGATGGACGTACAGACTTTTATAGGCTTATTGCGTCCGGTCTGTCTGCTTTCCTTTTGGATGTTCCACAAAGTCAGCAAAAGCCGTGCAAAAGTCTTGAAACATTCCTAGTCTAGACTATCACTTTCCTTCCATCATGTCCTTACACAGCTCCGCTGGATGGGTTCCTGTGGTCAGCAATGTCGTATAAATGCTAGCACAATAAATGATGGTGATAAGACTGGCATGGTATCTTCATCTTGCCTAAGTAAATGTGTAGATGAAAGCAGTGTTCAATGCCAGCACGAAATAGTTGCAATTTTTTTGCCCATCTCTTAGAACCCATTCGTGAGAGAGTCTTAAACAGTTGTAATTTTGAACAAGTGTGTGTATACAGTATGTGTGTATGAAAACCAGGTCGCTTGGCATCTCTGCCCTTTGTGCTTGCCCTAACATTGTCCAGTGTGAGATGTGGGAGGGGGATGGGGGATGGGAAGTGAAGGGTCAAAAAAAGAAAAAGAGGTCATCTCTGGTGGTCCTGCTCGATCAGACAGACAGAAAAGCAATAAACACTTCAGCTCTGGCAGCTGTGTTTACATTAAGCATCCACAGTCGGGTTCTCCTTGGGGAATGGTGATAAAGTCACACTTATTTATTTCCAAGCAGGAGGTCAGCTTTGCTTTCTGGCTTGTCATTACTACATCAACAAGAAATGTCTGTCCCTGGTTTCTCACAGCACTTTTTTTTTTCTTTTCCTGAGGTGTGTTTGATACAGCAATTGGCTCTCAGGTTGAATTTGTGATGGCAACATCAATAATATACATTTCTATGGATAATTTTAGTCTAAAGTTTGGACATGCTGACCTTCATGTCTTAAAATAACAAAGGATTGTTGTTGTTGTTACTTAATTACCTAATGACGTTTGTGTTGTTTTGGAAAAAGAAATACAGTATTATTCTAGAATAGGGTAGCACAGTGGTGTAGTGTTTGGATCTGTCGCCTTGCACCACCATGGTCCAGGTTCGATTCCCGCCTTGGGGTCTGATTGCATGGAGTTTGCATGTTCTCCTTGTGCTTGGTGGGTTTGCTCCAGGTACTCCAGTTTCCACCCACTGTCCAAAAACATACAGATTAGGATAATTGCCGTTCCCAAATTGCCTGTTGTATGTGTGTGTGCCCTGTGGTGTATTGGCAACCTGGCCAAGTTGTGCGCCACATTGTACCCCAAGTCTCCTAGGATAGGTAAACGATGAATGAATGTTCTTGTAGAAAATGTAGAAAATAATCGAAATTATATCGAAACGTTTGATTGGTCGATACTTGGTCAGTGCAATTAACAGAGGTGGAAAGAGTAGTAAAATTTTGTACTAAGTAAGTAAAAGTACTGTTACTTTAGTGAACTTTTTACTGAAGTACAAGTAAAGTTACCCTTATAAAAATCTACTCAAGTAAAAGTAAAAAGTGGCTCATTAAAAATTTACTCAGAGTAAAAGTTACTTTTTTTTTTTTTTTTTTTTTTTTTAACAGTGGGGGTGGAATGGAGGATGGAACACACTTACATAATAAATCTGTTCCCTTTGTTGTGCTTGAAATCAAAGTGGTGGGTTTTGCTTCATAAGAATTTGTTGGCATTTCACGTTCAGCTGTGTCTGCATCACTGGTGTCTGTTTTGTCCGTCTCCATCGTTCTTGTGAATTTAACGCGTTTGTTCTCCATCAATCAATCAGTGCAGTGGTTTCC
>JAQMYK010000021.1:6172312-6182336 GCA_030014345.1 Clarias buthupogon
GTGTAAGCGAGTCACTCTACACCTGCTGCGTTACCTGCAGAGAGCATCAATCATCTGAGCCTCAGAGCTTTTGTGTCGAAACGGTTTAAATTCTCTCTCCTTCTCTGCCCTTCTTCTGCCCCTTTCCTCGGCTTCTCCTCGCATGACGAGGGGGCGGAGCGAAGGATGAAGGTGATCACGTTCGCCCCCCCCCCCCCGCCCCCCTTATCTTTTAATAGCCTCTCCTTGTGTTAGGCTGCGTCTGATAGGAATACAATACAGGTCGTGTCGGTTGGCTCGCTGCGCTGACGGATCGCCGAGGCTCAAGCACGTTTCACTTACCTCCAGTGTGGATCACACACACACACGTCTACATGCATGGAAGCAGAATATAGCGGAGGCTCATGATGCCCTGAAGTGTCTGCCCTCGAACAGTTCAGCCAGGTCTCAAGTTTTAGCAGTAAACTTTTTTGTTTTGTTTTATTACACGGTGCACTTGTAAAACGATGTCTGAGCCTGTAACAGAATACGTCAAATAAACTGCCAGCCTGGTGAGAAAAGACGACGCAGCCTAATACTCCCATAAGAGCGCTTAACCCGTAAGGGTTTATGTGTAACCGAAGCATCGTCTGCTGCGGCAGGAATCCTGCGGGGGCTTTCAGATCTGCTGAGGAGCACCAGACGTTTATTTGAAGCGTTTAGGCAGAATTACAGAGCTTAACGGGACCACTCCATATCAGACTGATTATAATGTGCTTTAGCTATAAACTATATTCCGGGAGTCATTTTACCACCAGTAGTTGGCACCGGGCATCTTTCTCTCCATTAGTTCCTCTCAGTTTCTGTCTGTTCTCATTTTTCCTGTTTTAATTATGTCTCGCTGTGTCTGGGGTTTTGGTTTTGCTGTCGAGATGGATGACTCGTAGAGCCACAAATGGAAAGACGCATCACCAGTAGCTTTGCGTTCATTTATGAGTTATTCTTTTATTCGTGCCGGAAGGATTTTGAATAGAAATTAACCCGAGTCCTACTAAGGGACGACCTCAGCAGTGACTTGATAGTCAGATGGGGCTCCATTGTGCATGTACAAACAAGGACCATAAGGATAAGCATTGTGTTGCACCCCTGCTGTGTACATTTATGTATTAAAGTACATTTATTCCTTGCTTATGCCCAACAGGTGTCTCAGTTCTATTCTTATGATGTGTAGATCGCGTACATCAAATATTGCTGACTGATTCATTTTCTCTTTTTCCCCGTTCAGGTCTCTAAAGTTAACGGCTTTTCGCAGCCATCTCCCGGGACCGTGGCCACTGCCAAAAAGTCGAAAGACTGCCGCCTACCCTCCAGAACTGTGAAGTACACGGTCACCGTGACCAAGGGCCACGTCACCTACACCAAAGCGAAAGGAGAACTGGTAAAGAAAGCCAAACTGAACCACAGCAAACATTCTGCTGCTGCTGCTGCTGGCGGTAATCAGCATCCAGCCAGCAATGGGCACGGTGCCCAGCCCCCTCACTCAGGGAAAGCCCCAAGTGGCAATGCAAAAACCCGCAAACAGGTGCTGTTATCAAACGGGCTGCACAGCGCAGCCAACGGGGGAGCCACTGTTCACTTCAACGGGAGGATCAATGGACTCCATAGCTCCAAGGACGATGAGTCGGAGGACGAAGCCCGCCAGGGGCGGCAAGGTCTGCGCAATTCCAAACGCAGAATGGATGCAGGATCAGAGGTCACAGAGTCCAAGTCCAAGGTCTTGCTCTCGGAGGCTAAAAAGCCTAAACTGGCGTCACTTCCTGTAGTGGAGACGCGCAGCAAGAAGGTGCTAAACCAAGACAAGGCTTCAACCGCCCTTGCTAATGGGCACAACATCACAGAAACAGCTGCCTCACCCACACCAAAAACAGGCCCCACCCCTGCTCCAGCCTCACCGGCTGCACCAGGCTC
This sequence comes from Clarias buthupogon, assembly GCA_030014345.1. Lineage (NCBI taxonomy): Eukaryota > Metazoa > Chordata > Actinopteri > Siluriformes > Clariidae > Clarias > Clarias buthupogon. The sequence continues at coordinate 6,174,239 of JAQMYK010000021.1, forward strand.
CGCCCACCAGAGCCCAGCCAACCCGGAGCCGGCAAGGCAACGGCCCAGGCGTGCTTCAGCCGGGAGGCTGATGTTCATCCACAGAGCGCAGCAAAGGGCAAAGAGCTGGCACGCTAACTCTAATGCTAACACTACCTCAAACAGAAGGCCCTTGAGAGGGTCAGAGCCTCAGACCACACCTCAGCGGTTGGAGCGGGAGCGCGAGAGGGAAAAGGAGCGCGAAAAGGAGCGCGAGAGAAGCCGGGCAGGCCTGGCAGTGCTGCCTGAGGTTCCCGTATTGAGGCCCAACTCGCGCGAGTTTCAGGACCCTCTGGTCTACCTGGACTCGGTGCGAGAGTGCGCGGAAACGAGCGGACTATGCCGAGTAATCCCGCCTCCTGACTGGCGTCCCGAGTGCAAGCTGAACGACGACATGCGCTTCGTCACTCAGGTGCAGCGGGTGCACAAGCTTGGTCGACGCTGGGGCCCGAACGTCCAGAAACTCGCCTGTATCAAGAAACACCTCAAATCTCAGGGCATCAGCATGGAGGAGCCGCCACTCATCGGTGAGTCTGCACAAACACCGTTCCAAACTCTCAAATCAGATCAGAATAACCCAGATAAAGTGGAACAGACGATGTGATTACTATTGACATATCTTCATTAAAAATAGTGTTACCCCTCTTTATTGCATTACTGGTACACCACCATAGGAACATCACAAGCTAGTCACATGACTTTACCCCGGTAACAGCACATGTTAAGATACAATGCTGCTGTCAGCTCTTGTTAGGAGACAGTAACTCTCACTTAAATTGCCTGTCTTTTTGGATTTGCCCGTGGCATAGCTGAGCGCTTGTAGGCTCCAGAAAGCTGCCCCTGGACTTTTGTTAACCAACTACTGTGTGTGTTGTCAAGGTCTAGCAGGTTATATGGTTAGTGGGTGGTGTTTACTGAGGCACTACAAATGCAGCTGCAGTGTTGGAGGCGTTCCAGGTGGAGAACTGAACCATAGGTCGGTGACCTGTACTCATGCTCCTGTTGAATATCGCATTTTTTTAAGTTATGTTTTGAGACCTTAAATAAAGTTGGCATGCCGGTTTATTATATTTGCAGAACTCGGGGTTGAATTTCTGTTCTGTTTGCACGACTGCCAGCTGGGAAGAAAAATTAGTTCCAGCTTTACCTTTTGACTTTTACACAGCATTGATACTGGAGACACCTTCAAAAAAAAAAAAAAGAACGAAGTTGTTGCTGTTCTTACATTCGATATGCAAGAAGTTAAGTGTTGTAAACTGCTGTATAAAATTGCTGCCAAGTTCTCCGTTCTTCAGGGTCTTGCAGGGTTAATGTGCTATTCCTTGTAATGGTTCGTCAGAGGAAATGGTATTTGTTGCCGATGATGAAAAAGCAAACGTCTAACAGCACTGAGTCAAGGTGACCACTTTTAATCACGAGGATGTTTTGCAGCAGCTTCATTAATCTTCAAGGCGGGAAAAGTGTCTTGTAGACTTCTTTAGTCAGGGGTTCATTAGTAGTAGAAGTGCAAGGAGGTTGGACTCGGCTTTTTATTAGAAGATCACGTCTGCAGGTTTCAGATTAAGTACCTCCTTTTCCTGCAAAAAACTGCAAAGTAGAACAGAGGAGCTAGTTCATGGGGTTCTAGTGTTTAGTAGAGGCGGAGTGACCAGCATCGGCTGGATTTTAATTTGATTGACCACGACCGTTCATCTGCCGATGTTTTGTGTTTTGAGACTTTGAGGCGTTTGAGACGGTAACACACTGCAGTTTCTTTATCATCCTACAGGTGGCGCACTCTGAGCTATTCACACAATTTCCTCCCGTGTGGTAGGAGTGGGTGGCACGATGGTGTAGTGGTTAGCACTGTTGCCTTGCACCTCCAGGGTCCGGGTCGATTCCCGTTTCTGTGTGCATGGAGTTCTCCCCCCGTGCTTGGTGGGTTTCCTCCGGGTACTCGGGTTTCCTCCCACAGTGCAAGATGCAGGTTAGGCTAATTGGCGTTCCCAAATTGCCCGTAGTGTGTGAACAGGTGTGGAGTGTGTGTGCCCTGCGATGGATTGGCACCCTGACCAAATCCAAAATCGGGGGGAAAATGTAATATCGAATCGGTATATTTATAAAATCGTGATACTTATAGAATCGCGATTTGAATTAATTCATCACCTACTGTAGGTATTGTGATTCCCATCCCTAGTGACTGGAGTTGTGAACTCGATGGTTAAACCACGAATGTTAAAAACCCTCGCACAAATCTTCCCTTTCTCAGGGGGCTGTGAGGTGGACTTGGCGCGATTCTCCGAGCTGGTCAGCGACATGGGTGGCATGCAGCGAGTGATGGACCTGAAGAAGTGGAGCCGTCTGGCGGATCTGCTCCGGATCCCGCGGTCGGCTCAGGACCGGCTGGCTAAGCTCCAGGAGGCCTACCTGCAGTTCCTGCTCTCTTACGACCAGCTCTCTCCTCACGAGCATCGGCGTCTCGAGCACGAGGTGCTCGGCGAGAAGGACACGCTGGAGCGCCGCCGAGGGCCCCTGGAGGGTCACTCGGAGAGCGGGTACGGTCACGCCCTGACGCTGCCACGCTACGAGCCCAAGAACGGGCTCCACGGACCGGGCAAGGAGCCGGAGACGCCCCGTAACCCTGGGCGCCGTCGACTCTTTACTCACGAGAAGAAAAAAGAGGGTCACGTCGAAGAGGAAGGAAACGAAGGCGTTCTCAGCGACCAGCACAAGTGTATATATAAGGTACGAATATAGTGACGTTTGTCCTGTAGTTTACCTTGTCTGTCCCGTTTGTTTTATGGTTAGTATTCAAATATTCTAATGTAATTGAAGTGCGGAACACGCATGTCTTGACCTTTTACACTAGTAATATAATTCTGGTTTAGAGTATCAATTAAAACACTCTCACAAACATTTTGCCGAAATCTTCTTGTTGCTCTGAAAAGCCGAATTCCGTTGTCTGTTGGCAGTTTGCCAGATTTCTGCTGCAGCAACATTCAAAGGGTTTTCCCAAGCTATACACACACACACACACACACACACACACACACACACACAGACTCGGTGGTTTCTCACCAGAGCACTCCTAACTGCTGAAGGTTTCCGAAGGGTTTTTCGTCAGCAGGAACTCGGCACCAACACTGAGGTGTTTATGAACTCCAGTAACACTGACGCCGCTCCTGATACACTACTATAAGCGTCTCACACACACACACACACACACACACACACGCGCACACACACACACTACCATGCCGGTGCGACTGCTGTGCAGAGAACGCAGGGGATGGTCGTCAGTGAGTAGTGTAGATGTTTAATAAAGTGTGTGTGTGTGTGCTGTCTGAACTTGTGCTCGATATCACTCACAGTCACACACACTCACATATGTACCATACTGCTTTGGGAACACACTGCGCTTTTATGTAAAGGTGTGTGTGCGCACATGAGTGTGTACATCTGTGTGTGTGTCTGTGTGTATATGCATGTATGTGTGTGTGTGTATCTGTGTGTGTATCTGTGTGTGTATCTGTGTGTGTATATGTATGTGCGTGTGTGTGTGTGTGTGTGTGTGTATCCTCTCTATACCTGGCTTCCATCTTTAACTCCATTCTCCCTGTTGTTCTAATTGAAACCGTATGCCTGCTGCGCTTTGTCACACACACACACACACACACACACACACACACACACACACACACACACACACAGAGGCAGCATTTCTCCAGCGTTTTTATATCCAGCTCGAGTGCAGGCAGATTTATAGACGCTTCAAAAGCGCCTTCGATTTTCCCTCTCATGGACGGTTTGTGTTAAGGGTGACTCTCTCTCTCTCTCTCTCTCTCTCTCTCTCTCTCTCTCACTCTCTCCCTCACACACACACACACACACACACACACACACAGAAACTTGTGCGTGGTAGTGGCTCCAGTTCTTAGGGCCCATGCTGATTCCATCTGTTCCCCCACTTCACTATCTGTTCGACACACTTCTCGAGTCCAGCATCATCAAACACATGCGTTAAAGACACGTGCTGACACTCGCACATGGACCGGAGGGAACAAAAATGTATGTTTTTTTTTTTTTTTTTACACAATTGACTGGAAAAAAAAGAATTTTACTGAAATATTGTAACTTTCCTTTTTTTAAACACAGGAGTTAGGGATTTGGGGATTGTACGGATCAGCACTAAATTAAGTCCTGAGGTTTATCGGTGTGTCATAAAACTTCCAGTGTTTTGCTATTTCTTGCAACAAGTCAACACAGATCTCTGAGCTCCTCTGAAGTGTTTGTGTGTGTGTGTGTGTGTGTGTGTGTGTGTGTGTGTGTGTGTGTGTGTGTGTGTGTGTTAACACTCCAGCTGAAATACACCTCAGACACCAAGGAACAGAGAAATAGAGGAAAAGAGACGGGAAAAAGTGTATGTGTGTGAGACGGAGATGGTGAGCAAGACAGTGAGACAGAGAGTGAGACAGAAGGACAGATGAGGAGAGATAGACACACAGACAGTGAAATTGTGAGAACGATACATGCACACAGAGACAGTGAGACAGACTAAGAGACGGACACGGCATGACAACTAAATGCCGAGAGACACGCATGGGAAGAATCACAGACACTCAGGGAGACAGAATGAAAGAGAGACAGACTGATAGCGACACACACACAGACGGTGGGTCTGACTAAGAGGAAGACCGAGTGTGAGACACAGACATACACAGACTGAGAACGAGGAAGACACCCTTTGTTTCACTCCTTTTCCAAATGCACTCTTTTAGTGTCTATGTAAATGAGAGCCCAGTTGAGCCACACCCTTCCAGAGAACAGCAGACCTGAGGAGGGGCTTTTCTTATATGAGCTCACAAAAGTGGTAAAAAAAAAATTTCAATTGGCTTGTTTAAACCTTGGGCAGGTTTTTTTTTTTTCTTGGTACATGCACAACGGAGACTTAGTGAGACATGACAAAAAATGGAATATTGCATAATAGGTGCTCTTAAAAAAACATAAATAAATAAATAGATAAATAAATAATTAAGGAGTCCGTAATGCATAGATGGCTTGATGACTTACTTAGTGGTTAACACCGTCAGCTTGCACCTCCAGGGTCCAGGTTCGATTCCCGTCTCTGTGCTCATGGAGTTTGCATGTTCTCCACGTGCTTAGTGGGTTTCCTCCGGGTACTCCGGTTTCCTCCCACAGTCCAAAGACATGCAGATTAGGCTAATTGGTGTTCCCAAATTGCCCGTAGTGTGTGTGTGTGTGTGTGTGTGTGTGTGTGTGTGCCCTGTGATTTTATCCCTGGGGTTCGGTATTACTTGTTGGGCAACACCACTTCAGTCCTGCAGATGGCGATGTTAAATTTGATGAGAACTACAGGGAGAAGATTCGGATACACCTTTTTGAGTTTGCTCTGACGTTACATCATCGTGTTAGTAGATGTGTGCAGTCTAAATGTGGAAGTGTTGCTATAACGTTGTATTTCTTTTTTTTTTCACCTTCCAGGGTAGATCGGTGTCTTTGACCACTTTCTACAGAATAGCCAGGAATGCGATGATGATGTGCTTTAATAAGGAGCCCAGAGCATCAGAAGTCGAGGTATGTTCCTTCATCACTTCTGCTTGAACGTAAAACCTAAACATGAGACTCTTTTTTTAATCCTGTTACTTTTTTCTTTTTTTTTCTTTTTTTTTACTGCTGAGTTCATTATGCACTGATCGAGTTGCAGAACGTTTCATCCCGTAGCGGTGTTTTAATTATTTTCCTCCTCCACTCCTGTAGCAAGAGTACTGGCGAATAGTGGAACAGAGGGACTGCCACGTAGCGGTGCATTATGGGAAAGTGGACACGAGCATACACGGAAGCGGCTTCCCCGTGGGCAAGTCGGAGCCTTTCTCAAAGTAAGAGCCTTTCTCAAAGTGAGAGCCTTTCTCAAAGTGAGAGCCTTTCTCAAAGTGAGAGTCTTTCCGCTTTCCATTACCGCCTGAGAGAGTAAGAGACTCGCATGGGAGGGGAGCTGCACTGAGAAGGAGAAACAGATGAAAAGATGTGCATGGAGGGAAAAGAGACAGAAAAACGTGTGTATATATAGTGAGAAAGAGAGACAGACACGCAGTGAGATAGAGAGAGACAGACACGCAGTGATCGAGAGAGAGACACACACATGCAGACAGAGTGAAATGCTGACAAAGCCACATGCACACAGAGACAACGAGCCAGGCTAAGAGACACACATGAATGGGGGAGGGGCGTAGAGAGACCATCAGCCAGAGGCTGGGAGACACGGGGCGACACAGACTGAGTGTGAAAGACAGAGACACACATTTTGAGAGAGACAGACTGATGGGAAGACACGCACACAGAGATGCGGACACAGATGGGGGTTCAGACTGAGAGAAACATACAGTACGTGGACAGAGTGAGAGACCATCTGACAGTCTACGAGAGACAAACTGAAAGGGTGAAAGCGAGACAGACACCGAGGAAGAATAAGACAGAGACACACGCAGACTGAAAGAAAGAGAGCGAGACAGACACAGAGGAAGAAAAAGACAGATACACAGACTGAAAGAGAGAAAGCGAGGCAGACACAGAGAAAGAATGAGACACAAACTGAAAGAGAGAGAGAAACTGACAGAGTATAACAAAGACACTGAGGACGATTGAGACACAGAGACACACATTGGATTTGCATGTCTCTGACTGTTCTCCCTTTTTTTCCAAAATTCAGACATGGATGGAACCTCACTGTCCTCGCTCACAACTCCGGCTCCATCCTGCGCCACCTCGGTGCCGTGCCCGGTGAGTGTCCACCTGCTGCTGCTGCATGTCAGAGAACCAGGAGTGTGTGTTCACACCACTGACTGTTTACGTATATTAACCCTCTCTCCCTCTCTCTCTCTCTCTCTCCCCGTGTGTGCGCGCGTGTGTGTACAGGGGTGACTGTTCCCTGGCTGAACATTGGCATGGTCTTTTCTACCTCATGCTGGTCACGAGACCAAAACCGCCTTCCATACATCGATTACTTACACACTGGTGCTGACTGCATTTGGTAAGTTCAGGATCACGGCTTCATTCGATTCATCCGTTAAAGGTTAAAGGGGCGGTTTGTCACTTTTACAGCATTGTGTTGTGTTGGATTACAGCTGCAGGGACAATACTCACCATCCTTCAGCATGTTCACACAATGAACGTCTTATTTATTGCCTTTTAAGGAGATCTTTTTTGGAGTACGTACGGACGCTTTAATCTTAAGGAAATTTATCTGCGTTCAAATTATACAGAAGGCCACTTTAATTGTGATGCTTAACGAACAAGGGGCTTAAATTAGAGTAAAATCTTAAGTGGATAATACATTATAGTGCAAGTTTAACCCTAAATGAGTATATTCATGTATCTATCAGTATTACAGTCATGCTCGAAAGTTTGTGCCCCCCTACTTTTTTTATTTATTATTATTTTTTTAATAATAATAATCCGATGTAAACAAATGTTTTCAAATCAGAGTGATAGAATGATACGAACAAATTATATGATGTGCTTTTCCAATGCGATCATCTGGCTTTATATCCTGTATCTGTAACCTGTGAGACTTGCGGTAGAAAAACGAGTCATATTAAATTCAATTCAATTTTATTTTATTTTATTTATATACCGCTTTAACAATGGTCATTGTCTCAAATGTACATTAAACCACAGAGTTCTAGACTTGGCGTACGGGTTCAGTGGGACAGGCTTGTTGTGAATCGTTTTCATATATATATATAGACACAGAGAGAGAGAAAGGGAGAGAGAGAGAGCGCCTTGCTGAGGAACTCGAGAGGAGGCCGGGCTCGGTGTGAAAGCATTACTGATCACAGCATGTGCTGCTCCTGTGAGACTCTCAATGTGTGTGTATTGTGTGAACTGACTCATCAAAAAAAAAAAAAAAGCTAGTTGCTATGGTAGCACACACAGCTGGCAGAGGAGTGCTCCTTTTCTCTAGTGACACACACACACACACACACACACACACAACACACACACACACGCAAACACACCCTCTATACAGTATATGAGGGTGTGTGTATGCGTGTGTTTGTCTTGTGTGTGTGTGTGTGTGTAT
>JAQMYK010000021.1:6190567-6206786 GCA_030014345.1 Clarias buthupogon
ATTAAAAGTTATTATATGGATATGGAGCTTTACTCACTTTTTTCAACACACTGCTATTATTTTGAACACCACTGTACGAATAACTTAGGAAGACTTGTAAAGGCTTGATGCTTGAAGTCAAAGACTCTAAGTTTCTGAAAGTCTTCGTCTTCAATCAAGAAGTTTTGTTTTCCGTCAATAAATCTTTGGCTTCAAATAGCAAGTCTTCATAAGTCTTTTTCTTCCAGTCTTTGTAAGTCGTCGGTCATATTGGTAATTCTTCATAAGTCTACATGAGCCTTGGGGATTGAACAAAACAGCTTATGTTGATTAAAGACAAAGACTTATGACGACTTCTTTAATTAAAAACAAAAATTTCTTGATCGAAAGGAGACTTCTTGAAACTTCTTTAATGAAAGATTATGACAGATGAAAACTTGATTGATTGAAGTCAAAGACTTTGGAAGATTAACAAAGATGATGTTTTAACCCAGATATGATGAGCAAAGACCATTTCGGTTGAATTTCATCGGGCAGGACAGACGTGTCCACGTCCATCCCATCTGACCAAAACCATCATGTGTCTTGTGAACATAGCCAAAGCCCTAGTGAAGGGAACTTGTAATGTTATAGCGTACAGAGACATTCTTCCAACTTTGAGAAGGACCACATATTACACAAGATATTTGTTTGCCTCAAAAGTCTCTAGTCGCATTCGCAACCCTCTCACTAGTGTTTTGCTGCATGTTTCAGTGCCCTATATGATGATGAATCAGCCACGGTCAGTTATTTCAATTTCTCTGCAAAGTCACTCGAATGCATCGTCTCCTGCTCTCTGGAACATCGAGTCCTCGATCATTTTGCAGCTGTTTAATTATATATTTCATTGTGCTGTGTAACATTCTGCATTCTTTTCCTTCCTCTGACGGAGCATATTAGGTCTGGATTGATGTTTACAACATTACTAGTTTTTGAGTTATTGATCCCAACCTAAGTGACCCAAAAACTAATAATCTCAAACATCAAATTGGACCTAATGTGCTCTGGCCGAGGAACGAAAAGAATACAACAGGAATGTTACGAAAGTGGACATTTTTTATTCATGTTTAGACAGTGAGATGTGCATGTACAAACAAAAAGCACAAGTTAAAAGAAAGAAAAAAAACACTTTTTTTTCTTCTTCAAATTTGTGTATCGGCTCATTCCAGCGCATTTGTCCCCTATTGTGACCTCATATAAGAAGCTCCCCTTGCTTGAGCTCATTTAAATGCACTGAAACTGACACACACAAAAAAAAGTATTATCTGAGGGTTTTTTTTTTTATTTTTATTTTATCTGAACCATTAACAGATGCACCTTGAGACCTGGGTTAACTTGTTGAAGACACAGTAAATTAAGTAACCTTTAAGTAAATGATCCAGCAGAGTAATCGCTCCAGAATGAATATATTATTAATGATAAGGTTAGGTTGGATTTTTAATTACTGTAACATGCTGGCTGGCAGTGTTGATTTTTAACGGTGTGTAAAAAATCGAAAGGTACGGCTTTCACAAAGGTTTAACTCCATATATTTAAAAAAGAAAAGGAAAAGAAAAAAACTACCAAAACAGCTGGAGAAAGTAAACCCCTTTTGCAGATAACATCATTAAAGGTGCATTTTGGTGTCTCTGGGAGTCTTGGGACATCATGGACAGGACACAAGGTCACCAGTTCCAGTATACCTTTATTCCTTTATTTCTTCTTCTTCTTCTTCTTCTTCTTCTTTTTTTTTTTTTTTTTTTTTGAAATAATTTAACAATAATGAAAATCAGATTGACAGCGCAGGTGATGAAGCTTTCTATAATCCGAGCAGGTGGATTCATCAGCTAAGAGGATCAGATAAACGCCGCATGGCACGAACCAGGGGATTTCTGTACAAAACCTCATGAGATCATAAAATACCGGTTACACACAACACTTGTATAATTTCACACACACACAGAGAGCAGAGCACACAGTTTTCAAAACGATACTCATTCATCTATGTGGACGATTTGCGATTTCCACAGTTCTTGGAGGACTGATCTTGTCCTGCTTGGATCTTCTCCCTCTCATCCCTGACTCCGGTCCTCTCTTCTTCATCCTCGCCCTCCTCTTCCTGGGTGTCCTGGCTGGCCGAGTCGGTGCAGGTGGAAGAGAGCGAGGCGAGTTTATGCCTGAGCTCGGCCTGTGTCGGGACCTGCAGTGTGATCTCGGCTCCGAACGACTCAACGTCCGGTTCTGGAACAAGTAAAAAATAAATAAATAAAAAAAGAGAGAGAAAATGGATTAGAAGGAAGAACAGGAGTCGCTTTCTGTCTCTAGAGACTGTAAGTTCTTCTGATAATCCTTTAATGCAATTAGCACTAATTGAAATTCCTGTTGGTGCCGCCTTCCCCTCCCTCCCAAAGCAGAGCAGGAGCGTTCCCGAAGCCCTGTAAATGTCAGGTCTGATTTAGAGGCGGAGAACTGAGGAACGTCAACGTCGGTGTGCTTTGCATTTAAAGAGTGAGTGCATACGGATTTCGGTGCAAAGTTCAGAAAATGTGTGCGCTACATGAACGTGCAAGACGTGACGCGTGCAATGGGCAAATAGGACTATGGTTCAGGAGGTCCCAGGTTCAAATCCCAACACTACCAAGTTTCCACTGTTGGGCCCTTGAGCAAGGCCCTCAGGTGTATAATGAGATAAAAGTGTAAGTTGCTCTGGATAAGTGTGTCTGCCAAATGCTTAAATGCAATGGGGCATCTCAAGAGGATGAAGACAAAAATCAGGTACCTTATTACATTCTATTTTACTAAGATTTAATTTTTAAAATTAATTATAAGTTATAAATACATTTTAATTTAAGAACTTCTAATCTTTAAATAAAACACCTGGCAAGAAGCTACATAAAATGAATGCCATGAGATTTACTTCTAAGTTAAAGGAGTGGTTTGTAATTTTTTGGAGCCCTCTACTGTCCCTCAGATGAACTACAATCCCAATAACAGAATGTACAAACTTACAGTCCTTTTCCCCCCTCTAGCTGCATAGTAACTAGAGAAGCAGAGCTCTGTTCAAGGCGGATCTTATTTTAGGATAAAATTGATTTACACTTTGCATTTCAAGTCAAGGTGACAAGATGATGTTAATGAACCCCATTGAAGTTAGGCATCATGTTTATAATAATAATAATAATAAAAACATTTACATTTAGGCAGATGCCCTCATCCAGAGTGACTAACATTTTTATCTCATTAAACATCTGAGCAGTTGAGGGTTAAGGGCCTTGACCCAACAGTGGCAACTTTGTTGTTGTAGGATTTGAACCTGGGACCTTCCAAACCATAGTCCAATACTTTAAGCACTGACCGTAATACAGTACATACACATTATGATGTCTAAGGCTGCTGAAGAAAAAAAATGAACTGCCGTTAATAAGGTATAAGCAGATAATGTTCTGCATAATGAATGATCATGTACAGGTAATGTTTTGCATAATATTTCTCTGTAGATCATCTTTTAGCTTGTAGGTGGACTTGCAGGTCAGGTGATGTGCAATACTGCACAGTATATTTTTGAATGAGGACGTGACCACAACCAGAACGTTTCTTTCACATCGAGAGTAGTTTGCTCTTCAGCGAATCGGCTTTTCTACTACAGGACTCTTATGTACGTTCGTTCTGTGTGTAAATGAGTAACAAAATAACTCAACTCAAAACCTCGACCATAGTGTGTAAGTGCGTAGGTGTGTGTGTGTGAGTGGGTATACCCAGTATAGGGGACGCCACGCTGTTGTCCTCTGCTCCCGAGTTCAGGAAGACGTCCAAGGCCTCGTGGTCAGACATGTCCATCAGGTCCATCTGTTCGAGCATGTCCACGTTGACCTCCATGGATGACATGCTTCCTATTGGTTCTGTAAGTCACAGGAAGGGTGAGCATCATCACTTCCAAGTCTATTAGGAAACTTTCTAAAAATCACAATATTTATTTATATTCCGCTGCAGTGTTTAAGCAGTCTGGCTTACGAGTTTATTCTACCAGAGCAGACCGGTATCTAACAGAAATGAGATCTTTGGAGCAAGCCACAGAAGTGATTATGGACATCGTGTGTTCATCTCTTCAGTACTACTTAATTAATGAACATGTTTATTGGTATAAAAAGATTTAACACTTTAAGACATGCAGTCAATCAACTCTGGGTAGCAGAATTAGCACTGTCGCCTTGCACCTCCAGGTCCCGGGTTCGAGTCCTGTGTCGCGTCTGTGCATGGAGTTTGTATGATCTCCCTGTGGTTGCTGGGTTTCGTCCCACAGTCTGAAGACATGCAGATTAGTTGGCTAATTGCCTAATTGGCGTTTACAAATTGCCTGTAAATGGTCCTCTAGAGAAAGAAATGGCACCCCAGTCCAGTATGCTTGCCAAGAGAACTTCATGGACAGCATCTAGGAAGGTCTGGAGTGACGGCTGACTCTACTTCCGAATTAGTGGTTAACCCAGGGGTTTCTGTTTGTTCCTTTTACAGCAAAAGACTCCAAAGGTAAGTAAAATATAATCACAAATACTTACATATAAGAAACTTAGAAAATTACGATACATTATGTCTCCATTAAATTGAACATCATGTATTGTAGTAATATCGCCGATTACTATCAGGTTTCATTTCAAGTACATATTTTGTATTATTTTTGTTTTTTACTGTCTTTGATTACCAAACAATGGACAGATCAATCGATTAGTCCATTTGATGTATTTGTAACGGAACATGATGTCATCCTGAGTGACTTTTAAAGTAGTTTAATCACCATTATCAATAAACAGTTTGGGAAAAATGTTGAGTCAGGCTGATGTAATTGATGCATGAAATAATTCATTATATCCAGGTGAATTTTAAACAACACCCGTTAGATGGCATGAAAGAGCCCAATCATGGCAGTGCATCAGGTTTAACATCAGCTATTATCATGGGTACTTTTAATGATCTTATTATTTTGAAAAAATAATAATTCCAACTCAGTGATTAAAATAAACATATTTACTAAACACAAGGGGCGTTCAAGTCAAACCGGGACTTGTGATGAAATTTCTTGTGAATGAAGGCATCGAACAGATTGACATTTATAGAAGGCTTCAAGCACATAAACAGATGGATAAATTGTCTCCAACTTGTGGAAGAGGCGTATCTGTACACACAGTCATTCACCAACACAACTTTACACGTTAAAGGAACTCGTCTGGAAGTTATTGCCACATCCCCCAGTACAGTCCTGACCTCGCTCCCAGTTCCACATGTTTGCACCATTAAAGGAGTTCCTGGGAGGCCGGTGTTTCAGACGTGAATCGGGAAGACAGTCCGATCATTGTCCCGGTGTACTGAGAAAACTTTCTACCATGATGGTATCCAAGCACTAGTGAAACACTGGGATACGTGCACAAGTGTAGCAGGGGATTATATCGAGAAATAATGCGAGCTTTTAGCTCTTATAACTGTACTCTGCACAATCAAAAGTCCCGGTTTGACTTGAACACCCATTGTAGTTTGCTAAGAGATGGTATACTGTCTTTTTTTTACTATCTGAATCATTACTTATATTCCCATCTGAGCTAGAAATGGAAGAGAAAACCAGTTCTTTGAGTTTTGAGACAGTTTGGAAGACAACATATGGTCCTCAAGGTACAAACATAGGCACAGACATCTACTGTAGTATGTTATGTTAACAGTTCCACACTTTCAGTTAGACTCCAAGTACATGCTGTTAGTGCAGATCTGACATGCAAGAACAGGGATGACCATCATGTATACTGTATGGGCGTGTACTGTATTGTATGTTGTGTGTGTGTGTGTGTGTGTGATGGTGAGACAGAGAGACGGAGATGGCGGCAGGGACAGCGCAGAGCTGCATACCTCAGGGATGAGTTAAATCAGGGCATCAGGAGGAAGGAGGGGAAGGACAGCAGAGAGAAAGAGAGAAGGGACGTGTTAGCTAGGTTTACACACGTGTGTTCCTTCACAGTGTGAGATACTCTGATTTGAAGAGCAGCTGCAGGTGCTCGACTTCAAGGCATGACGATCTATGGGCTTCCAGAAGCTCCTCGGCGTGACTCGATCGGCCGAAGGAAGCTTTGCTCTAATTATCTAAAACAGTCGTCGATTGGAAGACAAAGACACGGCGATTCCGTAGCTACAAGATAAGCCTGGTCATAAACATGCCGCAGATATACTGTTTGGAAAAAGGAGCTCATGTAGGTTTATCATTTTTGTTTTCCAGTGATTGTAGGCATGTTATGATTCTTTACAGTATATTAATGTGCTTGCTCTCATGTTATTGTAAAATGCAAACATTCTGATATGGTGAATTTTTCTGTAAAGAAACATTTTTTTTCTTCTTAAACATCTAGATGAAAACATTTTTTTTTACTAAGTTACTCTTTTTTTTAAAGACATTCCTTATTACTCTCATATATTCTCACATAGTAGCTCATATTCCAAGCCATTACATAATTATTTTTATTTTATATTATCTCATTATTTTGACTTACTAACTCATTTTTACATAATTGCTCATTTTTTATTAAATAACTCAATATTTTAATATTACATATCTCAATATTTACTAAGCTGAAATTACAGTCCTCTGTTATTTGTTATTTTCCCCATCTCCCCTCTCAGACCTCACTGTACGTCATGCCTTGTGTTCCAGCACTGACCTGATCAGCCGCTCTCTTACACACAAGTGACAGGGGAAAGTGCACAAGTGACAAGGGAATGACACTCAAGACAGGGTCAGGATAAAGGGTTGTGCATCTTATTGACTTGCGTGCTGAGCTCCAGGCAAAACTCATTCTCAGCAGCGGCAGCTAAAAGCTTTAGAGAGCGCTCCCTGAAGAGCAATCGTCTCGCGATACAGCGAGTACTTCACATCCGAACGCTTGGGTTCACTACCGAGAAGTGTAATTTCATCAGTTATGAATATTGTGTGAAATGCCTTATTCAAGCAGAAGTGTAATATTCTTTACTAATCCGAGTCCCTTAATGGCTGGATGCAGTGAGAACAATAACAAATCAGGCATAGAGATAAATATTAAATATATAAATGTTTTAACCAGGACAACTCTATGTTAGTATTGTGTACACTGCCAGTCAAAATGTATTCCACCCCTGGTGTTTTATTACTGTTTAATCACTATTATTGTCAATACATTAAAAAACATCGTAAAAATTATATTAGGAAATGAGGAAAGCTGAATGTTTGTGGAACTTATTAACTGGTCGTTCTCAAATTCCATCGTGTCTGAGCATACTGGAGTTCACTCACTTACTGTACCTGTTAATAACTAAGTAGGATATTAAAGTATTTATGTATTGATGCTTCTTCAGACCATCCCATGGACTAACTCTAATATATTTATATATATTTAGTATGAATAACCTAATAAGTGTATATCAAACATTCAAACACAGTTGCTGAATGACTCATGAATGACTGCTGAATGGCTCCTGACTGAATCTTGAAGGACTCTAGACAGACTTCTGAGTGACAACTAAACACTCTTAACTGACTCTTGACTGACTCCTGATTGACACCTGAAGGATTCTTGACCGAAACTGGAACAATTCTGAACTGTTTCCTGACTGACTCCTGAATGACTCCTAAACAACTCCTGAGTGACTCATGACAGACTCTTGAATGATTCCTCTTTGTCTCTTGAATGACTCAAGGCTGTCTTTTGAAGTACTACTGAAAGACTCCTGAATGACTCTTACCTGACTCCTGAGGGACTCTTGATTGACTCTCTAATGGCCCCTGACTATCTCCTGAATGGCTCCTGGCAGTGTCCTGAAAGACTCATGAATTGCCCTAACTGTCTCTCCTGAATGTCTCCTGACTGACTACTCAAATGGCCCCTGATTGACCCATGAGTGGACCCTGACTGTCTCCTAAATGTCTCCTGACTATCTCCTAAATGGCTTCTGATTGTCTTCTGACTGTCTCCTGACAGTGTCCTGAAAGACTCATGAATTGCCCTAACTGTCTCTCCTGATTGACCCATGAATGGACCCTGACAATGTCCTAAAAGGCTCTTGACTGTCTCTTAAATGTCTCCTGACTAGCTCCTAAATGGCTTATGATTGTCTTCTGACTGCCCCTGATTGACCCACGAATGGCCCGACTATCTCCTGAATGGCCCCTGATAGTGTCCTGACTGTCCTCTAAATGGCGCCTGTCTGTCTCCTAAATGGCTCCTGACAGTGTCCTGAATGACTTGCAAACTGACTGAATGACTGTATGAATGGCCCTAACTGTCTCTCCCGAATGACCCATGAATGGACCCTGACTATCTCCTGAATGTCCCCTGACTGTCTCCTAAATGTCTCCTGACTATCTTCTAAATGGCTTCTGACTGTCTCCTAAATGTCTCCTTACTGTCTCCTGAATGGCTCCTGACCTGATTGACTCCTAGATATAGACTCCTAAAGTATGCTAGGAAGACTCTTGAACAACTCAAGACCACCGTTTCTCTGTTTGGTCCACATTTAATAATAAATGCCTCTCGATTCAGTTAGACACAATGCGTCATTATATTTATTGATTTCTGATTATTTTTAAATTAGTGCTGAAATGTACACAGTTTGTGGTAGTGGACCCTGACGTTTGGACCCTGTGCAGCACATTTATAGTATAATATCATTAGTATTTGTGTGAACTGCATTCCGTCTGTATCTCGTTCACCTCTCCTCTCGGCAATCTGCAGGTAGCTGGTGGACAGGTAATGCTCCATGTCCTGCTGAAATGCCTCCTCGAAGAACTTTTGCCTATCTTTCAACTTCACCTGCTGCGGTCCGGATTCTGCCTCTGGGACCTTCTGAGCATGCTCCGAGTCCAGCTCCGCTGTGATTAAGGGAAAAATAAATCAAATGAAATAAAAATGTCTTGCTCTTGTCAAAGCCTATATGGCACCTCATCACGTCTTCTTGAATAAGGCTCTTATTCAAGGGGCATCATCATGGACACTTTCATGACATAACTTGGACATTTTAGAATGAAGATTTTATCCATTCATTCTCAGTAAGCCTGTCATCCCGGTCACGCTGCATTGCAGATCTGAATGCCAACATAAAACCACAATATTACAATATGCACTAAAATAATCGGGATGAGATCACTGTGCTAATCACAGCACCCTCTGGAGAGCAAAGAGACGTATCGTATAGTGTTAAAGGCAGGCAGTAATTACCTCGATACAGGATTCCAGGGCTTTAAGGTTCATCACACCTTCAATTATCTCTAAGATACACAACCTCTAATTAGCACGTTGTGCCGTGAGAAGGTTCACAGACTCCGAGGCAGTTTGATTCTTTAAACCCCCTGATGGCTAAGACAATCGAAGAGGCTGGACAACGCGGTTACAGCCTGTAGGCAGGCCAACAGACACGCACACTCGATCTCACACACACACACACACGGTATTGAATCTCAGCACCACTTAGTTACTGATTACAGTCAGAGAACAGAGGGGACTGTGGAGGAAGAGTTGAATAACAGTGCAGACAGTGAACAGTGGGCATCCTCATTCACAGCCTACACACACACACACACACTGGTCTTTTTCTCTGATTCTTTGTCCTCTAATCTCACTTTCCTCTCTCCTCCTGCTCTACTCTCTCCCCTCCATCTGTGTGGGCTACTGAGACTGCTCTAATATGTGACAGACCCGAGGGGGCGTCTGCCAAAACCTTCCCTTTTTCATTTTTTAAATTTAATTTGTTTGCCTTAAATAAAACATCAGCAGTTGGACTGTGTTTCGTGTGGGTGTAAATGTCTATATTTACTGTATATAGTCATTTGTGGTAACTGGTTTTGTTTCTATTAGATCACAGACAATCTAAAAAGAAAAAATATGTATTGATGACGAACTAAATTATAAAAACTATATAATTAAATTATATAATAATAATTATTATTATATGATATGATGATATATAATAAACCCCACATTTTAGGAGCTCATATAGTGTCATTAAGACCATAAGACAAGATCAACATCATATCAAGACATCTTAAGATCATAAGACAAGATAAAACTTTAATTAATACTAATTATGAATATGTGATTGATGTTTCTTTTCTAAATGTAGGTAGGTCATTGCATGTACACAGTTGAGCAAGGTCAACATACTACTGTATAAGTACGATTTTGTAAATATCCTGATTCAATAATAATTTTTTTCTGATTTTGCTATAATATAAAATCTTAAACCATTAAAAAAACAAAATTGAGTAATAACTCTAAAGATTTATTTAACACTAGATTTTGTTCGCATGGAATTTTAAAGCCACACTCATAATTTAATTGCACACACAAAAATGTGTAGCATTTTTTCAAATCTGTTGAATTTTGAAATTAACTAAAATTTTTATGTTACCGTGAAGTATGCGGACTGTGCGAGAGGTGTGAGATTGCGTTTATTAAATAGATTTAACTTGCACACACACTAGCCCATATTAAAAATGTACAGTGTGCGATCTATTGAATTTTGAGATGAACTAATGATTTTTTTCAAGGTAGATTTTTTTTTTATGATATAAGGGCATTTTGCATTTAAATTTCAAAGTAGCATACTGTATCTTCTCTTCTCGTGGGCCGAGTGCGACGAAACAAAGCCTGTATGTTACTTCAAGCTGGGACAAATACACCTGTGAAAATCCTATTAAAATTCATTTAGCAGTTTTTACGTGATGCGTGCACAAACAAACAGACAAACAGACGTGTTCTTGATGTTTTCTGTTACTCATCCTACAGTACGTCACCACAAATTATTTTCTGCAAATATCTTCAATGAACAGACACACCCACTTTACAGTTTTTTTTTTTTTTTACATATATAGATTAAATTAATTAGTTCTATTATCATTAGATTCATTAGTTTTTCCACTCAGAAAAAAATAGCTTGAAATACAAAAGTGAAAAATTACTTTAAACAAAAATTTTTTTTTAAACAAGCATCATGTAACTCTGGTGTGTCATCTGCCATAACATTTCCAAAAAACTAATATAAGGATGCTGTGCTGCCTGCCAGTGTGTGAGTATATTCGAGTGTGCCACCGGTAAGATTATAGCGGAATTGTAATGTTTGTTTTTTTCACATCAAATGCAAACATATACCAATTAAAAACAATGTCTTAAAAATGGATCAAAAATCCATTTTTATCAATTAGTGTAATAATACATGAATGACCTCCGAACATCCCCATGACAAATCCAGAATAATAATTCTGAATTTCTCCTGAACAACTGGAACACTTCCTTAGCAGCTTGTAGCTCATTGACTTTGTGATGAAATTCTATCCAGCTACTGAAGACCTTAAGACCAGCTCTAGTTCAAGTCTTAAATGACTCCTAAATTGAAGGTACTACATGGTATGAAGGCTCTGTTCTATAAGGCTCTGTCCACTTTTGTGGTCCTTATCCAAGTCAAACTGTGTTCAAGACTTTCGGTGCACAAACTACATGGAGCGAGGTGTACCATTACACATCACATGCCATGGTACAACATTATTCGTACTTTTTAATTAAGTGAATAGTTCTATTTCATGTTGTGGAACAAAAACAAAACCAGTTAGTTCTTGTTATTCTGTAAGCACATACTAGCAGCTAAAAAGTCTCATTATCATTAGTAGTAGTAGACAATCATCTATGTGTAAATAAATATAATTAATACTACTTTTTCCTGTTCAACCGCTGACTCTGTGTCTAGGTTAAAGTGAGAGGTGTGAAACGGCTAAATGACAGCCTGAAGCAGAAAATACCTGAATCTGTGTCTAAATGCATCCTGGTGTTGCGCTGCTGTGCGAATCGACACGTCACAACGTATATATCCAGTGTGTTTACATTTGTGTGTGAGTGTGTGTGTGCATAGTATGTGCATCTGGCCTGTGTGTTCTGCTCTGTCAGTTGCAAGGTTGCACTGTGTTTTGCTACAGTATATCTGTAATAGAACATGTTTTTTTATGTGTGAAACTGTGTGTGTGTGGGTATGTGTGTGTGGGGGTGTGGGCGTGCGCAGGGTGGGCTATAGATCTGCACTTCCTGTGCTGTACTCGGGTGAGATACGTGAGCTGATGGACAAAAAAGATACTTTCATACAGTAAGAACCACCTACGGGAAAAACTATTCATAGTCCTGGAACAACAAAAAAACAGACGGGGAAGCGTTCAGCCCAGTGCGTGGCTCAATTCAGTTTACTAAGTTTTCTGTCAAAGTTAAAATAAGCAGTCGGGATGAACATGTTACGTTTTTATGTTCAAGTCAAAGATAGTTAATAGTTAACACTTGAAATAAGGAATCGTTACGCATTAAGCATTAAGGACTGTTAATAATAAGTCAATGAGTAAGTTCTATATACAGTACATAGCATTCTTTGTAATATTGAATGTTTGCCATACTGATGTAATAACCATTTATTAAATGTGGGTACTATATACATGACAATATATCATTCATGCAGTTGTCCAATCCGCCAATCATGTGGCAGTAGACCGATACCCATAGGGTCCGGGTTCGAATCCCGCGTTAGGTCTGTGCTCATGGAGTTTGCATGTTCTCTATGTGCTTAATGGGTTTTCTCCGGGAACTCAGGACCAAACTCCCAAAGATTAGGCTAATTAATGTTCCTGAATTACGCATAGTGTATGAAAGTATGTGTGAATATTGACTGGAGATCCTACCACGGTTCTGAAATGGGACTAAATCCAAGGCAGTAGTCCACGGACCCTACAGTAGGACGACTGAGGTTCCTAGATAGAGATGGATGGATGAACAATCAGTTAGAGTGATGCATGGCACACTTTTAAGAGCCAGATGGCCTGATTTGAATATTTCAGAAACAATAACTGTCCAATAGTCTCTAGAGTGTACAAAGAATGTTATAATGCAGTTCTGCAGACAGGAACATCCTGTTGATGGGAGGGGGTCGGAGAAGAACAGTCTGTCTGGTTAATGTTATGTTGTGCATACCTGAATGCACAGTATTCCAGTATAAGACCACATCTTCATAAAGTGACTTAAAGTGAAGATTAAATAAATAAATAAATAAATAAATAAATAAAAATGAAATCTCAAATTTCTGCCGCTGATCCAGCCTACACTGGGTCAACAGTTCATGTACTACTTGAGGTGGTGTAACGGTGTGGAGAATGTTTCTTGCGCTCCTTAATGCTAAGCATCGTTTGAATTACAGTATGCAGTGTTTATTCGGGTATTGTTGCTGATCAGGTGCATCAATTTATGGCTACTATTTATAATATGAGATTTGCGTCAAACCGGGACCGTTGATTGTGCAGGAGTAAAAACTCGCTTTATTTCTCTATATAATCACCTGCTACACTAATGCACTTATCCCATTGTTTCACTAGTGCGTGGATACCATCAAGGTAAAACGTTTTCTTAGCATGCTGGAGCTATAATTGAACTGTCTGTCTGATTCACGTCTGAAACGCTGGCCTCCCAGGAACTCCTTAAACATGTAGAAATGGCTTGGAGTGATGTCAGGGGGATGTGGCGATAACTCCCAGCCGAGTTCCTGTAATGTGCAAGTGGTGTTGGTGACTGATTGTGTGTACAGTTCACACAGACAGGTGGAAGTCTGTGTTTTGTTCTGCAAAAAATCGGCGTCAAGATATCTGTCGATTTTCAAGGATGAGTCGTTCTACAGTGGGCTCCGAGCCAACTCAGCCGGGATCCTCATTCACATACTTCCTTCTTTAAAACGTTTGCACCTTTCAAATGTTTTACTGCAGCTAAGAGTCTCCCCACCGTACCGTGCTAGAAGTCTTCTGGAATATACCTTCATTTACAAGAAAGTCTCGGTTTGACGTGGACACCCCGCATACTGTATATTGTCTTTCCATGCACCTTAATATTACAGGATGATGTTTCTTATAGCTTAATGATATACAGTACATTGATAATTCCAATGAAGAGTGGGGGAATACTTATGCAAGAGAATGTACCTTATGATCTCCGTTCCCTCCTAATGGAAGAAACACGGTTTTATTTGCATAATTCGGACATTTACAAGATTTCCTTTTCATTAGGAAAGTAATAAGATGAAGAGATGATATTCAGTCAGTTCTGTTTTTGAAACTAAGCCATCACCTCGCCGCTGTAATTTCATGGTCAAATCCAAAAAGTGAAGTAGTTTTCATTTTAGGAGAATAAACTGAAGGTGACATATCTCTCTCTCTCTCTCTCTCTCTCTCTCTCACTATCACTCTGCATCTCTCACACACACGCACACACACTCACACCACATACTTTCAGGATTCATCTGCAGACATGAGGTAAGAAAAAAAAAAGAATTTCTCGCTGAGCTGTGGAGGAAGACAGTCACGATTATTGAAGAAGGAACAGTAAGGCTGTAAACGAGTTGTTCCCGTGAGAATAGTTTCAATCACTCAGTCACACACACACTACAGTACACACGCCTTTGCCAAATGAACGTCTGTTTTTGTTGCATTGCATGAACTCGAGAGTCATTAAAATGGCACTCTCAGATGTTTTGTACTCTTGTAAGATGTTTTTTCGGTGGGCGGGGTGTTGTTACATGTCTAATTGATGGTCACAGCTTTTAAGGTTGTTGCCATGGCAAGTGATTGCAAGATGATAAGTGTAATGCTAATAATGCAAATCACAGCAATAGTTAGTGCATCTACATCTAGGCATTTGGCAATAACCCTTATCCAGAGCAACTTACATTTTTATCTCATTATACATCTGAGCAGTTCAGGGGTTAAGGGCCTTGCTCAAGGGCCCAACAGTGGCAACGTGGTTATTGTAGGGTTTGAACCTGGGACCTTCCAAACCGTAGTCCAATGGATTAACCACTAAACTACCCCTGACCCATAAGGAATATTTTGCTATATTCATCACACATACATTTAGCATTTGGCCCTTATCCAGAGTACTTTTATCTCATACATCTAAGCAGTTGAGGGTTAAGGGCCTTGCTCAAGGGCCCAACTTGAAAAAACAGGCTTTGTTCTGGTGATTAGTCACTCCAGTGCTCCAGCCAGTGGGATTGTGGCCGTGGTCGGCAAAGCATGCAAACATTTTTAGTCATGTGATTAAGTCATCTTATTGAGCAAGTCTCCAGTGATTAATCAGTGCTTTGAAAAGATCAGAGGAGAACATGCTACTTAAAGTCGTATAGATGAAAAACTCGAGTGTTTTTTTGTTGTTGTTGTTGCTGCTGCCTTATTAACTTTAAGAGACCGAAAAAGGCTGGTGAGAATTAACGTTTATTGTTATAACAGAAATTTGTTTCACATCATTAAATTTAACTGTAAATGGGGAAAGATAGGACATCCTGGTGCCATCTCTTTCTCAGGTACAGGATGTGACACAGGGAGGGAAAAAGGAATCATGCTTCATCAGACCAGGCCACCTTCTTCTTCCATTTCTCCATGGTCCAGGTCTAATGTGCCTGTTGTAGGTCCTTTCAGTGGTCGACATGGGTCAACATGTCCAGTCTGCAGCTGCAAACCCCCCAATACAACAACAAACCATAAAGCACTGTATGTTCTGACATCTTTCTATCAGAACCAGAATAATTTTTTTTGTTGTTGCATGACCCAATTTGGACAAGTTTTATTGGTCGGACAGGTGGCCTCACATGTGCCTCTAAGATACTCTTGTCTACAGGGGAGTTCATGGTCAACTCAAAGACTGCAAGGTGACCAGGTCCTGTGGCTGCAAAACAAGCCCAAATCATCACCCCTCCACCGCTCCAAACATGGCACTGGGCCTTAAGGCCATTAAGATGGTCTCGTCTTTCCATTAGGGCTGCAACTGACGATTATTTTGATAATCGATTAGTTGGGCGATTATTTTTTCGATTAATCGATTAATCGGATAAAAACCTAAACGCTTCTTTAATTTGCTGTTTTGCTTATAATTATATATAAAACAATACCAACATTTGTTTTTTGTTTTTTACAATAATTGCAGATGGCAAGTTGACAGTGTTTTTATATATAAATAAATAAATATATATATATATGTGTGTGTATATATATAAAGTGTGTATATGTGTGTGTATATATATATATGTGTGTGTGTGTGTGTGTGTGTGTGTGTGTATAAAAAAAATACACAGATGTTTTCAGTTGTTAAGATATAAACATCTAAAATAAAGTAATTTTGTATAATAAAATAATATATGCATAAGTAAAACCACA